>ML682060.1:1953355-1982778 GCA_007922195.1 Podocnemis expansa | reverse complement strand
GAAGTGAAATAGCATGTTCACAGTGTGAACATGCTATTTCGTTTCCCGCCTTTTCCCTTATTTTGAAATAACTTTTTGTTAATTCAGACTAAGTTATTTCAAAATAAGGCATTATTTTGATACAAGTTTGTTTCGACACAACTTGTATTGAAATAATCCCTGTGTGTGAACACAGCCTTAGATTCATGGGGCTTGCAGTAATGCACTAAAACCAGCTGCAAAGACACTACTTTGAAGTTGCAGTTTATACTGGAGCATGAGTAGTAAATCCCATCCCTTTTCCCTAGACTTTGGAGCCTGACCTGCACCTTCAAAATGCTTTCTACATATCTATTTTAGAGCACTATTGTGACCTCCGCTAGCCTGAGTCTGTCAATGTAGGCTGGGAGTTTCACGCCCAATCACTCCAAAATTATGTGTAGACATACTCTTAGTTGGAGGGATTAGCGTGATTTTAATTTAGATTTACTCTTTGAGGTAGAACTCTTATCACTTTACTTCTCTGTCACATCAAGCACTGAGTAAGTTCTGATGTTAGTCTAAAGTTTGCCTTTGCCTTCAGTGTAACACAGCTGTGGCATCTTTAGATGAAGTAGGGTTCATGGTAAAGCTATTTTTTTTTTAAAAAAAACAAACAAGGACTTAAAGACTAACAAATTTATTTATTTAGCTATTTTCTTAGCAAGTGAGACAATTAGCTGTAGGTAGCAGAGCTGAGGAGAAAGTTGTCTTTGGATTTCTTTTGTCAAGGAGAAAATTGTACAAAAGGTCTTCTGATGTTATCTTCCCAGAATCTGGTCTGGTGTGCCTCTCTTATTCGAACTAGTAAGTTCAAATGCTTAGTTTGAACTCAGAGCTTAGTTCAAACTAAGTAAGTTCAAACTAAGCAGTTAATTTGAACTAACTGCATTTTTTTATTTCAAACTAACTTTTAGTTCAAACTAGTCACACTTTTTTAGTTGGATCTAAAAAGTTAGTTCAAACTAAAAGGCCGCACTTAGTTCAAACTAACTGGGCACTGCTTCGTTCGGACTAAGCAAGTCCGAACTAAACTTTTAGATGTAGACATAGCCTAAAAGCCTCAGCAAGGATCAGGGCCCTGTTGTACTAGGCATATATGTATAACACAAATATGGTCTCTGCTCCATAGTGCCTAAACTTATCTTAATCCCCAGTGTTTGAATCTTAACTGCTCTGATTTGCTGTTACAGTGTGATCTGATTCTTTGACTTACACTTCCCTGCATTTATTTCCTCCGATTCTGTAAATTCTCTCATCTTCAAAGTGTCTGATGAAGTGGGATTTTCTCCCATGAAAGCTCATGTGATAAATAAATTTGTTAGTCTTTAAGTGCCACAAGAATCCTTCTCCTTTGAGCGCTGCTCACATCATTCAGTTTCAGGTGTCTATGTGCCACAGCGCACGGTAGCTCAGAAAGTCTTTAGCATTAGCCTGTCAGGTCAGGACGCCTGGCCAATGCCCCCTCCACACTGCAGCTGCGGCTGTATAGGTGACCGAGACCCTGACCCTCCCAGTTCCTTTTTCCGCCATCAGCGTCGCTCCAGATCAGCGTTACCTTGCGAAACGCAAGGGCCTGTTCTTTCGTGCAAAATTCAAAATGCCAGGATTCAAGCCATGCTTAGGATGCTGCAGGGCTTTCCCGATGGACGATCTGCACGAGAAGTACCTTGCTTGCTTGGCTGAGTCCCACATCACAGCGGACTGCCCTATCTGCCGATCCTTCAAGCAGAGGACTCGGCTGGAAAGGGAGCGTCACCTCCGCCTCATTTCGGGTACCAGAGCCACTCCACTCGAAAGCAGCCAAGCCGTCAGCGCTCCGCCAGACCCTCGATCGGCCCGGGCTCAAGCTTCCTGCTGATCCCAGGTACCAGGCCCAAGATCTCAGCCCTCCACAGTACCTTCTAAGCACAGACCTCGCCGATCTCCCAGTAGCCTCCCAGCCGCCCCGAGCAGGGCCCCAGCTCAGACACCGGCTCGCCAAGGGCACTTAAATCTGGCTTTGGTGCAGAACACGAGGCAACTGCCTGCAACGGCACTGCCTCCCTTGGCGCCACTGGACACGACACTGCTCACAAGTCCAGCACTGCCTAGGAAATCCAGCACTGCCGGCAAGCCCAGTGCCACCACCAAGCCTGGTACTGCTGGACCCGGCGCTGTCACCGATAACCCCACTTCTGGTACCATCACTTCCAGTACCGTCGGATTCAGCACCACCAACACCTGCACCAATGCCGGTACCATCTCGTGCCTCCTCGCCTCTCTCCAACCCGGCACTGTTGAACCCGGTACCGGGCCCAAGTTCTACGGCTCCTCACCGCTTCTTCAAGGAATTCTCGGTACCGGACTGCCAACTATCGGGGGGGAGGTCATCTAGGTCATCCTCAGAGGATCCCTTTCTTCCCCCCCAGGAAGAGCACTCGAGAAAGCGAGTCCGCAAAAGCTCCATGTCACCGAGTGCACAGTGCAGGCACCCATTGGGGGAAACACCTGGCCCCCTCATAATGCCTATGCCGTTGTTGAGGTCCCCGCACAACGAATGGACTCTTGACTGGCTGAATGCGACAGCAGGCGACACCTCCTCCAGGTACACACATTCGCCTGCACCGGGTACACACATTCGCCTGCACTGGAGTCCTCGGATTTCTCCGACGACGAGCTGGACCCTGATTCTACACAACGAAGCAGGTCAAGGGCCCCATCATCTTCGTCGCCTGACGAGAGATTAATCGACATGTCCACCGACCGCGAAGGGGATCCTCACATTGAACACGACCTTCTCCACCACATGGCGGCGAACCTGAAGCTCAAGGTAGGGGTAATCTAGGTGGAGGATGACTCCCTCTTTGACATGCGTTGTCGAGCCCCACCAGCTAAGGTTGGAATCCCCCTGCACGCTGGGGTGTTCCACATTGTCCAGAAACACTGGCAAATGCCTTCCTCGATCCCGCCAGTGTTCAAAATAGCAGACAAATATTCCATCTCCCTGGAAGGTTTTCCCTTCCTGTTTCACCACCCAGCCCCAGGGTCCTTGGTGGTCAACACAGTCAGCCAAAGGGAGAAACAAGGCCAACCTAGCACCACTCCCAAGAACAAGGAGGCAAGGAGGCTCGACCTACTCGGCAGGAAAGTTTATTCCTCGGCCGCCCTCCAGCTGTGCATCTCAAGCCATTCTGCTTTGATGACGCGCTACATCTTCAACCTGTGGGAAGCTCTACAAAATCTCCAATCGGTCATCCCTGAGGATTGCCTGAGAGACTTCGAAGCGATGCTGGACAAGGGAGAGAGAGCATCCAGGGATGCGCTTGCAGCAACCTGGGATGCAGTGGACACAGCAGCATGCACAATGGCATCAGCAGTGGTGATGCGCCATTTGGCCTGGCTTCAGAACTCCGGCCTCTCCACGCAGATGCAACAAATTATTCAGGACCTTCCTTTCAAAGGACCCAACCTCTTTGCATCTTCCACAGATGCAAAGCTGCATGGTATGAAGGACTCGAGGGCCACTTTGAGGTCCCTCAGGATCTACACCTGCAACCTGTTAGACATTCCTCGAAGTCGCACCAGCTACAACAGCAGCTACAGCAACTGAAACAACAGCTGCAGCTGCAGACCCAGTTTCCGAGATCTCTCCAGTTTCCCCAGTGCCACCTCAGGGATCTGGACAAGGATAAAGGGCGGGCAGGTAAAGGGGGTAAACTGGGTGCCTCCCAGTTGGGGCAGCGCGGACAGGGGTCGTTCGTCGGGCCGCAAACAGCATTTTTGACGGTCCCTCCGAGGGCAGCGTTCCACAGCCCCTGTTCTCCCCCCACCGCCTCCACCACTTCGCCCCACAGTGGACCCGCGTCACTTCAGACCAATGGGTCCTCGACACAGTAGCAAGAGGATACCACATCCAGTTCCTCTCAACCCCCCAGGACAGGAAACCATCCCCTCCCATAATCCCAGAGAACCCCGATCTACTAGGCAAGCTCGAGGCCAAATGCCAAAAGTTACTCTCCCTTGGAGCCATCGAACAGGTTCCCAAGGGGGAACGCGGCAAAGGGTTCTATTCCCGCTACTTCCTGGCCCCCAACAGGGACCTACAGCCCATCCTAGACCTCAGAGCTCTTAACAAAAACATAAAGAAAATAAAATTCTGCATGATCTCCCTACTGCAGATCATTTCCTCCCTGTCCCCAGGAGTGTGGTTCGTGGCCCTCGATCTAAAGGACACTTACTTCCACATAGCTATCCAGCCCCACCACAGGCAGTTCCTCAGGTTTTGTAGTGGCACGACACCCTTACCAGTTTACCGCCCTCCCCTTCAGGTTATCGCTAGCCCCCAGGGTGTTCACAAAGTGTGTCGCACCGGTTGCAGTGTTCCTATGCAGGAGGGGTGTAAGAATCTACCCCTAACTGGACGGCTGGCTCATAGTGGGCAAGTCATGTCGATGAGTACAAGACCATGTCGACATTGTAATGAACCTGTGTGAGTTCCTGGGCTTCCATATAACCTTGGAAAAGTCCAAGCTTTGCCCCACCCAGGACATAGAGTTCATTGGGGCACGCCTGGATGCTCCGCAAGGCATCGCATCCTTGCCCCTGTCAAGATTTTGGTCCATCTGCACCATCATCACGGAGCTCCAGGAGCCTGGGCTGACCACAGCGTGCAGATGCATGCAGCTCCTGGGGCACATGGCAGTGGCCACATCAGTAATCCGAACAGCCCACCTGTGGATGCGACCGTTCCAGCTGTGGTTCGCCACAAGATTCCGACCAGAACGGGACTGTCTCAACAAGGTAATCTTGGTACCCCAGCATGCCCTGGAGTCCCTCCAAATCTGGCGGGACCCTGACTTCACGATGGGGGGAATCCCGTTCAGGCAGTCCAAACCTGCAGTAACCCTGATAACGGATGCCTCCAACCTGGGGTGCGGTGCCCACCTGTCCGGGGGCGTCTCCATGCAAGGCGCCTGGAGCCCTGAGGACAGTCTCCTCCACATAAACGTGAAGGAGCTCAGGGCCATCAGACTGGCCTGCATGACCTTCCTGGACCAGGTCCAGGGCAGAGTGGTCCAAATCCTCTCTGGCAACACAGCAGCCATGTTCTATATGAACCGCTAAGGGGGAGTCTGCTCCTCGGCCCTATGCAAGGACGCAACCAAGCTGTGGCAACTAGCGATAGACCATCTCTTCACGCCAACTGCCGCCCATCTCCCGGGGGTGGACAATGGCATAGCGGACTCACTCAGCAGAAAGCCGCTGGTGAATCACGAGTGGTCCCTCCACAACGAGGTTTTCTCCCTGCTGACAATCAGGTGGGGAACCCCTCAGATTGACCTCTTTGCCACGGTGCAGAACCACAAATGCCCTTGGTTCTGCTCCCTCTGAGGTTGGGAGAAGGGGTCTCTCTGCAATGCCTTTCTCCTCAACTGGTCGAGAGTCCTAATGTACGCCTTCCCGCCAATTACTCTGATTCACAGGGTGCTTCTGAAGGCCCTCACAGACGAGGCACTCATCATCCTGATAGCCCCGGACTGGCCCAGGCAACACTGGTTCCCTCTCCTACAAGACATGTCAGTGAGGACCCCGCTTCTGACACAGGACTCGGGATGCCTTCGGCACCGCAACCCGGGCCTTCTGCACCTAACAGCCTGGGTGCTCCCTGGCTCAGTGAGCCAGAGAGACACTGCTCAGATAGGGTTGAAAAGGTCCTGGTTAGTAGCAGAAAACCCTCCACCAGATCCACCTATATTGCAAAATGGAATCACTTCTCCACTTGGTGCCGTGATAAAAACATAGACCCTATCTCCGCACCAGTACAGGCAACCTTCTTGACCTAAGGGAGAAAGGCTTATCCCTGTCATCACTGAAAGTGTATTTGGCAGCAATTTCGGCCTTTCACCAAATGACAGATGGGTTCCCACTCTTCTCACACCCCATCTGCCATAAATTCCTGAAAGGAGTGGAAAAACTTTTTCCCCACGTCTGTAATCCCACCCCCCAGTGGGACCTGAACGTGGTGCTACGGGCTCTGACAGAACCGCCGTACGAGCCCTTAGACTCAGCCACCTTGCTAGTGCTGTCCTGGAAGGTGGCTTTCCTGGTGGCCGTTACATTGGCCAGAAGGGTCTCAGAGCTACGAGCCCTATCCTCTGAACCCCCGTATACGGTTTTCTTTCCTGACAAGGTGGTCCTGCGTCACCACCCCTCGTTCCTGCCCAAGGTCGCCACCTCGTTCCACATGAACCAAGAAATCAGCCTGCTGGTCTTCTATCCAGACCCATAGGTGACAGAAAACCAGAGACAGTGGCACACCCTGGATGTGCGGATAGCGCTCCTAACCTACACTGAGTGCACCCTATCCTTCCGCAAGACCCCCCAACTATTTGTGGTGGTTGCAGAATGCATGCGAGGTTCCCCGGTATCCTCCCAATGCATCTCCAAGTGGATTGTGAACTGCATTAAAGACTGCTACGGAAGGTCAAACACGCCTCTCCCAGAGACTGTGAGAGCCCACTCTACCAGAGCTCAGGCATCTTCCACGGTCTTCCTCACTAAGGTCCTGATCCAAGAGATCTGCAGGGCCGCTACATGGTCGTCAGTACATACCTTCACGACGCACTACACCATTGCCCAACAGGCGAGAAATGATGCTGCTGTGGGCAGAGCTGTACTCAGTGTGGGTAGACTGTAACTCCTCCCACCATCCTTGGGTACGGCTAGCAGTCACCTGTAACTGAATGATGTGAGTAGCGCTTGAAGGAGAATGGTTGGTTACTCACCGTAACCGTTCTTCTTCAAGATGGGCTGCTCACATACATTCAGGTCCCTCCCACCGTCCCCACTAATGGAGTTGGCAAAGGTATATGGGACTGGGAGGGTCATGGTCATGGTCACAGTCACCTACATAGCCGTGGCCGCGGCGTGGAGGGGGTATTGGCCATGTGCCCTGACCTGACAAGCTAATGCTAAAGACTTTCCAAGCTACCGTGTCCTGCGGCACGTAGACACCTGTAACTGAATATATGTGAGCACTCCATCTCGAAGAAGGATGGTTACGGTGAGTAAACAACCGTTGTTTGTTTAAATGTTAAGAGTTACCTTCCCTGAGGCTATTAAAAAAGTAAAGATGTTAGGGAAACTTTTGTCAGTTGCCAAGGGGTGAAATTCTTGGCACTGGAATGGAAAGGGAGCCTGACTGTGGTGTAGTCCAGGTTTAACTGGAATACGTTCTAAAGGAGACCTGGCTTGGTAAAGCATGTTGGTGGCAGCTGATTAGCAGTTTTATATGAAAGAACTCATATGTACACAGATAATTTCTCGTTAAATGCAGATTAAAACCTTGTCACCCAAAATACTTTACATTTTTTAGGTAAGAGTACAATTTAAAGCACTCACTATCTGGTCAAGTGTTTTTTCCCATCAACAGTTGTTTCATGATCTCTAAATTCTATACAATTCTAAATAATCTCAACTTAAAAAAAATTGATGATAAACATTAAATAATCCTCATAACAATAGCTATTCTTGCCATAAGACACTTAGCCAAAAAGCATCCCAAACAGTAAACCTAGAGGAGTTTCATCTTTGTGAACGCCAAATGCTTTTGCCAGCAAAGACAGACTGAGAGGAGGATTTGCGAGACTCAGTTAAGTGTTTTATCTTCAGAAATTTAAGGAAGAAATCAGCCTGTGGGACCTGTAATTCACTCAGATGGCAAAGGCATGTTGAAGCAGATTTTAGTTAGTATTCAGGCACCTAACAGGCGCCTATCTGTATTTTGGGGATTTTTGAAAGCACCTAAGCATTAAAACTAACCAGGATTCAGAACCTTGCTGCTTTTTCAAATCCCACTAGGCACTTAACTATTTCTTTAGACACCAAAATACCTTTAAAAATATGACCTGCTGTCATGTTGATTTGTTTGTTCTTCAGGGCAGGGAGGTGAGAGAATGCCAGGTGTTTGAGTGCAAACATGGCTCTTAGGGCTGTAACAGTTTGTGGGGAGAAGGCAAACTGAGAGGGAGGAAACTGTGGAAGGATCCATTCCTTCTGTTAGTATAAACACGGAAGATGACGTAGGTAACAAGACCGTGCTAGGTGCGCACTGCTATCAAGCAAACAGAGAAGCAAATAGTGAAATACTAAGCAATACATTATGAGATTAAAAGCTGTGGGGCTAGCGTCATTGTGCAGCGCCAAAATTCAGCTCCTCATCAGGTTGTGCCAATGAGTGAATGATGAAAAGGTTTAAATTAACCAGCCATGCTTTTACCAGAATCTGATGCTACCTAGTTGGGGAACTGGGTGATAATGTTCCTGAGCACATACGCTTACGCATATTGACCTCTGCACTAGGTGACTAACTTTTCTTTTTTTATTACTCCCACGGTATTTGAACACAGAGTTTATTACTGTCTTTTTTCTTAAGTAAAGAAGGGTGTGATTTCTCATTGCTGTTATCAGACAAGCTACTTCAAACTCCAGACAGCACCTTTTTTATGTTTAGACAGTTGCAGGAAAAGGGAAAGAAGACAGAAATAACGGAGTGACGTGAGAGTCTACGTACAACCCGTCGCTTTAATTAGACCAGATCATTTAAAATCAGAGATAACATGAGTCTCCTGTTTTTTGGTTTATTTGTCAGTATCCCTTGTTTCTTCTTCAAGTCACTAAGTAAATTTCCTGTGGTCTGACATTAGCTTCAGGAATACAGTATTTATGTTAGGCGGTTGCCTGGAACGGCAGGCTTTAAGGGGCACCAGATTAGACAGAAGTAATTTATTTATTTATTTATTTATTTATTTTTTACTATTTGGGGAAAAAAAAGTTCTCTCTTATAACATGAGGGAGGGGTTAGCAAAGTCATAGTTCACATAGGGCATCAGAATCCTTGAGCTGGCCCTGCCACTTATATAGTGCTGTGAAGCATAATCACAATGCTTTGATGGAGAAGAACAAACAAGGCGTTCTGGGGCACTTAGAGACAAACAAATATATTTCTTCAAAGCGTCTAACGAAGTGGGATTTTCTCCCACAAAAGCTCATGCAATAAATATATTTGAGTCTTTAAGTGCCACAGGACTCTTTGTTTGTTTTACTGAACTAGACTAACATGGCTGCCCTTTGGATTTTGATGGAGAAGGACTCCAAGAAAGATATACAGAGAGTGAGAGAAGAACCAGGTGGAAAATGCCATATAGTGTGTCCTAAAACAAATGACCAAGGCCATGTTTACACTGGTGAGCTCACAGCAGTGTTGCATCGACACAGCTGCTCTGCTGTAAGTTGTCAATGTAGCTGCTCTATGCCAACAGGAGAGAGCTTTCCTATCAACATAATAAAACCACCTCCGTGTGTGTGTGTGCGGGGGGGGGATAGCTATGTGTGCAGGAGAAGCTCTTCTGCTGACATATCACTGTGTGCCCTGCCTGTTATGCCAGTGAAACTTATGTTACTGATGGTTGTTGTTTTTGTTTTGCTTTTTGTTTTCTACTCTCTCTGAGGGATGCAAGTTTTGCACATAACAGGTAGTGTAGCCACGGCCTTAGGCTCAAGCATCAGCCAACTCAGAACACACCAGCAGAGACAGATGATTGTGCCTGTTGACAAAGGCCAGCTTTAGTATGAGTTATCAGGCAGTTTTGCATCAGGTTTTTATTTATTTTTTTTTAACTTCTTCATTGCCCACTTTTTTGTGATCACTGCCCTAGGATAAAGGAGCTATTGTACTATACTTTCAAGGCAGAAAACTATTGAAGCACTGTAGGTAACAAATTTGTCTGTAAGAAACTGTTTTATTGGGGTTATTTCTTACAAGACACTAAAAAGAATCATTTGGCCCTCATAGACCCATAGGCTATGTCTACACTGGGAATTTAGTTCAAATTAAGGAGGCTTAATTCGAACTAAATTAATCTATGGTCACACTGACTTTCCTTTGTTCAAACTAAGGAATTCCTTAGTTCGAACTAGTAAAACCTACCTCTAGTTGAAATTAACAGTTAGTTCAAACTGAAGGCAGTTTGACCTTCTTGCTCCCAGGGTGCCTTCCTCTTTTTATGGATTGGATGGAGGAATGGCCCTTCTTGGGTGCCACGCTCCCACGCTTCCCATGGTGCCTCCCCTCCTAAGCTGAACTAGCAAGTCCTGTGCATGGACATGCTAGTTTGCATTAGGTTCTTAGTGTAGATGACCTAATTTGAACTAAGGTAGTTTGAATTAATCACAATGGCTATGTCTACATAGTAAAAGCTAAGTCAACTTTATTAAGTCAACTTAATAAAGTCACTTAAAGTCGACTTTAAATAGACCTTATTAAGTCGACTTAGTGAGTCCACACTACATTAAGTCGACTTAATAAAGTTGACTTAATGGCCCCACTGCACTGTTGACTTTATTAAGTCGACTTAGTGAGTCCACATTGCCTTAAGTTGACTTAATAAAGTCGACTTTTATAAGTGGACCTCATAAAGTCAACTTTACTGGACCCTAAAGTCGACTTTATTGCCCTGCAGTGTAGACAGGGCTCTGTTTAAGTTGACTTAAGGGCCCTTATGTCGACTTAAACAAATAGTGTAGACATACCCAATTAGTTCAAATAAATTAATTTGAACTAACTTAGTTTGAACGAGCATTCTTGTATAGATATAGCCATAGAGTTTAATGTTGGAAAGGACCATTATTTATGATCATCTGACCTCCTGCACAACACAGGCCACAGAACCCTACTCACCTGCACCTGTAATAAACCTCTCGTGTCTTCCTGAATTACTAGATGACTGGGATGCAGTACATGGTACAGCTCATTAAAAAAAAAGACAAGGTAATGTTGCAAGCTATCTGGGTACGGAAGACAACACTTACAGATCTAAGGAACTTCAGAGTATATATAGCAGTTTTCTGCCCCCAGCACTTCAAAATCAGACATTCACCTTGTCTTCCCAGACTGAGGGAATGTGGAAGGTGAGGGAGGAGCCAGAAAGCAAATGTAGCAATCAAAGCTTCTGGGATGTATGTGTGTATATAGACACACAGGCAGATACGGACACCTGCGTACTCACCTGGGTAATAGAATGCCATATGGCCTAAGCCAATAAAGAAGGGTTTTTTAAAACACTTTTCCACCCCCTGGCTGGAATGGCTATGATCCTGAGGTGTGAGCTGCCATGGGGACTGAAGGCTGCTGCTGCCGCCTTGGCTCTGAGTTGATGACAAAAAGGAGATCCTGTGTGTAAAGGTGTCGCAGCACCAGCCCACTGCCCGACTTTTCTAACTCACTCACTTTATGCCACAAGAATAATAAATGTGCTATTTAAAAAAAGACTTCCTTTCTCCCTTCCCGGTGAAGTGGTAGCAGTCAAAATAATTAGATCACCTGTTAGCTGAAACTAGGACATTTTCCTTCCACATATTACGAGTGTCGATTTTTTTTTGACTGCTAGTGAAAGTGAGGGTCTCGTAGCACTGGCCTGAGGCAGCGCTAATGGGAAGAGTTTTAGGCTCAGGTACCCTGCCTTTCCTTTCCTGTGCATCAGAGACCGTCAGTCATGCTATAAAATGCTAAGTTGTCTGGAGGTTATATGATGTGGAAAATCTTCGGTTTGCAGAGGACAAAGGCAAGTGTGTTATTTGAATGTTCCACTGAGCTGACTCGCCTGTTGGGGGCCTACGTTTACTCTGGACTGTAGGAAGAATGTGCATTTTGTGTGGTGTGTGGCCAGTTGCTGAGGCAGCAGGGATAAAAACTGAGAACAAACTCTCTTTAATGTCAATATTATGGTCCATAAAAGGTGGATTACAAGGTTAGTTTACGTCATGCTTTTTTCTATTGGTACAGTGGGCCAAATTCACTGCCAGCATTAACAGCCGCAATAGCTGCTGACTTCAGTGGGAGTGGCAGGTGGTCAGCTGACAGAATCATCAGGCCTTTGCACTGTCAACTTGATGATGATGTACTCCATGAAGTGGATTCAAATTTAGGGTCCAATCCTGTGAGATACTGAGCACCCTTAACAGTGAAGGCTGTGTTTTTTCCAGTCTTCTAGTAAAAGAAACTCAGTTTCAAGCTAAGGGGAGCTACTCCCGTCCTGCAACACACAATTAAGTGAGCCCTGGAAGTGGAGGGCAGTCAGCACTTAAAGTAGGCACTTGGCACCTTACGGGTCTGAACTCTTGCTGGGTCTAGTAGCATATTAGTGGCTCAGATAAGTCAGATCTTGGCAGAAGTTTCTAGGGGTGGACAATAATGAAAGTCACCCAAGGAGGAAAGGGAGGGATACTGAAAAGAGAAATAAGAAAAATTCCAAATTGAGGATAAGAGAGTGCACTTATGCTTTAGCCCATGTGAATAAAATACCTCATTGTTTTCTACTGAGTTAGTACAATGTCTACAGATTTCTGTGCATATTTTCAATTGGACATGTAACTTAAAAGAAAACTTTCCACTTTCTGGTTAAATTATAATGTCCTGTAAATTAAACTATTTTCCTGGAAGAGCAAACATCTCTACATCATTGAAGTGAACTGTAGGTGGGTAGTGGTTTTTGGTTTTTCTTTTTGCTTCACAACTATTACAAGGAAACTTGCAAAGTCTAGTGTAAAATTTCAATGCCTAAATAATGGGCAAATCATCCCTTTTAATCTTTGCTGTAGGAAGGGGTAAAAGTAGCAGCAAAGTCACTAAAATGGCATTGAAGTCTGAGGAAGAAGAGAAGGTAGAAACATCTCTCCCTCATCGGGTAGCATGGCATCCACCTCAACTCTACAACTGGGAACTGAGTAAGAAAGCAGCATGGCCAGGGTAATGCTTGTGACAGGGTAATGTCTGTGTGACACTGAGGAAAATTCCAGTGAGAGTTAATGTTGAGGCCTATACCTTTAACATCTGCGGGCTCCTGCTCTGTGTTTCAGAATCCTCTTAGAGGGGGTAGAAGCCAACAGGTTTAGCTGTTGATGATATGATGAAGCTGTGCTTTCAGGTGGAAAGAGAAGACCACTCCATCCAGGTAAATGTGAATTGCTCACTACTTTTTTCCAGTAGAGCTTTTGAAAATCAGCAACACTGGAACAGCATGCCCCTGCTCACTCTGTGGGAAGGCAACTTCCAGCCCCTGTGTTGCCTCCAAACCCAGGCAATTCTTTTGGGAATTTCCATCAATATTAATAACTCCTACATATCTTTTGCCCACCTACCGTTTTTTCCCAAGGAAGGGTGATGACCTACCACTATGATCTTAAAAGCGCTTTTCAAATCTGCAGTGTCCTCTATGTATTCAGTAACTTCAACAAAAGAACAAAAAAACCCAGAAATAGCACCACACCAAGCAAACAATACAGTGTAGGTACTCTCACTCTGATTAAACTCCATGGCAGAAAAAAACCCCAAATACCCAATACGGAAACTGTAAATTCTTTCCCCCAGGCAGTCAATTGCTTCCTTAGTTAAAGGAGACTGGTTTTTGGATGCTTAAGGGTAAAAGAAATAGAGCTGAAAAAACAAAGGAAACAGGAAAAACCCAACTCTAAAATGTTTTAAGTTTTGAAATCTTCCACTCCCAGGCATGTGCAACAAGTCTTTTCATAAACTGACTTAGTTGTAACACTCATTTGGAAGTACAGAAAAAACACTAAATGGGTGGTTGATCATGCCCAAGCCTTTATGCACTTTGAGGACCTTTTTTATATTGCAAATGTGGTGTAACCAGGGTGGGAGATAAATGGAGTCCTCCAGCACAGTTGAAGTTGTTGTGTAGGTGAGGACTAATACTGCTTACACAATAAAGCACTCAGTTATTACTGTAGTGTCCAGATGTTCCAAAATTATTACTATAGTTATGAGGACCATATAAATGCCTAGCCACCCACACACAGTTAATATAAAAAAAACTAAGGATGCTCAGTCCTTCTCCCAGTTACACCAGTACAACCTCACTGAATTCAAGAGGATAGCACCAGTGTAACTGAGAGTAGAATTAAGCCCACTGTATTCACAGATTAATACAGTGCATCAACACAAGGAATAATTCATTAGAAGATATCTTCTTGACAAATGCAATAGTATCTTAAAAATCCTGGACAGTTGATTTGATTATGACAGACATTTTAACTCAGTGTAAACTTCAAAAGAAACAAGGAAAATGCACTAACCCCACTATTACAAAGTTCTTGTCGGACAGGCAAAGTATACATTTTGTTCTTCTAGCTTCTGGTAAAGGAGAGGGCTTCTAAATTTTCATGGCCTGTTTTCCATAGTGAGCACGATGACATTCAATGGGAAACAAGATTTATTCAGAGGCGGTTTCAGCATTCCCTAGAATCCATTGTCTTTACATGATTCAAAGGGCTGTTCCGCTGAAATTTCAACCACTCTGTGAATGGGATATCTTTAAGAAAAGATCTCCGATGTGCTGATTGCATTCCTGTAGAGACTAAATCCATTCTTCCCTTTTCAGGCAGGCTAATGCAGTCTGACTATGAATGAAGGAGCTTTAAAATAAATATATAAATAAAAAGCAGGCGTGGGTTCCAAGCCTAGAGAGAGAACAAATGTACAGTTCTTATCTTCCTATGCAACTGTTTCTGGGACTCTCAGCTGCAGCTTTAGCAGCCCCATTTCCTGACATTTTTTCCCTAGTGCATTTGGGTGTAACTTGTATTTAACTCCTTAAAAATAAGTGCCATTTCCATTACTCTTGAAGTCTAGAATGGGAAAAGAGCAAAAAGCCATTTTGAAAGAGTAGCCTTTGAGAGGCAATCTTATTTAAGAATGAAATTCTCCTCTAGTGTAAATTGGCCCTAGTCCACTGACATTCATGGAGCTTCATCAGTTTATACCCATAGACATATTGCCTAATACCTCTAAATCCAGCTTTAATTAGCAATGGCAGAAATTGTGTTCAAGGTATATATTACTCACCACTGCTTGCTTTGCTGTACACACAGTGTGAGGTTGAGAACTGCAGATATTGATTCTGCCTACCACAGGGATGCTAATCATGGGAAAGATGTTGGGACGTTCCCTAGCTTCAGACCCTTCCTGAGCTAGCCAGTGTGCACATTGGCCCAACACCTAAATGGATACTTTACCTCAGTTTTTAATGAGGGTAATGAGAAGTTTAGGGGTATGGAAGGGTGGCTGAAGGAAATGAGGATGTGGAAGCAGAAAATACCACATCTGAATGAGGTGGAAGTCAAACTCAAACAGCTTGATGGTATCAAATTGAGGGGGCCTGGATGATCTCCATCCAAGAATATTAAAAAAACTGACACATGAAATTGCAAGAATCTATGCACTCAGGAGATTGTACTCTATGACTGGAGAACTGCTAATATAGTACCTGTCATTAAGAAAGGTGGAGGAAAAGTGATTCAGGAAACTAAAGGCCCTTTAGCTTGACCTCTGTAAGCAAGGTTTTGGAACAAATTTTCAAAGAGAGAAGTTAAGGGCATAGAGAGAGATGATAATTGGGATAAAATACAACAAGTTTTTGCAAACGGCAGATCATGTCAGGCCAACTTGATACCTCTCTTTAAGATGATTTGCCAATATTTCAGATACAGGAAATGCAAATACATCTATTCTACCTTGATTTCAGTAAGATATTTGATACAGCTCTACATGGCAAATTATTAGTTAAATGGGGGAAGATGGGAATTAATATGATAACTGAATTGTGGGTAAGAAACTGATTAAAAGAAGGCTATGACAGGTTATACTGAAAAGTGAACGGTCAGGCTGGAGCGAGAACATGAGTGGGCATTCTGGATCAGACCAACAGCCCATCTAGCCCAGTGTTTTGTCGTCTGACAGTGGCCAATGCCAGCTGTGTCAGAGGATATGACTAGAACAGCTAATGATCAGTGATCCATTTGTTTGACCATTCCCAGCCTCTGGAAAACAATTCCTACCTATCCTGGCTGATAGCCATTGGTAGACCTACCTGCCATGAATATATCTAATTCTTTTTTGAATGTTATAGTTTGGTTCTTTACAACATCCTCTGGTATACAGTTCCACAGGTTAATTGTACATTGCTTGAAGAAATATTTATTTTGTTAATTTTAAACCTGCTGTTTATTAATTTCATTTGATGACCCCTAGTTCTTGTATTATGAGAAGGAGGTTATTATGGAGTTCATGGGACCAATTTTATTTAATTCTCATTAACAATCTTGGTACGAAAAGGCTTACTTAGTGTGCTAATAACATTTGTGGGTGACAAAGTTGGGAGGTATTGCCAATACAGAGGTGAACCAAAATATCATGAAAAGTGTGAAAACTGGAGTAATAGAAGTGGGATGAAATTTTATAGTGTAACGTTTGTAGAGTAAAAGTTATGCACTTTTTACACAAATACTTGTTAGTCCCACTGTATCAGTTAAAATAATTGAGGAGGAAAAAGGCCTTGGTATACTGGTCAATCACAGGATGACTATGAGCCACCAATATGATGAGGCCTTGAAAAAGGCCGAGGCAATGCTAGGATGCATCAGGTAAGATATTTCCAGTAGGCCCAGGGAAGTGTTACAACCGCTATACAAAACCATATGATACTTCTGGAATACTATGTGCAGTTCTGACCTCCCAGGTTTAAGAAATTTGAATTCAGATGGGAAGAGAAGCAGAAAGTGGCTGCTAGGGCGATTAGAGGAATGGAGAACCTGCCTTATGAGAGAACTCAAGGAACTTGGCTTATTTAGCCTAATCAAACAAAAGCTGAGGAGAGATATGATTACTCTCTATAAATACATCAGAAGTTTAAACACAAGGGAGGGAGAGGAGTTATTTTAGACGTGGGCCAATGCTGGCACATGAACCAAAGGATATAGAGACCATCAACAAGTTTAAGCTTGAAATTAGATTTCTGGCCATTAGAGGAGTGAATTTCTGGAACAGCCTCCCAAAGGGGAACAGTGGGGGCAAAAACCCTATATAGTTTCAAGAATGAGCTTGACAAGTTTATGGAGGAGGATAGCATAATGAGGTTGCTCTCAATGGCATGTGGTCCATCAGCAACTGCTAGCAGCTAACCATGGAACAGTAGATGGAGGGGGGCTCTGAGATAACAACAACGAATTCTTTCCCAGGTGTGCGTCTGGTGGATCTTGCCGATGCGCTCAGGGTCTCCCTGATTACCATACTCGGTGTTAAGAAGGAATTTACTCTTCAACAAATTAACAGTTCAAGTGCAATTAATGGAGGGGCAAACTATCTTACAGTAACAACTGACTTCAATTTTCACTCACAGTGTGATCTGAACCTTTATAGAGACAGACTCCAAAAAAGTGTGGTTAAAATTGTTTTTACACGCAATTTTTGAGGTTTCTACAACTCATGGACTCAAGTGAAAGTTGAAGTAACAAAATACCAGAAGTAAGATTGTTCTCATGGTATTTCTGATAACCCAGCCCAAAACAGGAAATACTGGACTTTTTTCTTTTAAGAGAAATCTTAGATAACCTAGCCCACTTTCCAGATTAAATAGGTTCAGATAACATTGCTCACAAACTTTTGCATCCTCATAAAGAGAACCTACAAACCAGTTAAAATTGGCCATCAATAGCTAGCTCTTCGATATGATCTTTTGCCATGACTTCATAGTAGATTACTGTAGAATTAGATGACTCAGTAGTTAGGAGACTAGCTTAGTACTGAGGTAGAGGTGGTTAATTCTCTGCTACACCACACACTTCCTGTGTGACCTTGGATAAGCCACATAGGCTATGTCTACATCTAAAAATTTAGTTCAGACTTGCAAGTCCAAACTAAATAAGTCCGAGGTTAGTCCAAACTAGCCTTGGGCTAGTTCGGACTAACCACAGCTTTTTACTTTGAACTAGCCGCGCAACCTAGTTTGAACTAACTTCTTTTTAGTTTGAACTAGAACATGTGGTTAGTTCAAACTAATGGCTTAGTTCGAACTCTTTAAGTTCAACCTAGCATTACTTCACAGCTTGCCTGTGCTTAGTTCAAACTAAAAACTAAGCCATCTAGTCCTAACTAACGGGGGTACTTATTAGTTTGGACTAATCTTTGACTAGTCCAAACTAAGAAATTTCTTAGTTTGGACTAGTCAGAGTCTAGTGTGGCCATGAGCCTAATTAGTCCAGACTAAGCTTGCTTAGTCCAGACTAATTGGCTAGTATAGACATAGCCTTAGACTCTCTGTGTATGTTAATTATTGTAAGATGCTCTGATTCTATGGTGATGGGAACATATACATACCAAAGATAGACAGAGTATACCATCTTGTACCCCACAGAGATTAACAGAGAGAACTGAGTTTACAACCGTATGGTTTCTGATGCATTCTGTCCTGAGTGGGGAATGATTGCAGGGGAGGTGACCAGGAGTCTGGTTCCAAGTTGTGCAAACTGCAAAGGTGCATGGAGACCAGAGCCACCTGCCCTGTCCTTATCTAATGGCAATTAACCCCTTTGGCCTCCTCCAAGCCATTGGGGTATGTCAATGCCACCTATGGCTTATTCGTTGCGTGTAATATTACCGGTTTTCTATTCATAACCCACTTGTCCTACCATATGGTGTATGAACCTTTCACAGCACCTTCAGAAGGGCATTTCCAGAGTGCAAGGTTCAACATACATTCAGTTTTCCCTCTCTCCCACCCCACCACACCACCATATGGTTCTCAGTCATTATTCAGGTAAAACTCCTCTTGAGTTTAATGGGAATCTTTCTTGAATAAAGGCTGTAAATTATGCCCATAAATGTGCATGTGAAATGTATAATATGAAGAGTAGTACATTTTAAATTCTTAAAAGGAACATTGGGTGGCAGTTTCAAAACTGAACTAGATTTGCAAAGACTGTTGTCAACAGATATGTCTTCCCTAGACACACGTGTAACTTTTATGTATTCAGTTTATTGGTGCTTGGCATCTAACAAGGAAATTCCTCCTGTCAACAATATCGATTTCCAATCTGCCAAAAATCATCAAGAAAAATCTTTTAAAAGTTTATCATGTTCTTTTTTTGATGATGATAATGATGTACTCTTTAAGACATAGTGACTGAAGCACACTAAAGGCTGGTAGACTGAAGCACATACTTTTTAACTTTCTTAATTTGCTCTGTGATGTAAATCTTTTATATGGTTTTGCAAATCTTATTTATTGTAAGTTCATACCGGGATAGTCACAGGGGGATGTCAGGAATGTAGGAGTAAACAAAACAGAAGGGTTTTGCTCAGTAAAATACAGACAATACTTTATTCTTCACATAGCTAAATAATTTTGTATTTGTTTCCTGGGTTACAAGCAGCTTTTCACAAGCATTTCTAGTTGGAAATATGGTATTTCTTACCAATGACACTGTTTTATTTGACTTGGCCTGCAGACATTGTAATTAAGTCTATATGTTACTTTTCTGTACCATATTATATATGGCAAGCGTTTCAAACCAATTTGTTTAGGTTCTTTTCTTACTCAACAAATTACCTAAAATGGATAATCAAGACTTCACACTTTACAATACATCATTCTCATTGATTTAAAGGAGATGATGAATGCTGTCATAGCTACTCTTTTTTTTTTCTCTTCCCACCCCACCCCACCCCCATTTAGAATCTATGGCAAATGAATTTTTCCTTTTTTTTTTCTTCTCAGTGTTGTTTGTGATTGATGATTATCTATCAAAGCCTGGTAATCACAACACTCCTTTTTCATTGTGTCACTGTATCTAGTCATTGTAGCACCTAATTACATTTTCATTTCCATAGTAAAAACTTTTAATCATGGTAATTTGGTCCTCAGAATTGTAGGCTGGGTTTGGATTTATAAATTATGCTTTAATATATGTAATACCAGGATGATATGCCCCTTGTGAAAATTCTCTGGGTATGTCTACATTTAAATTTTAATTGAAATTAATGAGAATAATTAGATTAATTTAATGCATGGCTACATTGCCTTTCATTAATTCAAACTAAGGAATTCCTTAGTTCAAATTAATGCAAGCTTACTCTGAAATTATAAAACCTCACTTAACATTGCACTTACTAGTTCGAATTAACCCAGTGTAGCCATGTTAATGCTAACTAACCATTAGTTCAAATTACCACTTTTCTACCTTCTTCCCAGGGTGTCTTCCTCTTTCTATATATTGGGTGGGGGCATGGCCATTTTTGGGGGCCATCTTGCCACACCTCCCATGTTGCCCATCTCCTAATTCAAACTAGCAAGTCCTGTCCATGGACATGCTAGTTTGATCTGGGTTTCTAGTGGGGCCATGTTAGTTCGAATTAACTTAATTTGAACTAATCATTATAACTTGCAATACATCGTGTAGTTGCATCTGGTAGTATGCAGGTAAAATGTATAAAAGTCAGACTAATTAAGTATTAGGAAACTAGGTGATTAAAGGTTTAGGAATGATGGAGAAACACAGAAGAAAAATCTCATCTCTTTTAGTGTAAAATTCCATTCTAGGGGACTGAATTTGACCCAGGGAGATTAGAGAATGGTAAAGAGAAAACTGGAGTGAAATTTCGGCTTCACTAAAGTCAGTCAGAGTTTTACAATTGACTTCAGTGGGGAACAGGATTTTACCTTGTTGTTTGAGGAAAAAGATAGAAAATGAACAAAATTTTAGGTCAAACAACAGTGAGCAGAGTGAGCAAATCTTTCACTACCATATCCTTTGAAAGAAGATTTTGAGGAAGACAGAAAGTAGTAGTTCAGGTTAGGGCTAGGGTAGAGAGCCAAGCCCTGCTCTCCCCAACAAGCAGCACTCTACATGGAATATAACCTTTCAGTAAACAGAAGCTCTTCAGATGTATATGTACAAGGAAAGGTTAATTATAACAATAATTAATAAAGAAAACAGCAGCCCCCACTTATTGCACTAGAAAAATTATGGGAAGTTGCTAGTGAAAAAAAGTCAAATACACATCTAGCATAAGTGCAACATATACAAATTTTTAAAAAATCAGAACCAAAAATACTAATATTTGTACTATTTTCTTTTCCTTACAGTAAGCAAAGACAGAGAAAAATATGAAATAAAAATATATTCAAATTGAATATTCTCTTTGTTGCTTACTCCCCTGGTTGAGGCATAGATCTGAGGATATTTGGCCTGGATAAACAGTTTAAATAAATACTTCAAACTTCCTAGGAAATGTAAACATGTTAGTCTGGCAAGAAGGTTTATGAAGGCCAAAAACCTTCTTTCTTTTTATTGTTCTTTCTCTTTCTTTGTCTAGCCTGCTCCATCTAGAATTACGTAATCCCCTTCCAAAGCAAACCTTTCATTCTAACAAGACAGAGAAGGAGCATTACGGGGAAGATCTCTGTCATGGAAGTGGCTTATTTCATACCCTCCCAGTGCCTTGTGACTAGTGTGAAACATGATCAGCTCACTATTGCAGACTTGTTTCTTGGTGGTGTGTAAAAGAAAAGGTGACAATACATTTTAGGGAGTTGTATAATCCTGCAGGCCTGTCATTTTGCAACCAAAATACGATATTGCTCACTTGTGCAAGTGAGAATGTACTTAATTTGCTAGAGACTAATGGTAAAACAAATGACAGTTTCTGCTAAGTGAAGCAATGGTTTCAGTATTTTTTAATTTTTTTTTGTCCTATTATTACCTGTTTTTCTATGTATGGCACTTTCTCCCACTGAGCATCAGATGGGTTTGAAATGTAGTTTGGGATTATTTGGATCAGTGGTTTTGGCTCAGCCCACTATAAACCTTGAGCTAGCCAGAATTCACATCCAGCTCTGAACTTCCCAAGTTAACTGGATGTTTTGGTTTGCTCTAGGTTGTATGTGATCCTTGCTATGGTATCTGAGTGCCATAGATGGAATCTGGGGTTCAGCTAATTAGAGAAATAGGAGCTGGCCATAAATTCTGGGTCTGGATCCAAACTTTCCTAAGGTCTGTGAGTGTTTGGTTTCTGGGAGCTTGGACTGGGCTTATCTTTAATAAGAATGCTCATAGTTCAGAGTGAGTGTGGGTGTATATGTATTCCTATTATTTGTTTGTATTCTGGTAGGTCTAGAGGTTGCACCCTAGATGCTTAAACCACACTCTTCACCTCTCAAGATCAGTTTCAGTGGTGCTAGATACAATACAAATATAACAAAAAATTGCCCCTTCCCCAGCACAGCTTGCAATCTAAGTGTGAATAATGTGTTTGGCTTTTCTGATTCACCTTTCTGCTGACTTGGGGGAGTTTTTTTTTTTTTTTTTTGGTATGTTTGTTTGTTTTGGGGAGTGGGGGAAGGAGAACTGAAAGATTTTTCTCTCCCTCTCTTTTTTCCCATCATATAAGACTATAGGTCTATACATTCATTTAATGCCACAATCCACTGCCCTGCCCACATATTTATAATTATAATATTACAATTGAGTGACACATCAGCACTTCATGTTTACATCTTTAAGAACAATTTTAAGAACATCTTTAAGAACAATGTGTTTAACACAAACAGATGATACTTTACAGTGTACTGGCAGTTTGGTGGTTGTTAAAGAGTGGAGAAAGGGATATGGTTCTAATTTCCAAATATGTTATTGGTTACTTTCTCACAGTAAATTAAAAAATTGCAGCTTGTTCACATAAACCATATGTTGTTAAAGTGTGGGAAACTGGCTAATCATAATCATTTCATGTGAGAAAACAATTTGTGTTTGTAAACAGTGCTGGCCAATAATGCTGGACATCACTTCAATATATATATATATATATATATATAAAATTACATATATACATACATATATGAATACATCTTACATCCACAAACATAAATTTCCTTCTTGAGTATATCAATTAAATTCTTGTGTAACTGAGGGGAGAATTTAGCTCCCTGTAGAGATATGTATAGTACCATAGCTGGAGCAAGGGGAAAAAAAAATAAAAAAAAAAAAACGACAGGAAAGCACATTCTCCTTTGAAATCCAAACAGAGTTTAAAAAAAAAAAAAAAGTCAGAGAACCCTCTTCTTATTTATCTGTATATAGTGCTATACACTTATTTTCCATTGAAGGAACCCAACACTGCTCTCATTTACACCATCAAGAACCTGGAGTAACTTCTCTTACATCAGTTCAGTCAATTCAGATTTTACACTGCAAAATGGGGGAGAAGAGTTTGGTCCAAGAAATTCATGCATAATCCTACAATGTCTAATTCAGCAAAAGATCCCCCCCCCTGCACTGTAGCTCCTTTTCTTGATTATACATTATTAATACAGTACATATCTGCTGACATAAAGTTAAATGACTGCTTTTTCATACAGTGCCAGTCAGGGAGTTCCCTAACACCTCTCTATACCCCCCTGAATTTCCCAACACCCCCCCAGTTGTCAGCTAGTAACAGTGTTAGACCAAATTAGTAAGCCCCCCTAAACCCCCCACATCCCCCCTAATTTCAAGTCCTGAGGAGAAGACTGATGCTAGTTAATGTTCTGCCCTGGGTGAAATCAAAAGGATTTTTACAAGCGTTGTGTTCAACAGGACTGTAATCTAATACATGTCCTACTTATGTTGTTGGTACCAGATTTTCCTCTATAAACGCCTTATATTTTCAGAAAAGAGAAATACCGACTTCCCCCCCCCCCACGTTGGAGCCCCAATTTTAAGGATTTCAAAACATGGAGGGTAGAATTTTGAAAAGTCGCCTTGAAACACATATGGCAAAGTCATTCACAGTGGAGACTTTAAAAGTGCCTTAGGATGAATCCAAAAATAAGTGAGTGTGACCTAGAAGTTTTGTTTTCCCACCTCCTTTCAGCCACTACTCTGTCTGCAGCAGTTGCAGAAAATCAGCTGGGAGTTTGCCTAGGAACTCTTGGCACAGACATAAGTTAGTGTATTTCAAACCAAGCTCCCTACATCCATTGAACCTAGAGACAGAGTAAAGCAGCTCACCCACTCCTCTCCTAGCCTGCCCTGGAATGGAGCTGTCACTCCGAATCCACAGGAAATTAAAGATACAAATGCTTCCCGCCCCACCAACATTTAATAAGCAAATCCCTTCAAAGGAGCCAGTTCCTTACCTTATACTTCATAATTGCAGGCTTAGATGGAGTAGTCTCGTGAAACTAAACACAATACATCGAGATCGCCCGTATTTTTCCACCCATTTAATGGCTTATTGAAGGAAAATATTCCCAGCACTTGAGTTGGCTTGCCAGGCAAGAGAAAAGTTGTTGGCACTGCTGAGTTTCCCGTGTATCTGAGCTCATGTTGCGATTGTTGGAGGCAGACTTTTGATCTAATTTGCATAGCTTTCTACTATTGGCTACAAGGGACAAGGTACCTAGGTCCCACCCCGTCTCAAACTTTTGAAACTCCCCTTCCAACAAAATCGCTTAACATAATATGAGCTTCTTTCTAGCATGAAAGGGGAGAGGGGACGAGAGAGAGATTGACAGCAAAATCTTTTAAAGATTAGCTCCCCTTTTGAAGAAATCAACTCACAAAACAAGTTCCGACCGTCCTGTTTCCTGTGACCTAGCAACTCCTTCATGAACCAGTTTCATTTCAAAGCCCTTCACCTCCCAATCTCCATATGAAATGGACTGTGGGAACAAAAGCTGTTCTGTCTGAAGTACTTTTTTTTACTCACCACCCCTGCTGATATCTCTCTTGCCAAAAGACTTTTGGTTGCTGTGGTGTTTTTGTTCTTTTTCTAGGTTCAAAGTCCTCCCACTGGCAGATTGAAACAAGGCCCTAAAATAGTCTCTTAAATATGCCAGAGATCAGAGACAGCCTAAAACTGTCTCAAAAATGTACTCTATACCTACACAGAATTATTACAGCGATCATCAAAATGTGCATGGCACTTTACTATATACATCTTATTCGCTCTGTAATAAGATGCATGTATATAATGTATGCGCACACACCAGACAATATGCATATATTCTATGCATATTGTATATCACAGATGTATTATATTATATATTATGTATTTGATATATATAGTAACCAGACAATATACAAGTGGTAGCCACTCTTGCCTTAGAGTAATGCTTTATGTTAAATTTGACCTAATACTGCCTCTTTCCTTTTTTGTAATCCTTTTCCTGCTAATTCTCTTGACAACCACGTTTGTATCTTTGGTTCTGAACAGTGAGGTTTTTCGTTCCTGACATATCCTCCTCCCCTCCCCCATCCCTGCCCCCAGTTAGATGGTCTGTTAACAGTCCAATTGTTATCTCTTGAAGCAAAATGCCAAGTGTTCACTTTGCATGGGAAAGGATTGTTATTTACATATTGATTAGACACTGGTAGGGACAAGCTGGTTTTAATAATCCCTGTGCCTGGTTTAAACAGTTATGGAGATAAAATCACTATAGTTTTAGTAGTAATTCCCTTGTGATTACTTGGGGCAGGAAAGAGAAGGAAAGAAAATAGTGTGATACTTTATAACTGTGTTTCCTAGTCAGGCCTTAATTAATCCAGTTCAGACACTAGCAGTCTTTGAGTGGGAAGAACTCCAGCTGGACTAGATGACCTGGACAGAAAAATATATAACATATATAATTTTTTTCCTGACCAACTTGGATCTAAGCCAGAAGTTCTAAGTCACAGATTGACTCAGATTGGTTCTGGTGACCTAAGGGGAAAAAAAAAAAAGTGTATTTTGTTACCAAACAATGGAGTTCCAAAGGGGTAGCCATGTTAGTCTAGTCCAGCAAAACAAACAAGGAGTCTGGTGGCACTTTTAAAGGCTAACACATTTCTTTATCACAATATGGCAACAAATAAATGTGTTAGTCTTTAAAAGTGCCACCAGACTCCTTGTTTGTTTTGCTGAACTAGATCAACATGGCTACCCCTTTGGGACATGTCAACACATGATGACTAGCACATTTCTGCTATATGTGGTGATAAGGCTACTCTAGAAGCCTACCATATTCCATTATTATAATTGTGCACCCTCTCATGGTACTGTGACACTTAACATTACTATTGCTCGAACTTCTGGTTTTGCTTGTTAATTTTGTTGCAAGTTTTCAGAAATCATGTGAATTAATTTATGCATGGAACAGTTATTCAATGTCAATTTGCAAAGTACTGAAAGTTACAACATTCAACATGTGATATTTCTGTGGCTGTTAGATGGAATTATTCCCAATGGTTAGAAGAATGTCAAAAATATTTAGAATAGCTTCAACAGGATAACTAAAATTGTTTTCAAAGGGGTAACAGTTTTAGTCTGTTTTCATTCAGTGATGAGAAGTCCCAGGGCACTTTAGAGACTAACAAAAAAAAAAAAAAAGCAGGCATAAGCTTTCATAGGCTGGAGCCCACTTTCCAGATGTATGTGATGAAGTGGGTTATTGCTCTGTGTTTTCAGACATGCCCTCCTGCTCTCTGGCCTACTCCATTTACCACCTCAGATTTGCTTTTCTCTTTGAGCTGGCTTTTAATTTCCCCAAGGGTGAAATGCTCCATCTTTATGTAACACTCCTAGCACAGTCCGCAGCACAGGAGAGTTTCCCCGACACTCCATGAATGTTAGAAATTAGATACAACTTGAAAGAGACAGTTGTAAATGTGATCCCGTAACCCTGACATGTTGCTGAAAATTAGGCCTAACTGTATAAAGGGCATATTTGTGGTTAGTACCGCTATTCAGCTTTTCTTAATGACCTCATAGATTGCAGTGTCTTTACTACATAGCATTGTATTGCAGGCATAGTTTTGGGAAGTTCTGACTTCTGTTGTCTTGACAGATCAGTTAAATTATACAGTGTAACATCCTTATAAGATGAAATCCTCACTTTATTAGGGTCTGTATTGCAGAGCCAGCTTGTACTGTGTGGTCTAGATTTATATGTTTTTATAGAGCCCTATTCAATTCTTAGAAGGCAACCTATGCAAAGTGACAACAGAGTCTTGATTCTCTACTTTTGTTCTTATGTCAATGCATCGCCAGTGAAGTGAAAAATTAGTCCCATGACTTCATTCAGGTCTACATCTTCCTCTCTCCCTCTCTGAGTGCAAAATATGACAGTCAAGTATTTAGTGAATGCTATCAGGATCTGATGCCAGAGCTACAATGATGAGTGTCAACAAGAGTAGTTAAATTGAATGGGCTATAACTGGTTCACAGAGGGCACCCCTGGACTGTGAAATAGATATGTCGGTCAAGAAGAGGGCAGGACCTATTGAGGGAAATCATCAAAGAAAACCCCTGTGCCAATTGGTGGGAAATGAAGAATGGACAGATCCTCTCTTGCAAGAGGATAACTTTAAAAAAACAACAAGAACAGCGAAGCCTATGCTAAGGATTCTCAAATCCTTGACCCTTTGGCATGGGATGCTAGAGAGAGACCAGAGTCTGTCTTTTGGGAGACTGGTGTCACTCTATGAGCACTAAAGTAATCTTCTTCACAAAGTTCGACTGGCCATCATTATGCAGCAATGAAAAATATCTTGCCCACTTTACAACCTTGGTCTGAAGATTTAGCTTAATAGTGTATTGCAACTCCATTTCAGTGTGTAATCTACAGTTCCTTATAGCAAAGGTCCATATTCAGAGCCTGATCCTGTAGCCCTTGCATAGGCAACCACTTCCTTTGACATAAGAACTACATGAATAGTCCTCAATAGAGTTGTTCTCTGGAGAATGGAATTACTTGATTGTTCCATCCATGGCCAAAATAGTGGAATGTGATCTGTTGGGCAAATTTATCATCATTTTCATGAGGAGAATAACAGAAAGATGGCTCTGGCATAGCCCCTTATATTTCTCTCCCTCCTGTGAGACAGCAAGGCTGCTGAGAAGCTTCTTTATGCTTCCTTCCCCAAAGCTAAAAAGAAACTATGACAAAGACTTTTAATTTTCTCTCAAAAGAGCAAAATATTTGAGGGAAATTCACTGCATTGTTTGTTTCGGCAAAGTACATATAAAATGAAAAAAAGTAGCTGTTCTTCCCCATTTTGACCAGTAATGGGAATTTTTTCTATTTATCTCTAGTACTGGGCAGACTGAGAACCAATTTGTTACATAAAACAGCAGTGAGAACCTATCTTGCCAGAAGCAGTTCTAGGCAATGGTTTCCTGTAGATTTCAAGTTTATATGCAAAGATCAAATAAGGAGGAAGATTAAGGTACTGGATTCCATTTCTATCTCTGCTTAGAGGTTTATTCTTTGTCATTTTATCAAAGACACTTTTTACTACAATGCAAGTGTACTTGGCTTGCTTTAGGAATAATGTTTCCTGAAATAAATAAAAAAAAAAATCACTGACATCCCACATCCTTTCATAGACTCTAAGGTCAGAAGGGACCAATATGATCATCTAGTCTGACCTCCTGCACAATGCAGGCCACAAAACCTCATCCACCCACTCCTGCAATAAACCTCTAACTTATGACTGAGTTATTAAAGCCTTCATGGTGTAAAGACTTTACAGAGAATCCACCAGCAAGTGAGCTGTGCCCCATGCTACAGAGGAAGGGGAAAAAAACCAAACAAAAACCAAAACCTACAGAGCTCTAGCCAATGTACCCCAGGAGAAAATTCACTCCTAACCCCAAATATGACAATCGGTTAAACCCATAGCACATGGGTAAGTCTTACCAGACAGTCACCCAAGGAAGAATTCTCTGTAATAACTCAGAACCCACCTCGTCCAACTCTTCTTCTCAGGCTATTTGCATATTCACCGGCATCACCAGTAGTCAACTCAGTCAATTACCAGACTAGGCCTTCCATCATACTGTCCCCTCCATAAATTCATCAAGCTCAGTTTTGAAGGCCATTTTGGTTTTTGCCCGCAAAGCTCACCTTGGAAGGCTATTCCAGAATTTTACTTCTCTGTTGGATAGAAATCTGCATCTAATTTCAAGCTGAAATGTCCTGATTGACAGCTTGTATCCATTTGTTCTTGTGTCCACATTGGTGCTGTGCCCCAATAATTCCTCTCCCTCCCTGGTATTTATCCCTCTCTAGTATTTAAAGAGAGCAATCCTATCTCCTCTCAACCTTCTTTAGGTTAGGCTAAACAAGCCAACCTCTTTAAATCTCCTTGTAGCCCTTCCCTGCACCTGTTCCAGCTTGAATTCATCTCTTCTTAAACATGAGGGACCAGAACAGCACACATCATAAAGCACAAAACAGCTGCTCAAATTCTCAGTAAAGAGCATTTCATCCAGAGGTTCTCCAGGACTCCCTCATTTAATGTCCCAAGCCACCCCTGAATGCTCTCATGGGTGACCCTGCTTCTGATCAAAAGAGGGTAATAAAGGTCCCTTCAGTTTGACAGGGCTGCGTCTAACTGTAATTGAAACATAAAGGCACCCTTTCACTCGCCGATCATTTGTGATGCTTTCAGAATGAAACCAGCACCTGTTAGCCTGAGGATCTTGGAAGAAGATTGGAACCAGGAGATTATCATAGAATCATAGGGTTGGAAGGGACCCCACGAGGTCATCT
>ML682060.1:1919443-1952955 GCA_007922195.1 Podocnemis expansa | reverse complement strand
TCTATCCCATCATCCAGATCATTAATGAAAACATTGAACAGAACAGATTCTAGCATAGAACAGATTCTAGCATGGTTCTTGCGTTAAACCCCGTCCCCCTGTCTAATCCATAAAAAGATATTTAAATGACAGGCAAAGCAGTTTAGATAAAAGATGAAACAAATTTCTCTCTCCAAACCTTCACTCATTTTCAGAACCAAATTCAACTCTAGCAGAGCTGAATACTAGAGCAAGGATGCTGTAGTCCAGGTATCTCAAACACGAGGCCTGCGGGTCCTGAAGCTGTTTCCTGCAGCCTGGAATGACACTATCATTACCAAAATTTGCAATATCATTGTAGGAAAAGGTTTCAGCAGTGTAGCCCTTGGGCTAATGTACTAGCCCTCATGCGGCCCTGCACTACTCTTCATGTGGCCCTCGTGGTGATTTGAATTTGAGACCCCTGCTCTAGCCAAAGATGAAATGTAGAGACTGGTCACGTTGCTGTCTTGCAATCAGTGCAACTGTCATTTCCTTCTCCCAATAGAATTCCTTTCTTGCTGTATCTTACTGAGCAGAAACAGGTGTTCAGTTCCAAAATATGTCCCAGAATCCTTGGCACTGGTTGCAGGGATGCTTCAAAGGAAGTGCTGTTGCAGCCGGGGGGGGGGAGGAGCGAGCAGAGCCTAGCCTCTGGGCTGCCCCACTCCACTCCTGGGTCATCTGTTCCCAACCCTGGTATCAGGGCAAGCTGGCCAAAAGCAGAGCCTGCATCCCCCCCCCCAACGCTTTGCACTGAAGGCGGGGGGGGGACGGGGACACGGACAAGATAGCATGGCCATGAGGGGCAGCAATGTAGGGCCCATGCTGCCCTGCTCACGGCTGGACAACGTGGTCCCCACAGAACCATGGGGCCTGGTGCGATTGCCCCTCTTGCTGCCCCCACCAACAACGGCCCTGGCTAAGTCACAAATCCTCACGACACCCAAATAAGCAGATATTGTGGCACTTCCTTGGAGGAGTTAGCTTGCTAAACCTAGGAAGAGCTGACCAGAACTGGTCTGTCACTGGGTGATTAGAGATGTTTGAGTGCTGTCTGGTGGTGGCTTCAATATGTGAGCCTGAAGGTATCAGTCTAACATCTGCTTCTGACCATCCCACTCCAGCTGAAAATTAATCCCTTGAGATTCCGAAATGTTATATCTGTTCAGAATTGGAATGACCAGAAATCTTGAGAGAATAGGTCTTCTTTCAAGATTTCAAGCTGTGTTTTGCAAGCTTGACTGTTTCAGATATAAGCCTCCAAACTCCAGGCATTCAACATTTGTATGAGCCAAGCCTCTGCACCAGAGCTGGTCAGTTTTCCAAATTTTGAATAAATATGGTTAAGATTTCTGAATCTTTCAGTTTGCCCTTCTGTTAACCTCAGAAAAACAAAAGAAGATCTTTCCAAAGTAGTTGGGAAGCAAGGTCTTGACAAAGCCAGGGGACTGTGGGAATATGAGAGAGAGAATCTTATCTGATTCAGAGGCAGATATCAGTCACTATTTCAGCAGCAAAAGCTTGAGGTTCTTGTCCAAGTCCTCTCAAACTATTTTCCTGGGTTTGTCCCTGGGGCAGGCAAACAGTATGACTGCATGGAACACCTCTTTTCTGTGCACATCCTTATAAACCAAAGTGCTGAGAGAATTGACAGCTTTTTCTTTAACTAAAAAGATAGTAAGGGTGAGAGTGGTAAAACTCCTTAGCATTAACAAGGCCATAATGCTGGTTAGTGGGTGAGAGGGACTGAACTGAAGAAAGCAACATCCCTGGCAATTAGCCCTTCTAAGTGGCTGTGAGATTGAGACCAACTTGGTCCTGGGTCTGCAGCTGTGGCTCAGGAGCCACATGCAGCTCTTTGGCTGCCCCCTTGTGGCTCTGCTCTGCTACCACCTGGGGACCGTGTGGGTTACCCATGCCAGATTCTAGGCTTTCCCACATCACTGGCAGACCTTATGGTGGGCCCACTCCTGGTTCTGGGTGCCCCCCCATCAGGAGACCCCCACAGCAGACACACTGTCCCAACTCCACGCGGACCCCATCAGAAGTCTATACCCATTGTGGCTCTCAAAAGACTTGATTATTGAAGGAATTTAAAAAAATGGCTGCAATTATCTTTTGGGTTGCCAACCCCTGGACTGAGTTCCCAGTGTTCATCTGCCCACAAACCAGTGTTATTGAGAAGGCAGGAAGAATCCATGGTATGTGGGGAAGACTGGAGAAGGAATGGAATGCAAGGATGGAGCACTTGCTAGCCTGTTGCTTCCAAAGATACTTTAAAAGACTCATTCATTTCTGAAGCAAACGAAGCAGTTTACGGATCCTGTCTGTAGAATACTCTTTTGTTCTCCTGCCAGCAATAATAGCTTTAATACATGGATTAAAAAAGAGAGTTGCCTCAAGAAGTATGGATTGCATGCCATTCAGCCCACTAGTGCCAAAAGGAAAAAATGCTCATTAGAAGAAAAACTGAGAAAAATAACACGATTAATAAGAATTCAGAAAACTATCTCATGCTTGCTACCTCATGCAAGTGTGGATGGAGCACAATAAATGCAACTCTCTGATGTTGCTCAAGATCAAACAAACGCTTCTTCAACATAGCGGTTTTAATTAAAGGTGGGATCCAACACATGTAGTTAGGAATAAGAATCTCATTACTTTGAACTTCCCCAAGATTTAGGCATGGTCAGATTCTAGATCCTAGTTTACCGATTATGGATATAAACTTGAATATCAAAAAGTTCAGCTCCTGATTTGAACTGCCTCAGCCTTTGGGGAGATCCAGTGTTGTGGTTTGGTCTAATCTCTATTTTTAATCAATGATACATCAGACAGGTGGTGTATGCTATTCTTTTCTTCCCAAACAATTACATTGTTAAAACAACACCAAAGGTTCAGCGTGTGTGGGTTTCAGTAGGGTCTAGTCACGATGCATGGCAATTTTATGCTTTTTTGGGAATTTCCAGGGTTCATCCTTTCCATAAACCACCCATTCATACAAGTAATCAGTAAGACTTAAATTTGTTTTTAAAATTTTACAGTTTGCTCTGTACGCATGTGAAGATATCTGTGCATGAATGTGGCTTAGGCTATAGCTGTAGGTAACAAGGAATGAACAGCTAAAGCTTAAATGAGTTTGCTGTCAGGATTACTGGAGATGGGTATCATGAGGCTCATCAAAGTGAAATTTCTTTTCTGCGGACCTTACCAAGCCCATGAGAAGGTGAATATGAGTGGACAAGTTGTTCATGAAGTTGTTCATAGGTGGGATATGTTTGTAGTGGAGTCTGGGTGGAAATGGAGTGGACAGTTCTCCTCCCATCGTGAACATTTTCATAGTTTGGAAATGAAGTATTCCACAACTATCTATTCCCTATATTCACCTGTGCCTCCTTCCATATCCTGCTAGGCTCTCCTTGCTTTCCAAGCACACCAATCTCTACCTCCCTACACCATGCCAGTTAACAAAACTCAGTGTAAAACAGCCTCTATTGCATCCCAGTCCATGTCCACCATCTCAGTCGACTGGCCCCTCTTCATACTCTCTCTCAGATTTCCTTCCTCCACAATCCAACCATCCATAATGCAGTCAGTAAGAGGTAAACATACATTTCTAAAATCTTAAGGTTTGCTCTGTACGCATATGAAAACATCTGTGTGTGTGAATGCGGTTTAGGCCAGTGATTTTCAATTTTTTTTCTTGGGATTTGGTTGAAAAAAATTATTATGCCTGCGACCCAGCAATTCCATCTTTGAGCAATGCATTCCAGTCTTTTGGCAGAGGCGGCAGGGGGTGCCATGACCCAGTACCTGAGGGTCTGTGACCCAGTACTGGGTCCTGACCCTAAGTGCGAAAAACCACTGGCTTAGGCTGTAGCTTCAGATAACAAGAAAGGGTAGAAGGAATAAGCAGGTAGGAGAATCAGAATAAAGCACTGTGTCACTTTAAAGCACATGTATATCTGCAGCGAATTTAACAAACAAGAAGTGCTGTGGCACTTAGACTAACAAATTCATTTATTGCATGAGCTTTTGTGGGAGAAAATCTCACTTTGTCAGGTGCTTTGAAGAGAATTTGTGTCCCCTGGCCAGAACACAAAGGAACAAGACACGAACTGTCTGCAGGATAGACCAAAAAAAGAGCAAAACAACAAAAGATGACTTGGATCAGCTGGGCAAAAATCTCATAATCCTTAACTTTCAAAGTCTCTTCTGAACAGCATAGTCCTTCAGTTTTTTATATCCTCTTCCCTTCATGATCTCAAGAGTGGGCTAAACAAACACTTCCCATTTCCCTCCACAGCCTTTCTTTCAGCCTTCCCTTTGGATCCATGCATTCTGGAGCCTCTAGGTAACATTTTTTTCCCACCTACATTAGTATAAGCAAACTGCATTATCTTTATAATTCCTCCCAGACAGCTCCTTCAAAACATTAATGGCACTTCTCCTCAGACAGGCCAAGAACCCACATGTGGAGTCTGTAGACCCGGTCATTTTTTGGACGAGCCAATAAAAAATTTTTTTTTTCTTAAGTCAAAAGGGTCAGTGAGGGAAATTTTTAAACATACCCTGTGAAAATCCCCTTTGGTTTTCTCCTCACACTTCCCATAAACTTTCTACTTTGGAATGAGATGTGGCTTGTAAAATTTCAGGACTGGTTTCTACTCAAAAATTGGATAGGGAATTTATAAGAGAAAGATGGCTACTTCCTTCTCATTGGGCTGATCCAGGTCCCACTGAAGTCTGTGGAAAGTCTTACATTAATTTCAACAGGAGCTAGGTTAGGCACATAATAGCAGAGGGTGATGCTTCAGTTTATCTGACTTTGCATTTTTCATGATTTGTTAACAGCATCTAGTCAGTCTCAGTGTGAACCCCTGCCTCCTTCCCATGAAGATTGTTTAAAACATGCACTTCTTTGTGTGCCACTTGCCATCTACATCTATTCATGTTCTTGTCTCTGTAATTATTCTTTAAAGGGGACTCACTGATTTTTTTTTTCAGTCATTCTAAGAAGGAGTTAAGTCTAACAAGTTTTAGAGAAAAGAACAATGTATTGTACTGTTTCCCAGGACTCTCAGGAAATAATACTGGAAAAGAAAACACATGGGGACTTTGTTCTAGAGTTGTCATTCATAAATGCTGGACATGGGCATTGATACGGTATCTGAAGAGGAGTGGGAGAGGCCAAATCCTCTTCCCACTGGCAAAACTCCGATTGATTTCCCTGGGGCCAGGATTTGGGATGCATAATGGAGTGGCCAGATCCTTACCTTTGTGTTTGAATCTGCTAGCAGAGTGCATGTGGTGAGGAGAGAACAGTGAGAACAGTTAACAAAGAGCAGCAAGTCCATGCTTTGCCTTGCCAGAGGTGGGAAGACAAGCCTGTACTGCTGAGGCCGGCCTCATTCCAAAAAATGCACTTAGGGAAGCTGCAAGAGGAGCAGTTCAGTGGATGCTCTTTATGCCCCCCCCCCACCATGAAGCAAATTAATTGTCAGTTACTGAACTTCAGACACTAATAAGGTGCTCCCACATGATTCACATGCAGATTCAAACCCCATGATTCCTCAACTGTCTGTGCTTTGTGTTAGATCATTGCTGTTCGTAGCTGCCTTTTAACTTGACTGGAATAAAAAGTGGTTTCCATTCTGTTTATTATGTTTTAGAGGATGAAAGTTTGGAGGAGGAGTGGGGCACTGCCCCAACCCCTTGAGCTTCAGGCTTTAAAGAAGCAGTTCTAATATCAGCATGGCTTTGAAAGAAAATCTGAGTAACTTTCCATTCTCTGGTCTGAACACTGTGTACATGCTGTAAAACAGTGGTTCCCAACCTTTTCTCTGCCGTGGCACACCTTGATACCTTCAAATTTTTTGAGGCACACCACCATTAAAAATTCATGAATATTAAAATTAACTTAAATTACTTATGAATATTAATGAACCATGGCACAGTGTTTCGGAAATGCTCCTATGTGGGGTAATAGGAGTAGCAGAGCAGGGGTGGCAAAACGGAGGTCAAGAGTTGTGTGCAGTGGCAGGAGTGAGTGTGGGGGGCAGGGCAGGGCAGGGCAGGGGTGGCAAAAGAGGACAAGGGCAGCCAGGTGGGAACAGCACAAGGGTGGCAAGAGGAGAGATGAAGGGAGAACAGGAGTGGCTTTGTGGGGGGCAGGGGTAGTGGGAAGGTGGGGCAGGGGAGCATGGTGCAGCACCCACTTCCCCCTTCTTCACAGTGGCTCCCTGCCACCTAGGGCAAATCCTCACCCCACTGCTGCTCCCTTCCACCCCAGTGGGTCCCGTCCTCCCCTCCCCCAGCCCCCTGCTGCCTGTGATGGACCCTCCCATCACTGCAGGGGCCAGAACTAGGCCTCCAGCCCCCAGCTACAACCCCACATGCAGCCACCCCACCCCCAGCTACACACACCTCCAACCAAACAGCCACCCTACAACCCCAGCTACACACCCTCTGCTACACATCCACTCCCACCCACCTCTGCTATACACACACGCCTGCCCCACACAACCCCCAGCAGCTCCCCCCCCCCCCAAAGCCCTTACCGTGGCTGTTTGCAGGCTGCCCGACACAAGGTGCTCTGCCCTGCACGGGGAGATGCACACACTCCAGCCTCCCGCCCCTCTCTGCTGCCTGGGCCTAAGGTGGAGCGACCAGAACGCTGCCTTCCATCTGCTCCTGCTATTCTTAGGGGGACCCCTGGAGCTCCACGTTCTGGTGCCTTCCTCTATTTTTGGGGGGGCTGGAATGCTGTCTGCCTAAAAATAGGGGGCCCTGGAACCGTGTCCCAGTGCCTTCCCCCTTACTTTAACTCCTGCCTTTTCCCAGCCCTGCACAGCCCACATGGCTGGGCTGAGCAGGAAGGGAACTTTAACTCCAGCTCTTGGGGATGCTCGTGGCACACTTTGGGTATTCCCGCGGCACACCAGTGTGCCCCGGCACACTGGTTGGGAACCACTGCTGTAAAAACACCTGGACAAATATATCCTTCAGTGTCAGGGGACCATTTATCACCTAGTAGATGGGGTGCCAAGGTGCTGGGCATGTAACAGGCCAATTACTCTAGAGACTTCCAGTGAAGGATTAAGTCAGGTACAGTGTTTGGTTCAAAGAACAGCCTACCTAGGTCAGATTTTGGCAATTCCCTTTCTCCCCAGGCAATAAGCAAATAAGGATAACTATTCACCTATAGCACCCCTGTGGTTTAATATGCTCTATGCAGCTACCTGAATCACTAACATTAAGGCCAGCCATGGATTAGGGGAATGGGTATGTAGTGTTGAAAGGTTTGAATTAAAATAAGATGATGATGAGTGAAATATTCTCATCTGGCAATGTTACCAGTCTGTTTGTCACCCTGTGTCAGAGATGGTTCATTTTTCTGGTGCAGACAAGCTCAGACAGATCATTTCAGTGAGAAAAGGATGCACCTAAGGTGCTTGAGCGCTGCCAGCCACTCAAAGAAACTGGCAAAACTAAAAAACCAACCCCCTCCCCCCCCCAACAGGAAAAATTACATTTCTAGAAGCTTTTATGTCTGGGAGGAAGAGGGGTGAAGTGCCTTGAATTTTATAGGCAAGGAGGGAGAGAGGACACGAAAATTAAACAAGGAAAGAAGAACAGCAAAAAGAAGTGGGAAATTAAATGTCCTTTTTTATGCAAAACCGTGAAAGGGAAATATTCAAAGCAACAAGGAGAGTTAGGCATCTAACTGCCATTGGAAGTCAATGAGAACTGGAATGTTTAAGTCCTTTTTTGCTTGGAAAATATCTCTCCTTCTTGTTTTTATATTAAAATACACTGCCAGTTTACGTGGACATGATAAATCAGAAAAATATGTTTCTAAAATACCAACTCACTTCATGCTTAACAGCCACAGTATCATTGTGAAGACAGACAAACTTGTGTTAAATTAAAAGAAAAAAATCACACCATAAAGTTATGTAAGTTTCTATTTTAGTATCATCTGGTCCTAATTTACAAAAGTTACTGCCTCAGAGCTATTGCCAAAGTGCTACATTTGATTTATGGAAATACTTTTAGCACATTTTTTCCCATCATGCTATTGTAGAATATATTTACTGCTCTTTTGTTGTTATAAAAATTACAGACTTTAGAAAAAACAGAACAAAACAAACCTCATTTTTAAAGAGCTCAGTAAGCCCTTTATAAGATGCTGTAAGATATGCAGATAATAAGAAAACTAGTAAACAGTGCCATGTATTTAGGTGCATTTCATTGCTAACCATTAAAAAAAATAAAATAGGCAGCACAGCATGGATGGTGCCTAGAAACTATTCCATTAAAAATGTGTCTAAAAATATCAGTCTAAACAACATTTTTTCCCCCTGAAATGGGTTTGGAGGAGGAGAATCTAGTGGGTGCTTGGCTTCAGATCCCCTTTCAGTGAAGGAGTTAAATGCATGCATTGAGTTAAGCATGTACTTAAGTCCATCTTTAGTCAGCAAAGCACTTAAAGTGCTCACTTGTCTTGCTGAGTAGGGGTCCTAGATAGTTATAATATGGATCTCTTCTGAACCTTTGTTTGCCTCTTATACCAAACCACAACTGAGCTTCTGAAGATTTGAGTTTTTGAAGGATCTGAAAAGATCATTAATTTTTCCCCCCACATCATTTTTCTTCATGAGAAATAGGTCAAAGCTGCACACCTGGGATATGGAGCTCAATGCTTCCATAAAAAAAGGGTATTTGGATGTAAGCTTTTGGTTGAGGCCTTTCTCTAATTTTCATGCTTCTTTACATCTAACTGAATCTGGAACTAGAAGCACTGAAATATGACAATATGAGGAGGTGGTTCAGGTATAGGCACAATGCAAATAATACTAACTTTATCCTGAGCTAGAATAGGCAGTGCATGAAATCACATGACAAAGTAGTGGTGATATAAAACTAATTGGTATGCGAGCCAGAGTAGCCAAAGCACTCCTCTTACACCCAACAACATAATGCTCCTGTAAAGTATGTGCAATCATGCAACACTCCTCACTTCCTGCTTTCTTAATACTTCCTTTTGTTGCTTTCTCTACACACTTCCATGTTGATTCCTGGATCCAAGCTTAAGGCCAGGTAGTGTCATGGGAGTCTCAGCTGAGCTTACGGCTGTGGATCAGTTCCTTTATGAGGCCATAAGCTCCCACTCTGTCTGGGATCCATGGACTGCGCTGACTGCTTTTCTCCACCGCACCTAGGATTACCAGATGTCTGGCAAAAGGAGGACAGGTCCTCCTTTTTACCTTCATGTCCTCCATCCAGCAGGCTTTCTACAAATAGGTGATTTTTGTCTGGCTTTTTACTTCTGATGAGTAGAATGTTTTGTTTTGTTAAAAAAAAAAAAAAAAAAAAGGGCCCTATAACAGCCAAGTTCCTGAGCCTGGCAGAGGGACTGGGTATTGCAGCGATGAACTTGGTGGTGGTGACATGCACGCACAGCCCAATTGCAGCTTAGCACAAACCACTCCTCACTAAGAAGTTGGGAATCCCCTGATTGAGGGTTTAGCTGGCCCCCGTCTTCTAAAAGTATCTTAATTAGCTCAATCGGTAATGAAGATGCCTCCTACTCACAAGATTATGGGTTGGAGAGCCTTGTTGGGCATTTTAAATTTTTGGCCTGTTGCTCCCTACAAAAGGGCTAAATTGGGAGAAAAATATAGGGACTCTAATAAAATGAAGGAAAAATAAAGTACACCATAAATAAAATTACTAACAGAGTTCAATTAAGTCAAACAAATAAAGAGGCACATTTGAACTGGATAGAAACAATTTAGGACAATTTTTTTTGAATTGTAAAATGAGCTGCTGTGGAAAATTAACTCCTTTTTTAGCTCTTATTTTAAAACTTTGTTTAGGTGCTTTTCAAGTTTATATTTGCACGTTTAGTTTTTTAACTTTTTTAGTCTCATGAATATTAATGAAAGCATCATGAAAATCTTTTATTTAATGAACAATCCAGTTTTTCAGTAAAAGAAAATATTTTGATGATGATTTTTTATTTTAAAATAATTTAAAAAACACATGACATTGCACAGTTTTAATACTGAATTCATTAATTATTGCCCATTTTCCATGACATAATACAGCAATGACAGTTATATTAATTCTGCATTGTCTCCATGTCCTCCTTTTCGTACTTCCCTGTTCTCCCTTCCATGCTTTGGTATCTGGTAGCCCTAACCACACCTGCTGTCCTTAGCTTGTTTCTGGACATATCTTTCCAAACTCAAGGAATTTAGAGAGCTAGGCCCATAACCAGCAAGCCACCAGGCCCTTATGGCAAGCTTCAGACAAGCATTCAAATGTTTAGATGCTGTTCTGAATGAAGCCCAAATGCTGAAGTTTTTAAGATGAATTCACTGAGTTCCCCTGCTTGGGGCTTGCAGAGCGGCAGCTGCATGTGTTACAGTTTGAGTCATGGAAATAATAGAGTGAAATCCTGGTACTACTGAACTCAGAGGGAGTCATGCCACAGAGTTCATAAGCCAAGTATTTCACCTGGAGATAGAAAAGGATTTTATTAGCCATCCTGTCGTCCTCTCTGCCAAGGGCAGGGGTCTCAAATGCAAATCACTAAGAGGGCTGCATGAGAACTAGTACAGGGTCGCATGAGGTCTAGTACATTAGGCAAAGGGCTGCGCCACTGAAACCTTTTCATATAACTATATTGCAAATATTGGTAACAATAGTGTCATTGCGGGCTGCAGGAAATAGCTTTAGGGGCTGTATGCAGCCCACAGGCCACGTGTTTGAGACCCCTGGTCAAGGGAGAACTGTTCCCTATTGCACATTTAGTAGTGGCTTGCCACCAGGCCTCAGTGTAATTTCTCAAATTTTTCAAGTATTTAAGTTCTCTTTCTGATACACTGAAAATTTTGGTTTTTAATGCACACCAAAAACATGAGAAACAGGAAGTATTTTATCACACAACTAAAAGATCTGGCTGAGAAAATTTCCTTTGCACTCCTGAAATAGGAGCTCCACCTATACATCTCCAAAGCTTCTGTCATGCAGATGTATGAGAGCCACTGATGAAGAAATGAATTGACTCGAAGAAAGGAGAGGGGAGGAGGTAAAGAAGTTGAAAAGGTCACAGCTAGGAAAATGAATGATTCAGTGCTGCTTTCTGTAAGACTGGCATTTTTGTTTGTAGGTCAAAGTCAGTGTAGAGTTGTAAACTTCTTAATGTGTCCTGCCCTGGATAGGAGATAACTGCACAAGCCAAGCAAAATACTGAAGTCTAAATTTAATTTGACACACCATGAAAATGAGACAATTGTGTGCTAGCTGGTTGGGGTCCAGAGATGTCATCTCCCATTACTATCATTTGGCGGGTGGCTGCCAGCATCTGTCCATTTTCACAGCCCAATAAATACTATGGAAGACCTCTGCAGCCTGAGGGAGAGTGGAGCTTTGTTTTTCTGGAGTTAATCTTCTTGAACCACTTCCTGTTTCTACTGAAGTGATTTCTTTTTAATGCCTTTTTTGTTTTTGTTTTAATGACCAATGTTCTTATGGCTGTTTCCAGGTCTCACTGAAAGGTCAGATCTGCTTTTCTCTTTGCTTTCCATTCATATGGTGAGTAGCAGTCACTTCTTCCCAAGGGTTTTGTGGCTGCTTTCTTTGCTGACCTTTGTCCTGTTCTTTGATTTTGACAATGGCTGTTCAATTATTGTACTCTTTGGGAAAAGAGTCCCTGGGGAACTCACAATGAATTTAGATCCACACATCCAATTCTTGCCATTTATAATTACTTTACCAAAGGGTTTTGGTAAAATAGTGTGTCCAAACTGCATAAGCCTTCAGCTCTTTCTTAGTGCAGTGATATAAACAAGGACATCTGAAAACAAGGAGCATTTTTTCTATATGCTTCTTCTATGCTCTTTATTCTTAGTTTGTTTTTATTTCTCTCTCAAAGGGATTCCCCCATATTTAAATTAAAAATTAATGAGATTATATGTTCATGTTCTATCCAACACTTTCATGGACGTAGTGTATGAGTATGAGCACCCCTGTACACGGTTAAATATGTGAGGCATGCAGATTCTGGAAGGTGTTGAGCACTCAAATATTTCTTTTGGCGTTAATGGCCCTGGTAGCTTATTGTCTTTTGGGACCACCGCGACACACTGATGAAAAAATCAGTACCAGTGAGAGTCGTGCTAAGACGTACAGGGACACAATTCTGCTCCTGTACTTTAAAAGCAATAAAGCTGAAAAAAGAATTCTAAACCAGTGGTTCCCAACCTGTGGGCTGGAGACCCCTGGGGGGGCCACAGAGTGGCTCCAGGGGGTCTGTGGACAGCCTGGGAGCTGGGGCCCGATGCTGCCAGGATCTCTAGTTGTCAGAGAGACCCAGGCTTCTGGCTAGCCAGCAGGAAGCTTCCCCCAGGCTGGGAGTTTTAAAAACTCTGGCCCTGAGCATGCAAAGCATGCTCAGAGTAGCCTGGGTGGGGGCAGCCAGGTGCCATCTGCTCCTACAGCCAGGTAAGGGGGGGAAGGGACTGTGGGGGGCAGGTGTTGAGGATGGAGAGCCAGCAGGGAGGAGGGACGGACGACAGGCAGGCGGGCGGGAAGGGAACATAGGGCAGGGGGCCATGGCGGTTGTGGCTCCCTGGCTCGGGGCAGGAGGCCGTGGCCACGGCAGCTCTGTGTGGGCCACATTCGGAGTGCAGAGGTGATGCTGCTGCACAGTGGCGCCTTGCTCAAAACAGGGGGCCGCACACTTTCTTTCCCCTCACATGGGGGTCCCCAGCCTTAAAAAGGTTGGGAACCACTGTTCTAAATTATAAGTGTGAGTGACCAACTCGTTACAGAAAAACCAACTGGGTAGCGGAGGCCATCTTAAAATGGGTGTACCTTCATATTAGCCTCTGAAGGACTTTGTTCACCTCTCCCAAAATTAAGTCCAGTTAAAGATAACTAGTTTAGTTCCAAAATTTAGCTTGCTTTGCTACTGGAGTTAGGCAAATCATCTGTAATAAATAACATATTCAGTTACTTCACTTTCCTCTTCTACTAATTAATTGCCTTCAAACAAATTGCATACTTCTCAGATTTAGCTTTTCAAAAGTGTTGGATTTTTTCATGTTGTGGATCACATTTTAATAGAGAGATGATCTTCTGGACAATTCCCCTCCCGTTCATCTTTGCTCATTACAATACCATCTTAATCCCAGAACAGATAACAACATTTCTGTGGCAGCTGCATTATTGCTCATATGAAAAAGCACATTAGGAAAGTTTTTAGTGTATTTGATCTATCTTCTAATGCAGTTTAGCACTTGGAATTAGGGATGAGAAGTGAACACTGTGCAAGTAGCAATACTTTTAGGAGAACCAGTGTGATCAGTAGACCACAGTTGGGAGCTCCCTATTATAAGGAAAACCTTCCAGAGTCTGAGTACATAGTATCACTGAAACATAGAAGACAGAGCAGTAAAAGACCTGATCAACTTGCTTGTTTCCCTCCCATGCATGATTATTTTCCATTTTACTATAGAAAGGTTTTTGTCCAGCCTAATCTTATGCCCACTATTTACTTCTTTTGGAAGACTGTTTCAAATAGTTTTTTCTCTTTTAAAAACTTTCCCACTCGTCCTTCTCCAACAACTTCTCAACTCTCTGTCTTGGAGAAGTTAAATCAACCTCTAAAAAAAGCATGCTTTGAGCATCCCCAAAAGCTCTGTATCAAATCAACAATGGGTTTATATTTTATTCATGGATATGAATCTCAATGGTGCTTCTCACAGCAGTATCTGAATTAAGCCTCACAAAAATCCTGAGAGGTAAGTAGGTAGTATTGCTATGTCTACATCTGCCCAAATTAGTTCAGACTTGTTAGCTCAAACTAAGAAGTTTGAGGTTAGTTCGAACTAACCTCGGGTTAGTTCAAACTGACTGTGAGCCTATTGGTTCGAACTAACCACATGTTCTAGTTCAAACTAACTGGCTTAGTTAGTACTTCTTAAGTTCGAACTAAGCCTTAGTCGGTGTCTACACTGTGCCTAGTTCAAACTAAATTTCGAACTAAGCACCTAAATCCATACTGGGTGCCAGTACTTATTAGTTTGAACTAAGCCTTCCCGAGTTCGAACTAAGACATTTCTTAGTTTGAGCTAGGGAAAGCCTAGTGTGGCTATGGGCTAAATTAGTCTGGACTAAACCTCCTTAGTCTGGACTAACTTGCCAGTGTAGACATAGCCTATGGCTTATATTTTGCAGATAGAAAAACTGCGGCAGAGACGGCTTAAACGATTTGCCCAGGTTTACACATGAAAACTGAAGCACTGCTGGGAATAGGAGGACCCAGATTTCCTGACTCTTCTTTCTCTCTGCTTCTAAAGCTAAATGACAAAAGTCTGGAGATTTGGTTCACTTATGTGTGCAAAGATTTCAGGAGGGGATTTCTGAAAGTAAGGGCTTATGGAAAGTTCATAGAAAGTGGAACGCTGGCTGTCCTTTGTACCATTTAAAAATTTCCCCTAAATGTTTATGCAAAGCATGGCCAAACTAGTTGAACATCATGAAAAATTTAGCTAGAACTCTTGTAAGAAAAAAAGGCTTCCTTGTATAATTTTTCAGCTCTCCTGCTCGTGGATCAGTTAATGCTAGAAGAATCAGAAAATTCAGAGGTAATAACTAATGAAACATAGTTATTTTAAAAATGATTGAAATCATCTCAAATCTCAAAATTCTGATCTGGTTTCAATTAAAACTTTAGGTGTGGGATTCTGTGGGAAGTGGAGATACTTATTATTATTCAGACCAGTTTCTTGACCCTAATATCCAAGCAGTGGAAATCCATCCATTGGAGAATTATCACAGCCTGTTTGCTCAGACTGCCACAACTTTACCAGTTTTATCTCCTGTGCATACAAGTGTTTCCTTCTTTCTCAAAAAAAAAAAAGGGGGGGGGCAGAAAATGGTTCAGTACAAAAAATAATTCAGTCCTAACCTTTTTCTGAGGACTTCTGAAATGCACATTCACTTGAGGAAGATATACAGAATGCAAAGGTAAAGTAGAGGAAAACTAGTCTTTCTATTTTTATGTTCTTTATCTCTCTGTGATTTGCATCATTCATTTTAAAAAAGTTAGCATTGACTCTGCTTAGCTGTGCAGAAATGTCATTTTCTCTGCATCAGCAAACAATTATTATAACTTCAGCAATGCTACTATTTGAAACTGATTTGAAACTAGATGCTTAGAACAAAATCACACATTATGCACTTCTCAGTTATATTCTCACAGTCTAGATTTTTAGAATTTAAAAGGATGTGGTTTTGCTTCTGTCTGTCTAGGCTGCAACGTTTACAAAAAAAAAAGTTTGTACAAAAATGATTTGAAGAAAAGTTACTTTGTACATCACATCTTCAGGGATCTACAGCCTATTCTACAAGACAATCCCTCACTCTCTCAAGCCTTGGGAGACAGACCTCTCCTTGCTTTCAGACAGCCCCTTCCCCTCAGCCTGAAGTTGATACTCACCAGCAGCTACAGACCAAACAACAGAAACATTGAAGCAGGGACATATCCCTGCAAAGAACCTCATTGCTAACTTTGCCCACATATCTGCACAAAAGATATCATCACAGGACCTAATCAAATCAGCTACTCTGTTAAAGGCTCATCACCTGCTCATCCGCCAATGTAATTTATGCCATCATGTGCCAGCAATGCCCTCACACCTTACATATTGGACAGACAGGATAGTCTGTGTGCAAAAGAATAAATGGACACAAATTTGACATCAGAAATAAATTCAAAAACCAATTGGGGAACACTTCAATCTCCCTGCTCTTCCCACTGATGATTTGTTAATAGCTGTGCTCAAACAAATGGATAACAAATAGAACCTTCAAAGACAAACTGCAGAATTGGAAATAAGATGTAGATTTGATACCATTGCCTTAGGGTTAAATAGGGACTGCTTTTTTTCCCCCCCTTATAACAAGTGATTTAACCTTACCTTCTTCTATATCAGGGGTCTCAAACATGCAGCCTGCGCACAGCATGTGGCTCCTAAAGCTGTTTCCTGTGGCCCACAAAGGCACTACTATTACCTATATTTGCAATATCATTGTATGAAAAGGTTTCAGTGGTGCAGCCCTCGGGCAAATGCACTAGTCCTCTTGTGACCCTGTACTAGTCATCGTGTGGCCCTTGTGGTGATTTGAGTTTGAGACCCCTGCTCTATATGCTATTCCACAATGTTTGAATCTAAACAACTGCTTTTATTTGCTATAACAATCTGACCTGATCCTACAATTTACACTCCCCTGCATTTGTTTTCCTCCCATTCTGTAAATTCCCCATCTTCAAGCACTACTGAAGTGGGATTTTCTCCCATGAAAGCTCATGCGATAAATAGATTTGTTAGTCCTTTTAAAATGCCACAGGACTCCTTGTTTGTTTTGCTGAACTAGACTAACATGGCTTCCCCTTGGGAACTTGTGCCTCCTGTAACAAATGCTTCAGCAATCTTTGTTTTAGAATTCAGAAAAGACTGAAACCACTTGTGAAAATGTTTGAGCTGCATTGGGTCAGTTGTTTAGGTCCAGTCCTGCGGGCACTTACCACTGGGCCCAGTAGATTGGTGCTTCACTAGGACTGGGTCCAGTAGCATTTGGAGGATCTGCCCTCTGTATGAGTGGTTCCCAACAGCTTGTCTGCTGTGGCACACCTTGCTACCTTTAATAAATTTGAGGCACACCACCATGTAGTTGCCAAAGAACTCATGAATATTCATGAACCAATGAGCCAATCCAGAACTCTATGAGTAGTTTTTCAAAAAATTTTGTGGCACACCTGTGTGCCGTGGCACACCGGTTGGGAAACACTGCTCTATATGTTTTCTAACTCCTGTTCATGAGCTGGACTCTGACCATTCTGTAACTTTTAACTGACTTGACAAAAGATTACAGTCATTAAAATTACTTAAGGGATAAACGTTCATAGGGCAGAAAGATATAAAGCAGTAAATAGCTTCAGAGTGATTCAGGGCCTTTACTCAATCTTTAATTAGGTAAAACTTCCATTAAAATAGGTGCCCTCTGTGGCCAAATCTTGGGGGTTTTGTGCCCTGTAGCATGTAACTGGCTCGATGTTTTGCAGCTTGGCCTAAGTCCATGGTTGTGAAGCAATACAGGAAGGAATCCTTGTGTAACACCCAGTTAGCTGGCAAACACCTATCCAGGAAGTAGACTCTGATACTTTACTCTCATTGGCTTTTTTTAAATGATGTCAAGGGTGTGAAGTGCCCCATTGACTCCAGAGGACCCGGTCTCTTGACTGACTCATGGTTGACTGTGGAGGACTTATAACAGGCCTTATACTCCTTACAGGATAGAAGAAAACCAGATGATACTTTTGTAAACCTTAGAAACTTCTCTCCCACTGGTGTGACTCTGCAGTAAATTCTGGGAGCCCTCTATGAGAGATCTGTTTGGAGACACACACAAGTTATTCATAGAATCATAGGGTTGGAAGGGACCTCATAGGTCATCTAGTCCAACCCCCTGCCAGAGGCAGGGCCACTCCCACTAAACCATCCCAGTCATGGTTTTGTCCAGCTGGGCCTTAAACACCTCCAAAGATGGAGACTCCACCACCTCCCTTGGCAGCTCATTCCAAGGCTTCACCACTCTCCTAGTAAAAAAGTTTTTTCTAATATCCAGCCTTGACATCCCTAACCGCAATTTGAGACCGTTGGTCCTCGTTCTGTCCTCTGTTACTACCAAGAACAGTCGAGCTCCATCTTCCTTAGAGCATCCCTTCAGGTAGTTGAAGGTTGCTATCAAATCCCCCCTCAATCTTCTCTTCTGCAGACTAAATAAGCCTAATGCTTTCAGTCTTTCCTCAAGGGCTTGTGCTCCAGCCCTTTAATCATTTTGGTTGCCCTCCTCTGAACTCTCTCTAGCATGTCCCTGTCCTTTTTGTAGTGGGGAGCCCAAAACTGAACACAGTATTCTAGATGTGGCCTTACCAGTGCAGAATAGAGGGGAATGATCACATCCCTTGATCTGCTGGTAATACTTCTTTTGATGCAGCCCAGTATGCCATTGGCCTTTTTGGCAGCAAGAGCACACTGCTGACTCATATCCAGCTTCCCATCCACCATGACCCCCAGGTCCTTTTCTACAGTGCTGCTACTTAGCTGAATGTTTCCCAGCCTGTAGCAGTGCATGGGTTTTTTTCGTCCCACGTGCAGGATTTTACACTCGTCCTTATTGAAGCTCATAAGATTTCTATTGGCCCACCGTTCCAATTTATCTAGGTCTCCCTGAATCCTTTCCTTGCCCTCCAATGTGTCTACTGGTCCCCCCAGCTTGGTGTCATCCGCAAACTTACTGAGAATGCAGTCTATTCCATCATCCAGATCATTGATGAAAATGTTGGACAGAACCGGCCCCAGGGGCACACCACTCGTGACTGGCTGCCAGCTAGACATGGAACCATTGATTCCTACATGCTGAAACTGTTGATCTAGCCAGTTTTCTCTCCACCTTATAGTCCACCTATCCAACCCATACTTCCTTTATTTGTCAATGAGAATGCTGTGGGCAACTGTATCAAAAGCCTTGCTAAAATCAAGGTATATCACATCAACGGTTCTTCCTGCATCCAGAAAACCCGTCATCTGATCATAGAAGGAGAGGAGATTGGTCAGGCATGATTTACCCTTGGTGAATCCATGCTGACTGTTCCTGATCACTTTATTTTCCTCTAAGTGTGTGAGGATGGATTCTTTGAGAATCTGCTCCATAATTTTTCCAGGGATTGAGGTGAGGCTGACTGGTCTATAATTCCCCAGATCCTCCTTTTTCCCTTTCTTGAAAATAGGCACTACATTTGCTTTTTTTCCAATCCTCTGGCACCTCCCCCGTTCTCCATGAGTTTTGAAGGATAACGGCCTTGCCCACTGCAAACAATTTAATGCATCCTGACCATTAGCTATCAATGGAGCATCTCCATGCTCCATTGATTCCACAGAGAGCCAGCATAGAACTGATACATACAGGAATAAGAAGCTAACATATCCCTCCCTCCCTCATAAGAGAGAGTTGGGGCTTGGCTCCGAGTGAAGACTAAAAACACAGACTTTTAGGGCTTGTCTATATGGAGACATAGCACACAGCACATTACAGTATAAATCTATAGCACACTGCCCTGCTGTGCATTAAATTGATATATAGAGCTTGCTGTTGAATACTAAATATTCCCTACTGTGCTTTGACCTTCTGGTGTTTGAAAATTTGGTCCATGTTTTTCTTTCCAAGTGATGGTTTAAAAGTTCCATGTTTGCTGCTGCTGCTGCATCCTCTGTTCCACCAGTGATGTCATATTCAGTTTTGTTGTAGCCATGTTGGTCTCAGGATATGATAAAGACAAGGTGGATGAGGTAATATCTTTTGTTAGACTAACTTTTGTTGGTGGAAGGACCAAGCTTTTGAGCTTCACAGAGCTCTTCCTCTGGTCTGGAAAAGGTAACCAGGGTGCGACAGCTAAATACAAGATGGGACAGACTGTTGGCATATAAAACTGAAAAGGGTATAGAAAATTTTTTAAAACTAAGAGCTGGAGGAACGCCAACAGCTGTTGAGAAGCACATGGCTTGAGTGGAGACATCCCTTAGGGTTGAACTTAGTTCCTCCTTTAATAACTGTATGTCCTACTAAATAGGATAGGAAAGAGGTTGGTAAACTATAGGAAGGAGCTAGTGAGGAACAATCAAATGTAAGAGTGCCATTTAAATATCACACATGAAGGCAAGCAACTCAATATTGACCAAATGTGTAGAGATTTATGTATAAATGTTAAAGTCTACATATTAGGATAGGTGAACTAGAGTGCCTGACATTAAAAGAGGATATTGATAAATGAGGTATTGTGGAAACTTGATGGAAGAAGATAATCAATTGGACATGGGTAATACTAAGGTACAAAATATATAGGAATGACCAAGTTGGTCATACTTGTGGGGATATGGTACTATATATGAAATAAAACATAGCATCAAATAAAATGAAAATTTTAAATGAATTCCACTGTACCATTGACTCTCTATGAATAAAAATAATCCACACTTGAATAGAGTATAACTGTAGGAATTTACTCCTGCTTTCTGTTGGTATGGTGATGGTGTCAGTGACTGTGTAATCTCAGAGGCTATGCCTACACCAGTGTTTCCCAACCAGTGTGCCACAGCACACAGGTGTGCCATCAGACCTGAGCAGGTGTGCCATGAAGTTTTTTGAAAAACTACTCAAAGAGCTCTGGATTTGGTTCATGAATATTCATGAGTTCTCTGGCAACTATATGGTGGTGTGCCTCAAATTAATTGAATGTAGCAAGGTGTATCACAGCAATGAAAATATCAGGAACCACTGGTCTACACTTAGATTGTTAAATTGAATTAAGTTAAATCGAATTAACCCCAAATTGAACTAATATGTCCATGGACAGGACTTTCTAGTTTGATTTAGGAGAGGGGCACCATAGAAGGTGTGGCAGCATGGCCCAAGAAGGGCTATGCCCCCAACCAATATATAGAAAGAGGCAGGCACCCTGGGAGGAAGGAAGGCAAAAAGTGTTAATTCGAACTAATGGTTAGTTTGAATTAACACAACTACAATGGGTTAAATTGAACTAATAAGTTTGATTTAACTGTCATTTTGATTTTAAGGGAGGTTTGATCATTTTGAAATGACTTTTCCTTATTTTGAGTTGAGTGAAGTTCTTATTTCGAGCTAAGGAAGGCTAGTGTAGCCATGCAATACTTTAAATTGAATTAATCATCATTAATTTGATTTAAAGTGTAAGTGTAGACATAGCCAGAGAAATGAGAGGCATAAATTAAAAACAGTTGTTTGTATTTTTTTAAAAAGTTGTTAAAACACAATGTGACTGTGAAATATAAAAGAATGTCCAAAATTCTTGTGCAGCCTGCTGTCAGTCCAAACAGTGTTGCTTGCTTGAATTTAGCTGAAAATAAAGGATAAGATTCAATTGGAGCCATGCAGATTTACAGTACTTGAGGATCTGGTTTATAAATACCAGTCACTTTTTGTTTGAGTCTCAAAAATCCTAAATTCTGCCTTTATTTATGCCTCAGGATTCAAGAGGGTAGACTGCAGGTGTCAAGCTGGGGCTGTTTTGCTTAATCCTGTTCTGTACATCAGTGTCTTTAAAGTGTAATTAAATCCTTAGTAACAGTGGTACTTTTCTTTGCTGTCAGTGTCATTACTAACTGCTCTTCCAAATTGCCTCTCTTCGGTGCCAATGACTTTACTACTAGGATTGTACCCTATGTGCGATGAGTAAGGTTACTAGTGGCACCTAATTTCTTCTCAGTTTACTAGTTCAGAGTATCATGTTGCATAGTGAGGAGGTTAAAGCAACCTTCAGCACATATTAGCTAAAATAAGACTCAGATCAAAACATCAATGTGAAAAGTGCAAAGTTAGTTTCATTGCATAGCCCTCTGATAAACTTAGCACATGGGGTGCTTTGGGGCAATGAGTGTGCTCACGTTATCCAGCACAGAGTAACCAGAATCGCTGAACTGCCCTTTTACTCATTATATTAGCATTATCTCTGTGGTTAACAATTGTCACAATGATTAGAGTTTGAATTTTGCAGTATTCTAATTACCAAAGCATCCCTTACCCTAGCTGGGTCAGGTTCTAGGAGTCTTTTTTTTTTTTTTTTTTTTAATCTGACACGGTGTTACCATGTGGTTTCCTGTAACAATAGTTCAAATGAAATGAACTGTGACTGCACAGAAGTGGAGGGATCCTGTGATTAACACACTAAGGTTGGGACTTAAATGTTGTTACCAGTTATTCAGCACACTGAGAACATATGAGCATTACTCAGGTTTCTAGCATATCCACCATCTCTGGAGATTATTGCACATGGAAGAAAAAGCTTCTCTCTCCTGATTTTCAGCCAGGCTTTCTGACCTTTCATTTTCGTGCTCTGTAATTTGTGGGTACAGTTTAGGACCCTGATTTTAATCTCACTCAGGTTTAGTGGCACCTTACTTCACCAGCAGGATTTGTGAAATACCACATCTGATGATGAGAGATTTTCTCCCATGAAAGCTCATGCAATAAATATATTTGTTAGCCTTTAAAAGCCACAGGACTCCTTGTTTGTTTGTTTTATTCAGCATTAGTAGCTCTATTAGAATGTGCCTTTGGGTTATTGATATCTCTAAATACTAACTCTTGTAAAAGAATTGTATTAGGAAAAGGAAAGTATTTTAGGGAAAATTTGTCAGTGCAACTATTTTTTCTTTGTTTTTCAATTATCTCTAACTGAGTTTCCACCCAAAAGTCAAGTAGTAAAGGATCTAAATGGTCAAAAGTGCTTCCATAATCATCTGTACCTAAAATTTGCATGCAAGAGTCTGAAAATCTTAGCTGGGCTCACTAGTAATTTCCTGCTAAAGAATCACCATGGATTTGAAAAAGTAAGATACTTTCAGTAAAACAAACAAGGAATTCTATGCACTTAAAGACTAACAAATGTATTTAGCGCATGAGCTTTTGTGGGAGAAAAATCACACTTTGTCAGATTCTTTGAATGAGGGGAAAATAAATGCAGGGAAGTGTAACTCATGGGAACAGTCACACTATAACAGCAAATCAAAATAGTTGTTAAGATTCAAACACTGGGAAATAGCATACAAAGGAAGATGAGGTCAAATCACTTGCTGTAATGCGAGAAAAATCCAATGTCCTGATTAAGTCCAGAAGGAATGCAACCGAATTTGCAAATGAATTCAGTTTCCCTAGCTTCTCTTTGAAGCCTTATTTTCATATTAATTTGCGTGAGCAGAGCAATTAACAAATTGTTAATGGAGTGATCATGAAGATTTAAATGCAGACCTACTGATTTTAGTTTGTTTGGTTTCTGATGTCAGTTTTGTGCCCCTTAATTCTTTTGCACAGAGGCTGTCCTGTTTGTCCAATGGCAGAGGGGCATTTCTTGCGCACAATGGTATAAATTACATTGGTGGATGAGCAAGTGAATGAGTCTGTGATGGAGTAGCTGTATTTATTACGTTCTCTAATAGTGTCTTTTGTGCAGATATGTGGGCAAAGTTGGTAGCATGGTTTGTTGCAGGGATATGTGCCTTCTTTAATGGTTCTGTTAGGTCTGTAGTTGCTGGTAAGTATATACGGTTGGGGAGCTGTCTGTAAGCGAAGAGAGGTCTGTCTCCCAATGCTTGGGAGAGTATCAGTGGGTTACTCTTCAGTAACCGTCCTTCTTTGAGATGGGCTGCTCGGATTCATTCAGTAATAGGTGTCTCCATGCTGGAGCGCTGGATTGGTCCGAAAAACTTTGTCCTAGCCTGTCAGAAGAGGGAGGCGGCCACTGCCCCTTGCGCCACTCGTGGCTATATATACAGCCGCCTCCCCGCACCCTACTCAGTTCCTTAGAGTCGCCAACTCCAGAAGCGGGGATGGAGGGAAGGGACCTGAATAGATCCGAGCAGCCCATCTCGAAGAAGGATGGTTACTGAAGAGTAACCCACTGTTCTTCTTCAAGTGCTGCTGCGATGCATTCAGTAATAGGTGACTACTAGCCATGCTGAAAAGGACGGCGGGTGGAGTTGGTACTTCGGCCAACAGCACAGCAACAAGCCCTGTAACGTAGAGGCCCTGCCGCAAGGCGTTCGCCGAAGACAAGAGGTGAACTGAAGCAAGGGCTGAGGGTCGACTAGAGCAGGGCAAACCCGAATCGCCAAGGCAAAGCGCATACGCAGGTCGGCAAAGTCATCGGAGCTGGAGAAAAAGGGGCGTGGCCTAAGAAGACAGGTTACGTGGGTGCCCCGCCCAGGAGAGGAAACGTGGAATGTGAACGATAGACTATAATGTCTGGCCTAGGCCATGTCACGTGGCCTCGAAGGAGAGCACTGAAAACTGGCCGATGAGACTAGCCATATGGTCACGTCCTGTGCGAGGACAAGAAGGGATGGGCACAGGACACTCGAAGGCTTTACAGAAGCCCCGTAGTCATGGACTGAGCTGGCGACTACTGAATGCACAAGGAAAAGTAAGGGGATGGTCATGCCCCTTATCTAGGATGCGGCCAAGCACACCGTCTGGCCAAGGGGAGGGAAGGATACCAGGTTGTGAGATGGGCTTGAGAGCAACTGAGAAGACCATGGGCACTAGCCGTGATGTATAGAGTTGAGCAAAGCAGGACAGCCTACGGTATGCTAATTAATGACCTGGTAGCATAGTAGCGCAGATTTCGGCTAGCCTGGCACCACAACTGGGCTCTCGTAGGAGAGAGGTCCGAAAAAGTACTGACCGCATGGTGGCCTGAGGCAATACTGGCGAAAAGATGGCCTACTAAGGGCTGCGGGAAGCTAGGATGTAAGGTAGGGGCCCCGTTGGTCTAAGCTACGGGGTTTTCCTAAAAGCTCTTGCAAGGCGTGAGGGGAAGGAAAAGGGAGACAACAGAGAACTCTACTACCGTCTAGACAGACCCTCGGAGACCGAGAAATTGAAGGAGGGTCAAGGAGGATTGTGGACTCAGCATGTAAGGTGCATTCTTGAGGGAGAACGCTACCACTTTGCCATGTCAGGGCTGCTAGGGTGGAAAATCTTTCAATACATGGATGGTGAAGAACTCTGCTGCCAAGGAAGGGTCCTTCTTCAGCTAGAGAATGGGCCGTAACCAGGTGGTAGGTACTGCGTCTGACAGCCACCTCAGGATCAGAGAACCTAACAAAGTTTTCTCCCCAGGGAGAGCCCAAGGATGAATAAAGAGGGGATAAGGCCCCAACTGTTACATGTTGTACAGGCTGGGCTCTGTGTGTCACGCCATCATAACAGCTGTGGGAGTAAGCAAGTCCTTAAGAAAGGAAAAGGGACCGCAGAAGTGCCTGGTGTTGCCAACGTGTATGGGGAAATGCTGTAGCATCAGGGAGGTACGTGTAGCGTAGTGGGATGGTCCTGCAGGGGCAGGCCAGAAAAGGGGGAAGGGGCCCATGCTAGGGAGTAAGGCCATAGGCCAAGGGTTGACGCAAGTGCCCTGGAAGCAGGGAACCTTTTGTCTGCTGTAGATAACTGTCCAGGGGGCAGAGAGTACTGAGGCGGAAGCCACAAGGGAGGGCACTGTAAGGGATGGACCTTACGCAGTTTCCCCACCTATGGTACATGGTGAGGTAATTCCCTTTCAGAGTTAACAAGGGGTGACCCCGGCTGTACTTGGTGAGGTCGGGGAAGCGTGGCTACCTTGGAGGTGGTAGACCAGAGTGGGGGTTCCTGAGGCAAGCTCCTGGTTCCCAGTAGATTACCATAGGGTAGAGATGGGGAACCATATGAGGGTGAGAAGGGTGGGGGCATGCCTAGGCCCTGTGCAGGGTGAAAACCTTCTGTAAGGGTCCCTTCCCGGCGATGTAGCTATCCAGGTAGCTGAATACCACACAGAAGTGTCCCCTTAATGCGCAGATCTTGTCAAAAAGGGGAGAGGGAGGGGTTTTTGGTCACAGCGCAGAAGACAGTGGTGTGACCCAGGCATCACTTCCCCTAACCCATAGTGAGGGGGGCCTACCTGAGACACGCATCATGGCCACAGGCAGAGTCTTGTTGCGGGTAGGCTTCGGATGCGCGCGTCTCGGAGCCCTGCCACAGCTCGGCTACAACGAGATGTGTCTCCATCCCTTGACGAGGGGTTAGGGGGAAGAGCACGATCGGGAGTATTCGAGAAAGGAGGGTTGTTAGGAGTAGCAGAGGGGCGGCTTTGTCCTCAGGAAAGTCGCTGCTTAAGGATTGGAGGGGGGATGTTGGTGGTGACTACAGTACTGGAATACCGACACCATAAGCGGGAGTCATACATTGTCAACCCCAGCGTCCCGATCGAAGCGTTGGTACCGTGATTGAGGGAGGGAAAGAACGGGAAGGGATCGATGTGGATCCTCACAGGCCTATCTTCCCTATGGGGAAAAGGGAGGGGGACAATGGTGCCACGGGGACCCCCTACCCCCCAAGGGTAAAGAGGGTAATGGTCAGAGGAGCCCCTCCCTGGGGAGGGGTGATTGAAGGTCCTCTTTCTGCTGTGAGTGAGGTGAAAAGGAGGGGGAAAAAAGGGAAATTGTCCCGCCCAGGGAATTAGAAAGCTAAGTCGGGGGGGTGGGTCCGAGAGGGAGGAGGCCAAAATATTTGGCTTCTCCCTGGGGATCCTGGGCCATACCCACCATGAAAAGGGTTTCCGGGGGGAACAGAACATTTCCCTCAAAAGGCAGGTCAAGGATCGCCTGCTGGGCGTTAGGGGGCACTCTAGCCTCCCTGCGCTATGCTACCCTACGGAGGGTAACCGCCGAGGCCATGATGCGAGCTGTGGTGTCCACTGCATCACAGGCTGACAGAAGGAGGTCTTGAGCTATTATGTTGCCTTTCTCCAAGAAGGCATCATACTCATCTCTGGCCTTGGGCGGGAAGACATTCCTAAATCTCCCAAGGGATTCCCAGACATCCAGCAGGTACCTACTGGTTATGGCCTGGTTGTTTGCCACCCGCAGTTAGAGAGCCGACGAGGAGTACACCTTGTGGCCTAACAAATCCAGTTCCCTGGTTTCCCTGGAGCCAGGGAGGGGATTGCTGGGGGGTTCTCCAGCCCCCATTGCCATCTGAACTACATCCCTGGGGGGAACTGGGTGGCCAGTGAGCGAGGGGTAGTCTGATTTGGAAGCCCAATGCTTCATGCTTGCTGTGTCCGAAACCAGGGGGATGGAGCTTGGATTTTGCCACCATGAGCATGCGAGGTCCCACACGCTCGGGTGGGGCGGGATTGCTAGAGGCGCCGTGGAGGCGAATGCCGGTCCAAACAAAGTATCAGGAGGGAGGGTCAGGGGCTCCACCTCCATATCTAAGTGGGCCGTGGCTCGACACAACAGATAAAAGTGTGCCGGAAGGTTGCCCATGAAGGCCTCCAGTGCCGGCGATAGCGCGGCACCGGGGGTCTGCCGCAGAGGGGGGGAAGTGCCCTCAGGAAACCACTTTTGTGGTTGAAATCGAAAGGGTGATGGGGCCATTTGGAGCCCCTGGTAGGTCCCTCTTCTGGGCTGGAGGCAGGGGACAGGGATTGGGATTCCAGCCCGGTGCCATTGGTGGAGTGGTGCCCGCCCCTGTAGGGGTGGAAGGCGGGGGGCTGGATGGCGAGGGTGAGCATCCCGTGTGAACCCAGCCCTTCAAAATGAAGGCCGGTTTGCCCCTTCTGATTGGGAGTGGAGCGGGGGGGGGGTAGGAAGGAGCAGCAGGGCTCATGCTGCTTCCACCGCTTGCAGGGTGGATGGGACAAAAAGCAACTCCGCATGGGTCGTGGGTAAGTCCTCGCTAGGGGAGGGTTCCCGTTCTCCCAGTACCAGGCTTTGTGGTGCCAAGGGTGGGGTTGCCTGGTGCTGAGGTGATGTCAGCACTGGTGAAGCCAGGCTGTATCGTGCTGTCGACACTGGAGATGACCTGACATGGTGCCAAGGCGAGCCCAGCGCTGGTGGTGCTGGGCTGGTTGAAGGCAACCTCAATTGGTGCCGAGGCGCTGGGTAGGCACTGCCGGCACCGAGGTGGTGCGGCAGCGGCCACTGGTGGCACGGTGCCACGTAGGGTCTGGCGCCGAGCTGGGTCTTGGTCCCGGGCTCTCACCCGAAGCCTCGAGTGAAGGGTGCCGAGCCTTCTCTGAGGCTAGGGCGTGGGTGTCGCTGTTCCCTCTCTTTAATCATTCAAGGTTTAAAGGAGAGACAGATGGAATGTACCGAGACCATGTGGTCTTTGCCCAGGCACCTGAGGCACTTCCTGTGGGGGTCATCCCGGGGGGAAGGCCTTGCTGCACTCAGCACAGGGTTTGAACCCCGGCATCGTCAATGTGATGTTCTGGTCTGGTGTTGTGCTCTTGTGGTGGAAATAAATCCACAAGGGAGATGTGCCCTGCCGGACAGTGAATCAAACAAAGCGACAGGCTGCTTGCAATTAGCAAGGAGCGGACGTTCCAGATCTGACGTGCAAGGTGGAAGAAATGAAACTGAGGAGGGGCGGGGAGGTGGCCGTATGTATAGCCATAAGTGGCGGGAAGGGCGGTGGCCGCCTCCCCTTTTCTGACAAGCTAGGACAAAGTTTTTCTGACCAATCTGGCGCTCTGGCACGGAGACACCTATTACTGAATGCATCTGAGCAGCGCTCGAAGAACTTATTTTCAGTAAGAATATCTAGCCCAGCATTCACAAAAACCAAGACCTACTTTAAACAAAACAAAACGAAAAACAAGCCCACCTAGTTTCCGAACTCTTCTACCTATCCACAATATTTTGAATTGAAAACATTTGCACATATAAAATATGCATAGAAATACTTACTATAAAACTATTTATTATTTTGGAAAAATACTTCTATGTATTGTTTAAATATTGTGAATATATTTTAACCCAACAAACAGTTTTTAAAGATTTCCATTCTGCATCCAAAACACTGGATTCTCCCATCTTTATTCTTGCTGGCTACTCCTTCCTTGAATTCTCTCACTTGTTTAACAGGTCTCCTGTCCACTTGAGGAATAAATAACTAACTAGAGTGAGAAAGGGTGGCAGAATCTTATCCTAACTGCTTGAGGTAATAAGCATGAAATGTAAGTTTGCACATAGTTGCCCAAAGCAAGGAAACATGAAAGCAACTGGACTCCATTTTATATTTAATTTATAGTATGTTACATTGATTATCAAAAGATTTTAGTTAATATTCAAATTAACATGATGCTCTTTTAGGTAAGAGAGGCTAAATGCCTCTGAATGTCTTGTGTTATTCAAAAGAAACTTCTTTGGTGGGTATTTAAAAAAAATCTAATTTATTCACAATATTTATAAAGCACAACTTGGCACCAAATACAGTACCTAAGATTATCATAAAAATTCTCAGATGCCATAAATCACCATGATTAAATTGACTCAACAGACCTAAAACAGTGTATACCACCTCTAATCCTTAATTTGAAAAAAGATACTTTTTTATATAGTCATAGGACTTAATTCTACATTTGTTTGTATCAGTTTTGAGAATGTGTGATTCTGTTGGACTAACAGAGAATGCAGAACCCTAGTTTTCAACTGCTTGTACTTGGGGGAATAATTTTTGTTTGTTCTTTGTTTCTCCTACTTACTTCCCCACCACCTTCTTTGTCCTTTTGGTTTGCTCTTCTTGAAGATCAAAGTGAACAACCTTAGTTGTAAACAGTATTCTTGGATACAATATGCAGCAGAGAAAATATTAAGGAACTGAAGGGTGCTGCTCTCCCCAACTTATTTGGAATAGCAAACTTGAGTAACCCACTACCAAGATATATTTAATTCTCAGATTCAAGGGGGCATATTATATCCTTGCATATAATGATACTATACTGTTCCTCTTCAAAGGTTGACTTGGACACAAAGCATTTTACTCCTATACGTCTTCTCATTTTTTTATGACCTAAATTTTCTTACTTGAGGGAGCCAATTTACTTTCTTGTACTGTAGAAAAGAAATTCTCAGAGAAGTATTTAGTAATCTTGAGAATGTATTAGGAAAATTTTTCAAGGGTAAAAGAACCATTTGACTTCTAAGTCTCATTGCAAGTAAATGGGTTATAGAGGTCTAAATGAGCTAGTTGGGGAAAAAAATCAGTACAAATGAGACAAAAAGTCCCATTTTCATCAACAAGACTTTTCATAGAAATAAACCAAAACTTTTCACTCAAAAGTGGTTTCCAGCCAAAAAGCTTTCAATGAAAACTCAAAATTTTCAGCAGAAAGCAGACACTTTTGGCAAAAAGTTGCCCTTAGTCAAAAACAGTTTTGCTAGACAATTTTTCACCAGCTATACTGCTTCCCTCACTCCCATTTGTGCCTGTGAAGATCTCTCCAGTTCCTACTTCAGAAGCATGCTCCTCGTATTCAAACTGTAATACAACATAAAATAGTCACCCTTGAAAAGTCATTAGTTAACTGGCAGTTAAAATGACAACATGCCCCTGTGCTTTGGAATGTCAGCGCACTGTGCTGGGGTCTTTCCAAAGTTTTGTCTGCCTATGTAAAATAAACATGGATACATACTACTTATTAGCCTTAGGTTACAAAATAACAAGTAGTTATTAACTGTTATTATGTGGAACCATAATTATCATCAACCACTGGGTATGTGAATTTATTTTGTATACCCTTGGGATTTAAACCTATTTTCATTCTGGTCTAATTAGAAAACTACATGATAATCTGTAGCCCTAGGCGCTTCCTATCCACCCACAAATAACTGCTTAACCTATCCACTAAAATAAACAAAGAACAGATCTGCCACATTTAGTACAGCATGCAGCCCCTAATGTCCTTGTGTTAATCCAGCCCTGCAACAGTGCTCAGGCTGGCACAGTGCCAGCCAATCCAGGAAGGCACTGGTAGAGGCCCTGGGCCAAAAATCATGTTCTGCTGTGCTCCCCACTGCCTCTGGGCTGGCTGGTCTGCCTCCAGGGGCACGGTGGGCCAGTATGTGTCCACTGCGCTCTGAGAGCAGGGCTTCCCTTTGTGCCAGCCAGCCTGGCCCTGGACCAGACCAGTCAGTCTGGAGGTGGGGTGGGAGATCCACAAATCATAGCCCTTGCCCTGGGGTCCTGCTCCCACAGCACCAGCCTGCCCTCTGGGGCCCAGAGGGCCTACAGTGGTGGGGGGCCAGTGCCCGAGGTGGGGGAGGGATACAAAAGTGGACAGCTCAGCAGCCTGAGACCTCTTAATCTGGCCCTGGTTTCCAAGCATCTCTGTGTTGGCATGCGTTATCAACAGTATCAAACACATATAATTTATAATTATATAACATATATTTAAAATACCACCAAAACACCATTTGTGCAAACAATTTTCCTGATGGGGGCATTCTAAGAGAAAGGTTGAACCATGTATGATAGATAGATGTTGATCATATTGCTTTTGTAAGGCACTTGGATATTAGTGAACATGATAAAAGAACCTTAATAGAAGAGAATACAAGGGACACCCAGCAGGATGAGGATAGATTTCTAGACCAGGATTAGTTAGCCACTCAGATATACATTGAAGTCTTACTTAGATGCTGGCTTTAGAACCTTGCCAAAATGTAAAAAATCCAAGGCATGCCTCTATTACTAGGCATATTCCAAAGCCTAGTAATTCAGTTAAATAAAATTTTTAAAAAATCACCAAGCACTCAAAGGCACTTTCTCAGTGAGGGTTCTTTCCTTGCCATATTTCAGCTTTTGAATTCCAGCAGTTCAGGCAGTAGAGCTGTCTAACAAGAAATCAGTTATTTTATTTAATTATGAATAAAATATTTTCAGTTTTTACTCTTCACCTATTTAAAAATTAACAAACTATTTCTGCTGAAGCATTCCAGGAACTTCACCTTTAGATAGGCACATGGCTGAACAGGTCCCACCTCAGAGGTGACATTTTCAGAATATGGTAAATGCATGAAAATGGAAGGTTACTGTGGTAATACTTTTGCTATCTGAATTGTAGTGCAGGATTTCTTTCACTGTTATAATACAGACTTCTTTATGATGCTGATATGTAAACCAGGGTTCACTTATTAAACCACATTACAGCTTGTTGCTTATTAATCTTGCCCTACAAAATAAATTTTCACCCTATTCTTGCATTGAGATGGTGCTGACTTGTCAGAAGGCTTTATCCATGCACAGGATTATAAAAATAAAATAATAAATAAAACCAGTTGGGAATGGCACTTTACAAAAACTGAAAATAATTTCCTTTGATTTCTGTTAACAAGAAGCATGATTATTTGAAGATTTTATTTTGCGTTATGTCAACACCATGTTGAAACTTTAACTGTTTGCTCATATGAAACACAATGCACATCTAAGAGATAATCTGAGACCTAGTCTCTATCTACAGATTGTTTTAAAAAAGACAACAAATACACATACAGGTATTAATAACCTTGACAAATGAAGTTGCATTAAAATGCACTGGATTCCATTACACCCCCAGGAACTAACTGTCTCCCATAGGTCTCCCTCTTTTCCCAGAGGTTCTTTCCTATTTGGATTCCATTCTGGCATCACGAATAACTTTAAAAAGTGCAACCGGAGCTAACTGCTAGAGTTAGAGTTGATAATCAAAGTTGATGGGACCTTTCTTGAAGCTAGGAGTATGCTGCATTGTTTTGTCTTACATACCGCCCAATGAAGGTATGTACTGACCCTCTGAGCATGACCGAGAGCTCACAATCAGAATAGATTGGCTATAATCAAGGAGCTTCTCTGCTTTGCCTTAGGACTGACTTATTTAAACAGGAAGAAGCAGCTAAGTAGGACATGTGACTGAAAGACATCTAGTTTGCAGTAAGAAGTGATTTTTTTACCTACCATGGGCAGGCCTACACTGCCCTCCCTTTTTGGCAGTAGTCAAACATAGATATGCAAGTTACCTATGATGATTTGCATTTCTATGTTTGGCCTCTCTACTCCCTGCATACACACAGTGCTGGTTGAAAGGAAGGGGGCCTTCCTTTGAATCAGCAGTATCTGGTTGGTGTGTGGTGTTGCAGGATCAAACTTTCTGATTGACTAAGCTGGTCTTCACTGACCGGAGCAGGCGATCAGGAAGTTCAAACTGATCAGTGCCAGATTTGCTGCCATCAGTGAAGTCCTGCCCCATTTCTTTCTCCTAAGGAAAGAAAAGCAATGGGTTCCCACACCCACATGCTCTGGGTAATTTTGGAGCTCAGCAAGGTTCCAGATTTAGATTTGCAGCTAAACCCATTCTCTACAGTAGGCCTAACCAAAACTCAAGATCCTAGTGACCCATGCAGTGCCATTCAGGTATGGCCTGTCTGTCCCTCCATAGGCAAAGATGGAGGGATGGATGGGTCAAACTTGAGTGGTACTGCTACCCCTCTGCACCCAATCACTGCACCACTTGGTTTGGAACCCTTTCAAATGGAGGGCCAGGGGATAACTGCCCCTTTTGCTGTCACTGGTTCACCTCAGCCAGAACAGGGAGTTTCTTATTTTTTAAATATAATTTGTTTTACAACATGTATTGTGTGTCCAATTCATACCTGCTGTAAAATTCCACTGATGGTAGAGTTGTTACAGCCAGAGAATAAGTTGGCTCTGGGTGGAGCAAGTCCCACATGTCACATGTAGGCCTACTCCTCCTCCCATTGTTGTAAGTGGTGTGGGCCACGGACGGATAATGTAGGGGGCCAGACAGATAATGCATTACATTTACCTTTAAAGTATATGTTAGTTAATCATAGGTAAAATAATTCTGTAATCCTGTGTAATAGACATTATAACCAATGTCCAGCAAGCCTCCATATTGTCAATTTGGAACTCCTGCTTAAGCATTGTACTCCATTTTGTATACTTGATGAAACCTGGTTTAGGCGTATGCTGTATATATTCTTTTAAATGTGTGAACAAGGTGTGTG
>ML682060.1:1535660-1919433 GCA_007922195.1 Podocnemis expansa | reverse complement strand
GTGTGTGTGTGTGTGTGTGTGTGTGTGTGTGTGTGTGTGTGTGTGTGAGAAGAGGCCAATCTCAACTGCCAGCCTGTCCTGATGAAGCACAAGTACCATCTAACTGGTTGAACAATGCAGACATCTCTGATTAAAGCAAACAGAAGGAGCCACCCCAGAAAGAAAAGAACAAAATACAATCAAGTCTGAAGTGACTGGTGACCAATGATCTCACAGGAACCCTGAGGCAACATGACACAGCAAATCCCATAGACTTCCATGAGGGCCTGCAAGTATAAAAGATGGGTGAGAACATGAAAACCTTGGGGTCTCATTTTGCACCTGTCATCTTGGAGCATCGGATCGCGACTGACAGAGGCCTGGCTCCCTTCTTGTGCCCAGCCTAGTTGGCCACTAGGCTGGCTCAAGCAACACATGAAAGAACTGGTAATTATATCATACCAGGTTGCAGAACTTCTTGTGTATATGTGTGTGTGTGAGATTGCTTTTTGCTATCCTTACTTATTTACAATAAATGTGGCATATTGCCTTGTCCCCCTGAATAAGATCCTGCTAGTCTTTTCTTTCTATGAGGGGGTGCTCTCCTGGGTGCCCTTTTTTCAGTATAACAGGGAAGCTTTTTTTTAAATGAGCAGGATCTTGCCCACCGAGAATAGAAGACTGGTTCCTCATCTAGTTGGAGATACCTACAAATTTCGTGCAGAAATATGTCTTTCTTTTATAAGGGGCTTATTTCCAGTTTGGATATGCAAACATATCCAGAGCTGAATTTCCTGGTAGAAATATTTGTTTTCTAAGACCTTAATTATAACATTACAAAAGTTATAGCAGCCCTAGTGTTTTGCTACTGTCTTTTGTATCAGCTAAACTCAGATGACCTTCCTGATATTCTTAATTCCCTTATAATTAGCTTTTTCCCCCATGCTGTGCTGTGCCAACAGACGATTAGTACATTAATCTCAGTGTGTTTTCAATTGCTCATTTATTCTTATAAAGACAGAATTGAGTTCTGGGTCCCAATTAAATTTTACATTGCACGGGTTTTACTTGCCCTTGGTAAAATGCACTTTTTTCAGGAAATTTATTATGAAAACTTGAAGATGATATTGTACAGAACAATACACATACACAGTCCTGCCAGTTGAATAGACTATGAATAGAATCATTCTGTACATAATAATGAGATTTGCTTTTGCAAGCTCAGCATAATGAGACTGCTTCTGAACAAACTAACAAGTATTGTACAATATTATGCGCTCACCGTAAGCAATTCTAAAATATCAGTTACTAACACTAAATTGGGCTGCTTGTAAGCAGCAGCTACAGTTACTACTGTACTATTTGATTACTGTGAAATAATACAAAAGGATTTCGGCTAACAAAATGCAAAATTATGTATTTGATATTCATCACAGATATTTAATGGAAGGGAAAATTCTGAAGAATAGTATCATAAAAATAAAATCAAATTGAACAACAAATGAGATGTGGGATTTCTATGTAACATCACCACAGTGAAAATCAGTGGAGTGTTGGGCTGAAAATTTGGAGCCACCCTATTCGGCATCTGCATCAAGCATCAGATAATTGCTGTATTACTTTCTGTGATACTGGTGAAACCATTGGTAACAAGACTGGGAAAAATTCTGAGAATATACTGAAGTGAAAATGATGGACAAAAGTGACTGAACTGACACTTGCCATATCTAATTTTTGATAAATCTGTTATATCTTTGACAAAGTGGCATGGACAAACAAGGAAAATCAGAAAGACTGATTGATCACTGAGAAGCTGTGAGAACCTGTTGCTAATGGAACTTCCCTTTCTGCTGTTAAATCCACATCTATCAGTTGCAAGTTGTTTGCATCTTTCTTGGAAGCAGCTGGTACTGGTCACTGTCAGACTGGAGGCTGATCTAGATCAGTGGTTTTCAGACTTTTTTCTTCAGGACCCAGTTGAAAAAAAAATAATTTATGTCCACAACCCAGCAATTACATCTTTGAGCAATGCATTCCAGTCTTTCAGCAGTGGCAGCAAGGGGTGAGAGTCTGCACCCCAGTACTGGGTCCTGACCTTAATCCTGACCACTGATCTAGATGGCCAGTGGTCTTACCTACTTTGGCAGTTCCTGTGCATAGCTTAGTGGGGCAGGCATAGAAAGGCTGCTCCAGATACTGAAGGTAAATTTAAAAAAAACTAGATTAAAATCTTATGATGAATGTATTAGGGGTTTTTTGGGGGCAAAAATCAGGGCATCCAAAGTTAATGGTCACTCAAGCAACATTGTCTCTGTAGCTTGCAGTTTAGTCAGATGGCTTGATCCTGTAAGGTGCTGAGTACTCCCAACTCAATGGGGAACTAAGGTGCTCAACACCCTATCAAACTGAACCCAGGGAAAGGAGTCAAAAGAAATAATATGCAGGGATTGGCATGGTACAACTACATTGCATGCAGAAAGAAATCTAGCTTTTTCTCTTTGCTACTTAGATGCCAGAGAACTGGAAAAGATTACAGCCAAGACGTCAGATAGATAAATTTAATGGAGGTCTCCAGAAGTGGTATTTTGTAGTTTTCTTCAATGCTTTGGGACTCGTTAAAGATTTCTGGTATCAGGCAGATAGAACACTTACTGCTCAATTTAATTAACTAAGGTTTGTGTTATAACGTACAGCAGATGAAACTCAAATGGGATTTTGAGTTTATTTAGTATTTATATGTAAAAACAACAGATATGGGCTTGAACCTTAAAACTGAGATCTGGATTTTGACCACACAAAAAGCATTTAGGTCCACAGGTTTTGGTTTTGGTTTGGTCCAATGTAAAAAGATGAGTAAACTTTTAAACTCTGTAAGCTGAGAGCGCCTACAAAGTTCTGGAGTGCTTAGATATGGGATTTTGTTTTGGGTCCATCTCTGATGTTCATTAGGTATTGTTTCAGTGACTGATGCTCTCCTTTTAAACTGGTGGAGAAAAAAATAACTATTTGTTTATAACAGATGATGTTTCTACTAAAATATAGTTAAACCATGCCAGCAATCTGTGACTGAAAGCAGAAGCAACCACTTTTCTAATGTTTCTTTACAGTCTTTTTGTTTACATAGTCTGCTGTAGAAAAGGCTGATTATGAGATGTGATGATAAACACAAAATGGGGCCACACCTAGCAGAGACTGTAGCAGGCATTTGCTGGTCTGCCAGTCTGTTTCCCCTCCTGTATTTTGTTAAATGCCAGGAAACAAACCAATAGGTAATAAAACCCAATAGGTATTCCCAATCTCCAGTCAATTTCTGTTTAACAAACAATTAAATGAGAAAATAGCTGCAGACTCCTTTTATTAGTTCTTTGAATAAATAATAGCTGTAGCCCATGTGCTTGATCAACAGAGCTGCAAGCCCACCAGGCATTCCTTGCTGGGCGTTTTCTATCTCATTTTGATTTGCATAGCTCCAGATAAAGTGAATAAGGAATATCCTATAGCCATTACTCTTTGTTAATACTGAATTTCAGGGCAAGTCTACGCTACAAAATTAGGTCAACTTAAGTTATCTTGATATACAGCTGCCACAGTCATTAATTGCTTCTGCATATCTCCACTATGCTTCCTGGGTTGGCAGCGCACATCCTCCACAGCAGTATTGCAGACAGCAATGCGGGTTGCTGTCCCACTGTGCAACTGATCACCATCTAGTGCAGGGTGTTTTGGGAAGGGTTTGCAATGGTTTTGGGGTTCCAGGATGCAGTTTTCTCCACCCCATTATTTTATCTGCATCCCATAATGTTTCACAGCTCGTGTGTCTGCCATCTTCATGAGAAGCATGGATCCTGCATAGCTCTGTGCTCTTCTGATGAACATTGAGAGCACAATGTGCCTGATCCTGCAGTATTCACAGTACCACAAGAGGAGTCATGGGGACCATGACAATTCCTTGGAGGCTAGATTTTTGTGGGACATGGAAAAAAACAATTCAAAGTTGTTGGCATTCATGAAGCAGCTGCAGAAGGTGGAGTGCCAGTTCTGGGCCTGAGACACACGTACTGACTGGTGGGATCATATTGTTATGCAGTTATGAGATGATGAATAGTGGCTTCAGAACTTTTGGAAGCACAAGGTGACATTACTGGGTGCAAGTATGGAGCCCTCTAGCACAGTGACACCAAAATGAGAGTCATGTTGGCAGTGGAGAAGTGAGTGGAGACTGCTGTGTGGAAGCTGGCAATACCAGGTTGCTACCGATCAGCTGGGAGTCAGTTTGGAGTTGGGAAATCCATTGTGTGGGTTGCTGTGAGGCAAGAGTGCAGAGCCATTCATCAGATCCTGCAACAAAGGATGGTGACTCTGGGCAGTCTAGAGGACATAGTGGATGGATTTGCATCAGTGGATTTCCCAAACTGCACTGGAATTACAGATGACACACTTTGCCCTATTTTGGCTCCAGATCATTCTGCTTCAGAGTACTTCACAGAAAGGGCTACTTATCTGTGGTATTACAAGGACTGGTGGATCACAGATGTCTTACCAACATCAACATGGGATGGTCAGGGAAGGTGCACATCTTTAGGAATATAGGCCTGTTCAGAAAGTTGTAATTAGGGACTTTCTTTCCAGACCAGAAGATTACCATTAGGACATTGCAATGACCCATAGCAATCCTGGGAGACCTAGCCTACCTCTTACTCCTGTGACTCATGAAGTTGTACAATGGCCACCTCAACAGCCGCAAGGAGCACATCAGCTACATACTCAGCAGGAACAGAATACCAGTTGAATGGCCTTTGGCCATTTGAAAGGCAGCTGGTGCTGCCTATGTACAAGATTAGACTTCAGCGAAAAGTATATCCCAGTGGTTAGAGGTGCCTGCTGTGTGCTTCATTGTATCTGTGAAGCAAAGGGGGGGGGGGAATTTCTGCTAGAGTGGAGGGCAGAGGTAAAATACCCCTCTGCTGATTTTGATCAGCCTGATACCAGAACTATAAGAAGAGCTCAGTGGGGAGCTATGGCTCTGGGAGGTTTGGAAAGACTTTTAATAGAGAGCCATAGTAATGTGTATTGCTGATGTGTGCTGCACCTGCCCATTTCTTTTCTTTTTTTCTTTTTTGCAGCCCCATATCAACTTTGTAATGAATGCTGTGTGTGTAGTAGTCTAACATTGCACCCATTCCTATTGTCTTTGAATGATGTCAGCCCCAGATAGCATATCTTGTGACCTAATACAGATTGACTGTTTCCATAAATAGACTTTTATTCCAAACCCATGCAAATACGTTCTCAGAAATCTAGGGGAAAGAACAGTTACTTTAATTTCACAAACACATACAGCAAATGTGTCATCTCGCAGGTCAGTGTATGCGTGACTGTGATTATCTGTCAATTTCCAAAGGAATAGCCGTGTTAGTCTAGATCAGGAAAAAAAAAAAAAAACAACCAAGGAGTCGTGTGGCATTTAAAGACTGACAGATTTATTTTTCACATGAGCTTTCCTGGGAGAAAATCCCACTTCGTCAGATCTCCCATGAAAGCTCATGCAAAAAATAAATCTGTTTAGTCTTTAAGTGCCACACGACTCCTTGTGGTTATCTGTACTACTCTCCCCTGGGGTGGAGTGGTAGGGATAGTGCAGCAGCCCTGATATGATGTGTAATGAGCACTGGGGGGAGTGTAGGAAGGTCCCAGAATGCAGTTCTCTGGGGAATACAGAAGGAGGCAAGCAAAGTTCGATTGAACCTGAAGGTCAACAGGTCTCCAAAATGTCTGTCTGCTGCTGCGTGAGAAGTGCTAACATCTCCTGTTGCATGTCTGTTCCCTTTTCCTGTGCCTTTCTCCTCTCTACTGTACCTGGGCAGCAGAGTTCAAAAGAGTGACCTGAGCGGCCGCAGTGGGGCTGTGTGGGGCACTTCCTGGGGGCCACTAAATTCGATGCAGGTAACACAGTGTCTACACTGACACTATGTCAACACTGACTAAGCACTACCCGTTTGTGGATATAGCAGCAAGATACTTAGACACGAGCAACATTTTAATCTAGTCTTTTACAGAGCTAGGTTGACATAAGGCAGCTTACGTTGACCTAACAGTAATGTAGACCAGACCCAGGAGGATCAGCCTGAACTTCATGGTGAAGAGGGAAGCCACCTTCAGTTTGAGAAGCACAATCTGGCAACCAGATACTTGAGGTGTATTTAGTGAGGGTCTGATCCAAAGCTCACAGAAATTAATCAATAGGATTGCTATTTGCCATTAACTGCAAAATGCTTTGGATCACATCCAAGAAAAGAAGTACATTGCTATGCTTGTTAATCATATTGCAGGCTCCTATTAAATATGTCAGTATACCACAGGCCACTGTTATGTAATCTGGGCATCTATATTTAAGACTTAAAGTTAGAAATGGTCCAAATTAGAACGTTTAGATCTGGATCCAGATCCAATTTTTTTTTTCAAGTCTGGGATGCTGAGGCCTGGGTGTGGGCCATTAAAAGTATAAGGGCCAACCAAAAAGTTCAGTTTGTGACTTCTCCAAAGTTTTCCCTAGAATATTTTTGGGAGGGTCCATCTCTAAAACAAAGCACTCTTTCTGTACTGACAGTTATATGCTATGTTCATAGGCCTGACTGCACTCCTAAACAAAATGCAACATGAAGCAGGGCAATTTGTCAAGTGCACAATAAGGAAACCTCCTGGGGAGAAGAGGTGGGGAGAAAATCCACTAGGAGAGGGGGAAACAATGAGATTACAACTGGGGTCATGGTCTTCATTCTTGAATGCATGCATTTATATTTGTAACTATGTCAGTTTGACTATATTAGAGAGACAAGGCAGATGAGTTAATGTCTTGCAGCATACCAAGTTTTGTTGATGAGAGACAAGATTTTGAGCCGCACAGAGCTCTTCTTCAGGTGTGGGAAAGATCATCTACTTTGAGCGGTCCCTTAGATTAGAATATGTGATAACTACTTAAGGCAGAATAATCTGTTCCATCTTGCATTTAGCTGTCACACTTGGAGTTCATTTATCTCGCCTGAAGAACAACTTTGTGTGGCTGGAAAGCTTGTCTCTCACCCACAGAAGCTGGTCCACTAAAAAGTATCACTTCACTCACCTTGTCTCTTTATTCTTGCATAGCTCTTAAATACTGTCCCTCGTTATCAGCACTTTTTAAAAAAAAATGTAGAATGAGTAGACAATATTCCTTTCCAATTCAAGAACAAAAATTTCATGGTAATGGCTTTCTGTTAGGCTATGTCTACACACACATTTTTATTTCGAAATCAGTCCTTTCAAACCGGCTTATTTCAAAATAAAACCTTTATTTCGAAAGGGCTCATTTCAAAATAAGGAAAACCACGCAATCGAAACGGTCATTATTTCGAAAGGGATATTTCAAAATAATGCCAATTGGACCACTGTTTCGAACAGTTGTTTCGAAACAACGGTGGTGTTTCGAAACAACAGGTCTAATAATGGCATTATTTCAAAATATCTCTTTCGAAATAACGGCTGTTTCGAGGGGGGGCAGGTTTTACTTTTTCAAAACGACAATTCTTATTTCGAAAGGACGGGGTCCGTCCTTTTGAAATAAGAGAACGTCGTGTAGACCTAATTTCTTTTATTTCGAAATAACAAGTGTTATTTTGAAATAAAAGTGCTGTGTAGACATAGCCTTAGTGTTTTTTTCCTGTTTGTTAGCAAAAGTGTTCCTAAAAGAAATCCTATTAATTTTGGGAAACCTCCAATGTTATAATCATTTTTAATTTTATAGAACAGTTGTTTTTGCAAAAATTGACTCCAGTCCTACAGTTGATACTCATATCATCACTTCAGTTAACTTCAGTGAGTCTGCTCTGTGACACTAAAGACTTATGCAGCTCATCTTGGATTTTGGACATATCATAAAATCAGACTTTCTTGTGAAAATGTACATACTTCCTGGTCTGGAAAGCCTTTTTCTGATACTTCCTAATTTTGGAAGTGCAGAAGAGTGGAAAATAACTTAAAAAAGACAAACCTAAATATTTCTGAACATGAACAAAGGTTAGATTAGCTCAAGCATGCATTAATTTTGGAAAAAGTGATCTTATCTATACAGCTGCTGCTAGGTCTTTCTCAACAGAAAAATAATAATGATCTTATTTTTTATAGTTTTTTCTAAAAGGGGACCCCCCAAAGAATGGTATAGATCAGTGGTTCCCAACCTTTTTGAGTATGAGGACCCCTTTTTAATGTCAAAAAAATTTAATGGACCCCCAAATGATAATAGTTGTTGTTAGGGACTGACTGCAGGCAGTGGTGCTACAGAGGGGCAGTGGAGGACCTGGCCCCTGCCTGCTACAAAGGGGTGGGGACATATCCTGGATGAGACTGCTCACAGCATGCAAATACAATTCATTTAGAGCAGAGGTGTCAAACTCATTCAATGTGGGAGGCCACCTTGGAAGGCAGGATACCTGTCACAGGCCATATGGCTGCATGGGCTCCCAAACCTTTTCCTCCTCCATGTTCAGAGTGCCATGGGCTCCCCATTCCCCTCTCCAACTCTGCAGGCTTTCTCACAACTTCCCTTTCCCCTACCCTGTGGGCCCCCTCTTCCCTATGCTGGCTCCCAGACCTTCCTCCTGCTCCTTCCCCTTCCACTTCCTCTACCTCCTGGTAGAAGGCAAAAAAAAAAAAAATCAGTTTTGGTCCCAGGCAGCCAGGTGGGGTTCCTGACTCTCCCTCTCCCACCCATCACTGTCAGTCATTCAGAATGCTGGCCTTTGGTTGGCTCAGTCCCAGCTGACCTTTGATTGGCTTATTCCTAGGTGGGCCCCAGCCACTTTTTCCTTTTTTTTTTTTTTTTTTTTTTGTGATTTGTGCAATATGCTGTCAATCAAATTAGCATGGTGACTGACTGACACACAGCGAACAAATTGGGATGGGGGCACTGCAGTGGCTCTCTGGAGCTGGCCTAATTTGCTGTGACTGAGACTCTGATTGGTTGACAGGCCATAGTATAGCTGAGCCAGGATTGGCTGGAGTGCTTCCTCTGTTCCCCTGTGCTGTGACTGGGATCACATGCATGAGTCAGAAGCACACCTCACCCTGCTGTGCCTGAGCCTGTCTTTGTAGTTTGCTGCTGCAGACAGCTTCCAGGCAGAGCACAGGCAGCAGCTCTGTGGGCCAGATCAGTGCCCGTGATGGGCCAGATCTGCTCCTGTGGGCCATGAATTTGAATTAGAGCAATGGTTCCCAACCTAATCTTTGCTGTGGCACACTTTGATGCCTCTAATTATTTTGTGGCACATTGCCATATAGTCTCAGAATGAACTTATGAATATTCATGAGCCAATCCAGCTCTCTGTGAGTAGCTTTTAAAAAAATTCCATGACACACTTGCTCAGGTCTCAGGGCACAACTGTGTGCCATAGCACAGTGGTTGGGAAACACTGAGTTAGAGTCCTCTCCAACATGGATCGCTGGCCAGCAGTGGCCAAGGCAGCATGTATTCATGGCCCCCTAGCAATAACTCCGCACAGCCCGAGGGGTCCCCAGACCACAGGTTGGGAATCATTGGTATAGATTACAGAAATAGCAATCAGTTTGTTCACCTCAGTGCAGGTACTTCTGGACTGAACTATGGTAATAACTGAGGTTTAACAACACTATACACCAGCACAGTACAGTAATTGGGAATAACCTATTCATTTTGAAATAATAATAATTAACACATAAGGAGATTTTTAGATAGATAGAATGTAATTACCTGATGTGGAACAGAGCATGGCATTCAGGTGATGCTTACTCAACAGTTATGTATAAAACCAACTAGTATGGTGTCTATATGAATGTTTGGCCCTATGGACTGTAGTCACCCTAATAACTCAGGGAGACCTTTGCTTCCCATAATACCCTAAGGATACATATTCTTTCAGAACCTAAACTTCAACTAAATCGCTTCTTGAATTATGCCTCCTCTGATGAACCATATAAGGCAGGGGTCTCAAACTCAAATCACCATGAGGGCTGCACGAGGACTTGAATGTTAGCCCAAGGGCCACACCACTAAAACCTTTTCATACAACAATATTGGAAATATCAGTGAAAATGGTGTCATTGCAGGCCACAGGGAATAGCTTTGGGGGCTGCATGCGGCCAACAGGCCGTGTGTTTGAGACCCCTGATATAAGGGAAGTTCAACATGACAAACTACTGAATGCTACCAGACAATGGTCTGTGTCTGAATATCAATTTTCCCAGCTGAAGAAGGGGAAAAGGCTAAGCTAGCTTTAAGTCATTTTTATACTGCTAACATATTGAGGCTCTCTAGTTGTCTCAGGCATCAACCAGAACACCATTAGGGCTGCTCTATTTTATGTTGGCTGCTAACCACTCCTGAGGATCATTCAAGTAGTTGAGGATAGTCCTAGGCATGCCTATTTTACCTGGAGATGTCCCCTATACTTCTGGCTAGTATGATAGTGATAGAGAAACTGCTACAATGGTCTTGTCTCATTGAAGGATGAACCTAGGCTGCAAAGCAGCACTAGAAATCCAGTGTGCATAAATAATCTATGGTCCACGTAGACAGGAGGATAAAAACCTGCAACTCCCTCCTGATTTAACAAAAGCAATGAATTCTCTGCTCCCCTGCCCATTCCAGGATTAACTTGCAATATCATTAATGGGGGGTTGGGGAGAGAGCCCTAAAATGTGGTATTTTGCTTCAGGGAACCATCACCATGTACTTTGTTTTTCTTTTGCTGCTTCACTGGACATTAACTCAAATTTCTCCATGGTAATTTTTAATGACCTAGAACTCTCCATACAACATTTCCTGTAATTAGGTGCCTTTCAGGCAGCTGCTACATTGATCATTCATCTCCTACATAAATAATGTATGTTGACCAAAACTTGGTTATAGCTGAAAACAGGGCTGTTACTTGGGGGAGCCAGCGGGGTGATAGCCCTGGACCCCCTGGGTCTGAGGGTCCCACTCTGTCCTGCTGCGCAGAGCCCTCCCCCATGCCAGGGACCAGACGAGCCGGTCAAAAGTGGTGCCCGGCTCAGTGCTTACGGTGTCCCCCGCCACGCACACTGCTTTCAGCTCTGTGCCGGAGGGGGCGGGAGGCAGCGTGGGGCCCATATCACTACCCTCTGCCCCATCTGCGCTGCCTACTGCCTCCTCTCCGCTGCTCTGGCACAGACCTGAAAGCAATGTGCTTGGGGGAGCGGGGACCCAGGAGCACTGAGCCCGGCGTGCTTTTCGCCGGCTTGCCCGGTCCCTGGAATGGAACAGCAGGTGCAGGGGCAAAGTGGGCTTGCCGCTCCCTTGGCCAGCCCCGTCCCCTGCTGCCAGGGGGGAAGCTGAGTTGGGGGCCCCACAAAGGGCGATTTGCCTGGGGCCCCGCACTCCCTTAAGGATGGCCCTGGTTGAAAACTATCACCCTTGTGAATGAAAAGTCATTGAGAGTGAGATGTAATCTCTGAAATCTAGCCTGGGAGCATTGTTACTCAACTGAGGTATCTTTTTAAACCCATGAAGCAACTGTTTTAATTACAGATTACATCTAAACAAACAAGGAGTCCTGCGGCACTTTTAGGCCATGTCTACACCAAAAATCTTAGTTTGGACTTGGTTAGTCCAAACTAAACAGTTTGAAAATTAGTTCAAACTAAGTATGTTTTTTAGTTCAAGCTAACTTTTAGTTTGAATTAGCTGCACTTTTTTTAGTTTGAACTAACTTTTTAGTTCAAACTAAAAAAGTGTGGCTAGTTCAAACTAAAAGTTAGTTCGAACTAAAAAACACACGTGTAGTTCAAACTACCGCTAGTTCAAATTTATTTAGTTCAAACTAGGATGTTTCCATTGGGATAGTTTGAATTAAAATGCAAATGAGTTCAAACTAAGCAGTTAATTCAAACTGACCAGTCAAACTAACTAGTTCGAACTAATTAATTGTTTAGTTTGAACTAGCCAAAGGCTAGTATAGACGGGGTTCAGATTAGTCCAGATTAGCCTTGTGGTCCCAGGCCAGATCCAGCCCTGTAGCTGCTGGCCAGCAGCCCCCCTGCTGACTTGGGGCAGGGCCAGCCCAGAAAGATGCAAGGCATGAGCCCCATGGGCTCAATGGCACCAATGCCCCTGGTCAGAGAGGGAAAAGATCACCTGAACCAAGACGGGGCAGGTAGGTGCTGTTTGGAGAAAGTGGTACACACACTAGGACCTGTCTGTGGCTTTTGGCCAGAGAAACTCTACCTTGAAACATCTCCATCTACGACCAAAGACTGTGTCCTGCTGAGAGAAAAGATAGAGACTGAGTGTAAACCCACCATCAGGCAGCTATGTGAGTAACATTGGTTTGGACTACAACAGTAAATTTTAGGTTAGAATGTGTTTTATATTTTCATTTGCTAAATGGTTAACTCCTGACTACCTGATTAATTGATTGTGCATTGATTCCTATATACTCATTTAAAACATGTTTTAGTCAATAAACTAGTGTTTGTTTTATCTAAATCTGTGTGGATTTAGAGATCATGAAGGAGCAAAAGTTGTTTGCATTTCAGTTTCTTTGTTAAGCTGGTGAACTGGAGTAGGTGAGCCTACAGTGATCTGGGAAGGGTCCAGATCTCTGAAGGATGGAAGTTCCCAGTGGCATCTGGGGACTGGGGGTGCTTGCTGGGGGATCGCCTCTGAGTAGCTAGTGAGCACATTTCCACTAGCCAGGATCAACTACACACAGAAGGCTGGTGTGGCAGACTGAGGAGTGGGAGGGTCCACCTAGCAAAGTGGGGCATGTCAGGGTCCAGAAGTGGGTGATCAGGGAGACACAGTGGCACACCAGACCAGATAGCAGGAAGGGAACGTCACAGACACTTGCTCACTGATAAGTTGTTTTAGTGCTTGAAGCTATTGAATAACTAAGAGAGTGGTCACGGTTAGTCACATAACCCCATTTCAACTAGAGATGGGGCTGAACTCAAATCTTCCATGTAATGTAGAAGTAATAGAAATAGGAAGACATTTAATAGCAGAAAGTGCAAGATCATGCACTTAAGAACCAATAACAAGAACTTTTGCTATAAGTTATGGATGCATCAGGTGAAAATGACAGGACCTGTGTGGACTGGTTGATCACAGGATGACTATGAGCCACTAATGTAATGTGACTGTGAAAAACGCTGATGCAGTCTTAGGATGTATCAGGTGAGGTACTTCCAGTAGAGATAGGGAGGTGTTAGTACTGTTATACAAGGCGTTGGTCAGACCTCATCTGGAATACTGTGTACAGTTCTGACCTCCCATGTTTAAGGGTACGTCCACACGACGTATTCTTATTTGAAAATGATGGGCTGTCATTTTGAAATAAGAGCCATCATTTCAAAATAGCTTAAACCTTCTTTAAATCGAAATGGCTGTTATTTTGAAATGGTTATTTCGAAATAATGCCATTCGGACGTGTTATTTTGAAATAACCATTATTTCAAAATAAGACTTTTGCCCTTCTCCTTCCCAGGGTGCCTTCCTTTTAGCCTATATTGGGTGGGGGCATGGCCCAGGGAGGGGGCCATGTTGCCACACTTCCCATGGGGCCCCTCTCCTAAAGCGAAATAGCAAGTCCTGTGTTTGGACATGCTATTTCACTTTGAGCTTTTCCCTTAATTCGAATTAACATTTTCTTAATTCAAATTAACTCATTTCAAAATAACTTATTTTGAAATAATGATGTACGTGTGGACATAGTCTAAGAAAGATGAATTCAAACAGGAAGAGGTGCAAAGAAGGGCTACTAGGATGATCCGAGGAATAAAAAACCTGCCATATGAGAGGAGACTCAAAGGCTATGTTCACACTTAAATTGTTATTTCAAAATAAGTTAATTCAAATTAAGAAAATGTTAATTCAAATTAAGGGAAAGCCTGCTATTGAAATGGCTGTTATTTCGAAATGGTTATTTCAAAATAAGGCCGTTCGGATATGTTTTCTCAAAACAGTTGTTTCGAAACAATGGTGTTGTTTCAAAACAACGTGTCCGAATGCCATTGTTTCAAAACAGCCATTTTGAAACAATGGCTATTTTGAGTTCAAGTAAGGTTTTACTGTTTTGAAATAACGGCCGTTATTTCAAAACAACAGGTCCCATTGTTTTGAAATAACAGTTTCAAAAGGATAGCCGTGTAACAGAACATTGTCTGGACATAAGAAATTTTATTTTGAAACAACGGCTGTTGTTTCGAAATAAAACTCTCGTCTGAACGCAGCCAAAGAGCTTGGCTTGTTTAGCTTAACCAAAAGAAGGCTGAGGGGAGATATGATTGTTCTCTCTAATACAGGGGTCTCAGATCACCATGAGGGCTGCATGAAGACTACTATGTTAGCCCAAGGGCCATACCACAGAAACCTTTCCATACAACAATATTGCAAATATTGGTAACAATAGTGTCATTGCAGGCCTCAGACAATAGCTTTAGGGGCCACATGTTTGAGACCCCTGCTCTAATATAACAGAGGGATCAATGCCAGGAAGAGGAGTTATTTAAGTTTAGCACCAGTGTGGACAGAAGAACAAATGGATATAAACTGTCCATCAGGTAGTTTGGACTTGAAATTAGATGAAGGGTTCTAGCCATCAGAGGAGTAAAGTTTTGGAATAGCCTTCCAAAGGGAGTTGTGGGAGCAAGAAACCTAGGTAGCTTCAGGACTGAGCTTCTTAAGGTTATGAATCATATGGTATGAAGGGACAGCCTAATCTGGCAATTAACTGATCTTTGACTACTGGTAAATATGCCCAATGGCCTACGATGGGACTTTAGATGGGGTGAGTTCTAAGTTACTACAGACAATTCTTTCTAGGTGTGTGGTTGATGAGTCTTGCCCACATGTTCACAGTTTAAGTGACTGCCACATTTGGAGTCGGGAAGGAATTTTCCCCAGGCAGATAGGCATAGGCCCTGTAGTTTTTTTGCCTTCCTTTGCAGCAAGGGGCACAGCTCACTTGCTGGTGGATTCTCTGTACTTTGAAGTCTTTAAACTATTATTTCAGGACTTAAATAACTCAGTCTTAGGTTTGGGGTCTGTTACAGGAGTGGGTGGGTGAAGTTCTGTGTCCTGCACTGTGCAAAAAATCAGACTAGATCAGGGGTCTCAAACACGTGGTCCAAGGGCCACATGCAGCCCCTAAAGCTATTTCCTGCAGCCCGCAACAACACTATTGTTATTGATATTTACAATATTTATGAAAAGGTTTTGGTGGTGCGGCCCTCGGGCTAATGTACTAGTCCTCATGTGGCCCCCCCATGGTGGTTTGAGTTTGAGACCCCTGGACTAGATGATCATAATGGTTGCTTCTGATGTTATACTCTATGAATTTATGTGGCAATATGTACATTTACAGTGAAATTCTGCCCTAGCTGAGATTTTATGGAATCAAGTGATTTCAAGATTAATGCATGCGATTAGAGTGATGACAGAATGTGGTCCACAATGTTCTCAATAAAATTCTCATTTCTTAGTAATGGAAATGCCTGGTAGAGTCCACTACCAAGAATCTTTAACAGTAAGGTGCATATATGCTTCAATCAGCACAGTGGGAAACTTAAGCATAGTGTATTGGTAGCACAATATCACAAGGTCTCTGTCTTTACTTACAAAGAAAATGTACATGTTTTATTTTATTTTATTTTATTGTTGGGAATGGGCAATAGAAGACAGATCAATTGGTCATTACCTAAAACAATGAAAGTCCTATGGCATCTTACAGATTAACAAATTTCTTTGGGCATAAGCTTTAGTGGACTGCAACCCACTTTGTCAGATTCAGCCCGTGTGGCTTGCAGCTCATGAAATTTTATGACCAGAGAAATTTGTTAGCCTTTAAGTTGCCACAGGACTTTCATTGTTTTTTGCTATATATACAGACTAAGACGGCTACCCCTCTTGATCATTACTTTTCTGTTCTGTTCCCTCGGAAGCACCTGCATAGGCTACTGGGCTACATGGACAATTCGTCTGACTCAGTATGGCTGTTGTTATGTTGAAATATAAGAGCTGTGAAGAAAAACTGTGCCATCTTCCCAAAGTGCCACGCTATATAAGGTTTTGTGGGAAGAGCAAACATGGAAGGTAGATCTGTTCCCAAACAATTGGCATACAGAGAAATTCTAGCATTGCTAATTCTAATCCTCATTTTCACTACCCCCACAAAGGGTAGAGGTGAGAAGAGGTGCTGCTGATCATTGGCAAACACTCTCAGAGGCTTTGTGTCTGAGGCAGGTATAATGGCCTCATTAGCACTGTAGGAACATTTATCTTGTTAGCTGTCTTTACTAACATGCAGTATGCACTCTTTCCATTATGCTGATGACAACAGCAAAGCTCCCCAGGGAATCTAGTGTTGCTGTCCCTGTTACAACCCATTTCTTGCATGCCAAGAATACAAGGACAGGGATTATGCTTTGGACCTTCACCTATTTAGCGGCTCCCAGGCAAAAATCTCATTCCAATTCAGCTATCTCCCTCCTCCCTTCCATGCACATGAGAATAATCTACCCGAAACACATAGATCTTGAATCTGATCTCATTTTAACACAGAGGGATAACAAGTATTAAATGAAAATAGGAGGCACTCCATGTCAGAGAATCATCAAAATGAGTTTAGAAGAAATGAAAACTACAGAAAACACCCTTCAGCCTCTGCTACCTGTAGCTGAAAAGGAAAAAAAAATCACGAATTTTAGAAGTTAAAAATTGAGGGCTGTTAAAAGCCTGCTAAACTCTATGGTCATTTGGTGTATATCAAAATAAACAAGGAGTCTTGTGGCACTTTTGAAGGCTAACAAATTTAGTCATTCTATAAGTTCTCCATGTTCAGGTGTCTGACCAAGTGGGATTTCTCCCACGAAGGCTCATGCAGTAGATAAATTTGTTAGTTTTTAAAAGTGCCACAAGACTTCTTGTTTGTTTTCCTGAACTAAACTAACAGGGCTAGTCTTCTGGAACTTGGTGTATTTTATCTCCTGTTTACTTCCTGTGTATTCAACTATGCTCTTTTTTCAGCAGTTAATTAATGCAATGTGACTGGCCTTCCTAAAATCTCTTTAATCGAGCACAGAACACTCTATGCAATCAGATTCAATGTAGTGTTATTTCACTTGATTTAAATGAGAAAGTTAAATCTCAGTCTAGACAGGCCTCTCTAGTCCCTGTGAATTTTATACCATCGTGTCTGAATATGTTTCTCATTTTCCAGACAAGGCCAGGGGATCTGCATTCCCCCAATAAAATTCCTGTCTGCACTAAATTGCTTTTTAGTAGTGATTTATACTTCAATAAAACTACATCACCAGAGGAAAACATCTTTAATTGTATACCTGACATGACTTATGCAAGGCATATTTTCGGTGATTTATACAAGGGTTATTATAGGTCTCTGAAAGAGGCTTGTTGTAGGCCTTTGACTTTCATTTACAATGGGACCAGTAAAAGAGGAGGGAATCAGCTGTGAATAAACACAACTATCATAGTATCTAAGGTGGAGCTTGATTATGAGCTTTTTTGAAAAATAGAGGTGCATGTGCTGGAACACTAGATCTGACCCCTTGCTCCTCTGGAATTTAAGTGAATTCAGATCTGGTCTTTGCAGCTCAGACCTCTCTCTGTAAAGAGCGAAACAGAGGAACAATCCAAACTTGTGCCTGTTTGGTTTTATGCCTGATTCTGGAGCTGTGTTCTCTTATAATTTCTGTTCAAGCGAAGCCTGGATCTGGACAATGGTGCTGCAGAAGACAAGAAGCAATTGAAGAAGACCTCCAAGATCACAGGTAGGGAAATCTGATTTTATTTTTGCTACGATATCAGGGATTGTCTATATGTAGGAAGCCAACATAAATTAATAACTACAAAGTGCAGCACATCCTGTCGTCTAAAGTCATACGTGCACTGATAGAGCCAATATAAGTGTCACTCCCTGACCTATTTAGTAGAAATGAGTAGGAAGGAGAAGGGGACTTGTGTCTGATAAAATTTCATGACATGTTTTAACTGCTTCATTTTTTCTCCACTCCCTCTTTAACTGACATTTTGCCAGATGGCAATCTGGATTCTGGGTACAGTGCATTTGAACTGTAGCAACTTATTATTTTTTTATGTTACTCATATCAGTGTAAACCTGGAGTAACTCCACTGAAGTCAATAGGCCAGATCTTTGAGTTCAGCTGAGCCATGCTCCACAAAGGACCTGAGTAGACATGAAGTACATCATTCTGGCCCTCTTCCTGAACCTGGGCCATCCAGGGGCTTTTTTGGACCATAGCACAGCTACAGAAACCCCAGGAATTATGTGAGTAAGGTTCACTAAGTGGTCTAATCATAGCCTTTCCTGTCCCTGACACTGACTCTACATGGCTACTTCTTTCTAACTTGTCCATATAAACTGACAAATACTTATGTCAAGGTAATCCCTAGCTATGAAAGAATTAATCTGGCCCTATTGCAGATCTTGTACACCCATCACAGGCTTTGGGATGGCAGGGAAAAGTAGCATAACCCTCAGTTAGGTCCCCATTTGGTGACTGTGACAGTTAAACATGTTAATACAGTTCAAAGGTCAGAGTCAAGAAGGCAACATGGCCTAGTAGTGAGAGTCACTGAGGGGACTCTTCCTTTCAGGGCAGCATGGCTTAAGAGCTAGAGTCACTAAGGCAGCCCCCTCTGTGGGGTAATGTGGCTGACTGGTATGTTGAGGGAATAGGGCACTTTTAAAGGATGTGTGGCACACAGGGCAGGGAGGGTTTGGGCCCTCTCTGCTTCTCGAAGTCCCAGCCCAGGGCCCTGGCAGTGATGGGGGTACTCGCCACCTAGTCAGTGGGAATCCTCCTGAAACATGCTGGCTGGTTCCCTGCCTCTTCCATCAAAGGTCTTTTAAGTCCTGTGGGCTACTTTCTACCTTGTCTTCTGTGGTGATGATCCATAATTAACCCAGGGCTCCCGAGGTCTTCAGTCAGTGCCATCCACTCATGGTGGGTCAGTCCCTTCTTCAGGTTTGTCCACTGATTTGCAGTCCAGCTGGTGTTCAGCATGACTTAGCTCTAGTACTGGAGTCACGTAGTAATTCCCTGGTGAGAGCTGGAGGTCTGCATCCTTTCTCTTCAGCAGCCAATGAAGCCTAAAGTAAGCTGGATGGCTTGGCTTCCTTTTATACCTGGCCTCCAAGCTAAGCATGCCCAGCTGAGTTGGAGAGGTGTGACCTCCTCAGTCTGCAGTGCATCATTAATCCCTCTGGGCCAGGGCAGGGTCTGCTACATCCCATGACATGTCCAAAGCATTTACATATGTGAGATCAGAATCAAGCCTAACGCAATGGACAGACCACTGTAAATTATGCAACTGAATAGGGATTGATTTTCCTCCCAAATTTGCAAAGGGTTAGCCAAATATGAAACTTTCATATTCTGTGTGAATCTGAATCATCATCTGAAAGATGTCCCAGTTCTGTAACTTGGATGAGTCTGATAGTAAATGAGATGATAGCCTGATTTAGTCAAATCTTCTGATCTGGACAAATGTTACAGAATTATGACATTTGGCCTTGAACTTGTACTACTCAATCAGATGAAAAGCCAATAGATGTTAGTGTGCATTATATGTAATGTAGGAATGTGGGACTGTGACCTAATCAATGACTCCATTTCCAAACACTTATAAAGCAGAACATGTGAGATTAAAAAGGACTTCAGAATAGTTAGAAAAAGGTGGTATTTTCTGGCCAGGAAAGCAGTAATGACTTACTTAAGGGAGCACATATAATAACATAGGAGTGTCAGTTAATGAAGTTCAGAGTTCTGCACTTCATTCCTCATGTAGGCCAAACCAGCAGGTGGTGGGAAGGGCAAGACTGCAGTCTTTACCCTGACCACAGATGTCCTACCCTTACAGAGCACTGACCATCTGAGGAGTTCAAAGTGTTTACAGCTTTGAGGGCCCCTCCCCAGCAAGACACAAAGGAAGAGAATTCATTACTGTTTGTTCGTGATGGCTCACTCCCCTCCTCTGTCCCTGACTCCTCCCACCCAGGCTTGCATCTCGCGTGCAGCCTTTTACTTCCCCATGTCTCCCACAGCCCAGCTTGCCATTGAATCTTTTTCTGTTCTCCATTCCCACTACCCAAACTTGGTGCCTTTCTTGGTCATCTTTTCCCAGTTGTAGAAGATCTTGTGATGGATCTGCAAAGCAGGGGTCTACAGCTCCTTCTCAACTGCTCTTCCCTTTCCCTGGCCAAGTGAGCGAAAAGACCCTGAAACATGAAGTGGCTCTGGTGTGTTTGGGAGTGCTGACTGCATGAAAGCAAAGAGCTGTGAGGAAGCTGAAGCACTGGCCATAAAGCAGGCTAGGAGCTGGAGAGATGCTGAAGGCAGGAATGGATGCAGCAGAGCTGGATGGGAACAGTTTGAACTGACAGACACTACAGCTGCTTGCAGGTCTGTGTGTGGGACTACTGGAGGAGCAGCAACAGATGGGCAATGAGCCCGTGGAACAGGGCTGGCCCCAGTGAGAGACATTCACTGAGGCTGGCCTGGAAATCTGCCAATGTGTATCTGCTTAGAAGCACAGAATAGAGACTGGACAGGAGGGGGCACCTCAGGCACCTGGCCTGAAGAGTCCTGACTCTTCATTGGAAGAATCATTGAACTGTAAATGTTCCAGCCTATATCAAGGGGATGTATAACCTGATTGGGACCCCACCACGGCATGCTCCTCAGTGCAAGCCTGGAAAGAAGCGCCTGGCAAGTCCTCACCGAGCCCTGCTCCACTGGGCTGCTGCTGTGCTGCCTGCCAGTTGCTCCCAACTGAGCTAGGTGTGAGTGAATATTCTCCTGGGCAGAGGATAAGGGCTGACCTGGATTCCCTGAAACCGGCTACCTGGGAGTGGGAAGCAGGGAGAGGATTGCTCCCCAGGCTTCCCACTGAAAGGGCTGAAGCTGAAAAACTGTCTCCAGCCCTGAAGGAGGTGGAAAAGGGCAAGGCTGGGGGCTGAAATGTCCCAGGCCAGCCTTCTAGAGCTGCACATAAAGGAACCCCAGCCCAGCCATACTTTGGGTTTCCAAGTTCCCTGACCTACCTGACTGGGACTGGATTTTCCCTCAGCACTGCAGTGTGGAAAGTAGGGGAGAGTGGGAGCCAGGAGGACCCTTTGGTCTGGGTGTCACGTGATGCACAGTGGGCTATGATCTATGTAATTTTTCTGTTCACTTTTGCACTGTAATGGTATGGTGTGATGCCAGTTATGCCAAAGAAAGTTCCTTTTGAATGCTGTACGGTATTGTGATGGTGTCATGTTTCCTGCAGCATCATGTACATGCACAGATGCATGACAAAGGCATTGCAAATTTAGCTGCCTAGTTCAGCTGGGACAAAGGAAATCACACAGCAGCAGAGGGGTGGGGGGAAGGGGGACATGAAAAGGAATGCAACCATTTTGAGAGAGGGAGAAACTGTTGGCTTCTTCCAGAGAAACACTGTCCTAGAAGCTACTTCAAGATACTGAGTATATGCACATAGCCAGCAGGGCCTGAGCTGGCTGAATACCACCAACAATCAGTCTTGTGGGTAAGAAAGAAGAAAATAGCTTAAAGAGTAACCTTGGAACAGTGTTAATGGAATAGCATGTGCCTTATAGCTTCTATTTACTTGTGGTAACTCCTGACTCCTTTATTAAATGCTTGTGCATTGATTTGCTATATGCTCACTTAAACTCATATTCTAATCAATAAGCTAGTGTTTGTTTTACCAAAAGCTGTGTGGACTTCCAGGGGTGTGAATCAAAGAGGCTGGGCCAATCCATTTCTATGTCAAATGGATGGATAAAGGCGTATGAGTCTATGGTGATAGGGGAAGGGTCACAATCTCTATAGGATGAGAGTTTCCAGTGCAGCATGCAGGGGCTGGGGGTGCTTGCTTGGGAACTGTCCCGTAGGTGGCCAGAGGGTGCATACCCACTTGATTGGACCAATTACACTTGGGAGGCTAGTGTGGACTGACTCAGGAGTGAGTAGTCACCTGGTGAAGTGGAGTAAGTCAGGGTTCAGGAGTACAGATCGGGGTGGGGGGGTGGCCACAGTGGCACACCAGACCAGATTCTGTGAGTGGCCTGTCACACTGGGGGTGGGTGGCTAAGGGCTGGATGGAACTTGCTCGGGTGAAGGTTGCCCCAACACCCAGGCTTCAGGGGTTGAAAAAGCTGCCTTCAGCCCTGAAGAAACTGGGGAAGATAGGCAGGGTTGGGGGCTGTGACCACCTTCCCGTTCCCACCTCCCCTGCTACTTACGGTATGCAGTAGGAATGGCCACTACTGCCTGCAAGAAGAGAGATAATGGCAGTACAGCCTCCATTTCTCTAACCACCCACCCAATCCTGTTACTTCTCCCTGATCAACCCTACACATGCTTTCCATCAGGGGTGTCACTTTCCCAAAAATATGTTTGGGGCTGGGCCTGGCCCTGCCCCCTCCTGTGCTGGCCCCACCCCTGGCCCCAGTCTGGCCCAGTGGCCCAATCCAGCCCCTGCCCATCACTGCCGCTGACCCTGGAGCTGAATTGGGCTCCTGCTGCCACCAGCCCCAGTCCCCAGCCAGGGACTGGAGCCAGAGCCTGTTGCCACCATCCCCGGCTGGATCCTGCTGCTGCTGGCTGGTGGCTTATCCCGAGACTGGATTGCATTCGTGCCATTGCTGGCTTCAAGTGCCAGTTCGAGATTTCAGGCCAGTGCTGGCGACACCCACACTTCCCACTAGCCTTGTGAAGCTCACTTGCCTGAGCAGTGAGCACGCAGCATAAGCACTGTGAACATCTCAGTGTGAGTGTGGGGCCAGCATCCTCCTGACTCCTCCCACCCACCAAGAATCCCATAGAACTGCCTCCCCACCCAGAGACACACACTGCACCCTCTTTAGGAGATCAGCCTCCCCTTTGGCAAGGCCAAGTTGATGTGGATTCCATATTTTTAAATCACGTCTGATGAGGATGCTGGGGAGTGTGGAGGCCACCCTGTGGCTACTTAGATGCTGGTCTGTGGGGTTGGAGCAGCAGGTAAATGCAGGTGGGGGTGTCATCCGGCCTGACCCTTCTCAGGGGCAGGTGGGCACCATAACTGCTGAGGTGCCTCTCAGCACCCACCCAGCACATTGGAAAAGGCTGGTCTGAGCCCATAAGAGCCAGTGCCAGGCTGCATAGGGAAGTGGGCGCTGGATAAGAGCAGGGAAGCAACACAGTCAAGCCTGCATTTGCACCTCCCAAGCCACCACCCCCTCCACCTTGCCACTCTGCAGATACAGACCACCCTGCCCCACCCCAGGGCAGCCAGAGGGTGGTGCCAGGACACCTCTTGCCCTGGTGGGGGAGTGCAAATGTAGGCTTGGCCCTCAGGTTCCTGAGACCCTGAGTACACCACTGCCTAGAGGTTTGTGGGCAATACAAGAGCAAAGGGTAAACAATTTTTGCATAGGCCAGGCCGAGTGCAGAGGGCATCACAGTGCAAACCTCCAGCCTCACTACTACTACTCAGCCACTATAGCTGCTGATTTGACACAGCTCTAGCTATTCCAGTCCTGAACCTCACATCTCCTCCCACCCACACACACAACTCTTTCCGAGCACCTTTGTCTTAACCTGTAGTTTCATTTGCTGACTCTCTGCAAGGATAGGAATTGAAGTATGCAAATGAGCTTGTGGGAGTGGAGTGTTACCTCTGTTGTCATCATGCTACTGCTCAGACAACAGTAGGATGCACCAAATAGAAACCGCGTGTCAATCAAGCTTTCCCAGGGTCCCAGTTTTCCAACTGTCACCAAAATCAGTTAGTTTTCCTCCCCAATGATGCCTAGAACATCTCCTGAAATCTTGAAAATGATTGGATGCATTTTCCAAAAGTCATGTTACAGACAGAAGACAAATAGCAATTATAAAATCATACTTAAATAATAATTTACAAGTTTATTTATACACATACCAGAACAACGAGTTTTAATGTTTATATGCATGAGGAAATCTTCTTGGCACATGTTCACTAGTATACAGCAACAATAAAGGCTTACAGTTCTAATTAATATCCACGGCAAAACAGAGCTACTGATTCTCAATAGCCTGTGCCTAAGAATGACTGATTGCAATTGGCTCTAACAATGAATGAATAGTCAGAATTCTAAATGAGGTGGGTGTTTGGTCTGCATTGTTTAAGAGGACAAAGTATTTCCTTGCTGATGTTAATTAAAAAGAAAGCTCAACTTGAATTAAAATGAGTTTTAACTGCACTTACCATTATCCACTGTTTCTGAGGTTCCTCTTGCAGCAATGGTAATTCAAGGAACACAGGGGCTCTGTATCTTGAAGATAACAATAATCTCTATAGGAAATGCAACATTTTGGTATGTTGGCTAATTTTTGTCCTTTCCTATTGTAGGTCTTCTTTTCACTTCCAGGATTTCCTTGTTCCAAATATTTCTTCATGGACTCAAGCACTTTGTTCCTCTGAAACAAAAGGTCATTGAAACCAGTGATGCAGATGACCAAAGAGGGAAAATCTCATCTCATCACATTACCAACCTGCCAATTCAAACATTCAGTGTTGTACTGGGATTCCACACAAAACTCTACTGATGCACAGGAATGAATTGAAATTGTTCTCACGTCTGTCTGAGGTATGCCTTTTAATAAGAGTGAAAATGCCCATATGCTGTATGTTTTCTTCTCAATTAGCAGTGCAATGTTCTTATATGCATTTCAAAGGATTAAGCTGTTTTGCAGAAGATTAATTGACCTATGCAAGCCTGGAAACCTTGGTTTGTTTGGGTTTTTTACCTTAGCGTATTCACCGAGTGCGGTATTATTATATTCATATTTGTCCCATAGCAACTTTTCTTTAATCAAATAAACATTCCAAAAACTAATTGCAACCCAAACATCATAGTTTTGTTAGTTCTTGAGCATGCAAAAGTGTAATTGGCTAGAAAAAGGATTGCAAACCAAGTGAAATCAACTGCTCTTGTTTGCATTGCACAAGCCAAGGAAATACTAAGGATAAAGAGCAGAAACAGTGAAAGTAAACTGAACTTTAAACATTATTTCAGTTTTAATAATTGAGATGATATTTATCACATATTAATCACTGGCATTGGACTATATTGCAGTAGAACCGAAAGGCCAGGCCCTCACTGGCACTGTACTAACCATAATAAGATAGGAACTCTCTGTGCGAAAGAGTTTATAATCTAACTTTTGAGCTGACTGTCAAGCTGTCCTGCAGTGGCTCAAAAGCACGAGTACCAGCCTTAGGGCAAGTTCCAGCGGCATAGCTGTTTTAGTCTAGTTCAGCAAAAGAAACAAGGAATCCTGAGGCCCTTTTAAAGACTAACAAATGTATTTATTGCATGAGGTTTCATGGGAGAAAATTCCACTTTGTCAGACACTTGAAAATGGAAAACTTGCCCATTTCGTCAGACGCATGAGGATGGAAAACTTCCCCCTACACGCCATACTGTAAGTTTTCCATTTTCAAGTGTCTGACAAAGTGGGATTTCTCCCACAAAAGCTCATGTGATAAATAAATCTGTTAGTCTTTAAAAGGCCCACCGGGCTTCTTGTTTGTTAAACGTTAGGTCAGACTCTTAAGGATCAGGACACAAACTGCGAACAGGTTGAGAGTTCTATACTTAGATTTCATCAGCCAGTCATCAAATGTAAACTCTTAGGTACTATAACCACCTAAACATGGAGTCATGGATAGTTCCTTTGAGTGCTCCAATCTGTCTTGACAACCAGCTGAGTGTACTTTTATGACAGATGATCCCTTACACAAAGGATCATAGCAATTTTCAGATCAGACCCAGTCCCAAAGGACCAGTCATACCCAAGATCAGTTGGACTTTAGATTTCACACCAAAGATAATGGTTGTAGTCAATCCTATAATAAATTATCTAAAGATTTATTATACAGGAAGAGAAAAAGTTATTTATAAGTTTATTTATAAAGATATTTATAAGGTTAAAAGTTATTTATAAGGTTATTTATAAGGTTAAAGCAAGTCAACATAAACACACAAAACATAAACACACAAATGAGCGATAATCTTTAGTTACTCAAGGTAATACACACTTCCATAATAAAGAAAGCTCTACATATCTGTTAGGAGTAATCTAAGCTAAGCACTGGGGTTCTTTTGCTTATTCCTGTAGAATTTTGCCCCTGAGAGTCCAAGCAGCATAAAGATACTGTTTCTTCATAATAGGGTTTTTTATTCCCTTCCCCACAAGCCCCATGTGCTTTGAGGGGCAAACTCTACTGATGAAAGGGAATTCACTTGTGTGACTTATCTCCACTGGTGGAAAGGAGAGTAAAAAACAAAAGCTTTTGTCCTCTTTAAAGCTCCACAGTTGTCTAACTGGTGTCTTTAGGCCATCCCTATTGGTCAGCATGTAACACTTTTTCATTTGGAGACGAGTATTTCACACCAGTTAATGTCTCTCTGCTATCTGGTGATTTCACATAGTTACAGAGATTTGCAGTACAAATGCTCAGATATTTTCTTGTAATACGAGATACAGATATTATAAGAGATTAATGCAGGCAACGACTAACCTGCATTCCGTAAAGTCTAAAGCTGAATACACTGTGATTTGAATACCTATTTTAACTGTACTAACCCATGGATGAGTCAGACTGATTCTGCTATGTATTTGTCAGTGTTCAGCTGAGGCATGGGGACCTTGGCATGACTTGATACCTGGTGTGCCAGCATCACACTGACAACACCCCTTTAGTAGTTTAAAGCAAACAAACCCCACAAGCTTGGTTTGGGTCTTCAGTGACCCAAACATAACATTACTAAGGTCCTATTGTTATCCACCAGTGGTGATACATGGAGTTTATCTCCCATTAATTAAGGTATACGGGGGACTGTGATGTCCAGTGGTTGGCAGGTAGGGGATTAACATTCGCTGCATACAATCAATACAGGGATTGTCCCAAAATCTGTCTGTGTCTGGGGCCAGGAGTGGACAGTACATTAGGTAATTCCTCCAAAAATGCTGCAAGAAGGGTGGGCAGGAAGATATTTAGCATTGCTTGCATTTACAGGAAGGTCGAAATTATGGCAGAAGAGAAAGCCCCGATTGTCAGATGGAAACTTCGGTTGTACAGAACTGAACTTTGTCACTCTTTGCACTAGAAATCAGTCCGGAGGAAGCCTTTGAACTGCTAATTTAATACTCAAACTGTGAGCAGGCCTAGTGCATTTGACTTGGTTGGTCTTCAAAACTGCAGTGATGTTTGTCATTTGTGCCTTTCCACAAATGACTGTGATTCACTTGACCATTTATGAGGACCTGGTATTGAAGTGTCCCTTTAATTACTACATGTCTCAGTCTTCCATATTTATAACATGAACAGAATTCAGGTTGCACATTTTGTCTCCTTGAATTTTTAAGACCACTCTGTCTTATGCAGTATTTTTGTAGAACAAGATTCTATCAGTAAGGGAAAAGACCCACTTCCAAGATCAGTAGTTGTATCAATTCACAGAAATACTTAAAAAAAAACTCTTTAACTTACAACAAATATAGTGGGCAGTGTGTATGGCCTTTTAGCCAGCAGCCAAATCTACTAGTAAAAGCCATGCATACTGCAGTATGATTTCTTTTCCCAGCAAATGAGGAAAACTGATGGCTTGGCAAGCTCCCCTTCTGTCTGTCTGGATGTAAAGCACACAATAGCAGTTCCTCAGGAAGAAAAAATTACTTTTTTTCTGTGGGGACCAGCCAGCTTTTCACTTTCTTTAAGACTCTGACCTCCACAAAGAGATCTGCAAACTGAACACAATTCTTTAGCTCTAGCCCAAATTATAATATTTTAAATTAAAATTCATTGCATGTCACACAGAGAGAAAATCTTGAGGACTGGGATTTTATTACACACTTTAAACAGTAAGTTGTCTTTTGGTGTACAGAGGCAGATCAGGCGCTGCAGGACCCCTTGGCCTCCCACACCAGTGGGTCCCCCTTGCCTGGGACAGGGCCCTCCACCAGCCTAGGGCCCTGGCAGAGGCAGGCCGGGGCTGTGGCCAAAGGCCAGCGATGGCCTCGCTGATTTGCCTCCATGTGTGTCAGGACTGACTGGCATGTGCATTGCAGCTTTGGGCTGCGCCAAAGACTATACTGTACACTCCAGTTGGCCCTGTTGCCCCTAAGGGCTGACTAGCCAGGCTATAGACTGCCCACCCTGCCCTCAGGAGCAGAGCAGCTGGCCCAGGGGTGGGGTGTAGCAAAGAGCCTAGCCTCTGTGCTGGCCCACCCCACTTCTGGGGGCAGACCACAGCCCAGGGGCTGCATGGGAGCACAGAGCCTGCCTCTGAGCTAGCCTGCCCTGCTCCTCCCACAGTGGTGGGCCCCTGGGCATGAGCTCCATTGGCCCATGCAGTAATTCAACCCAGATTTACAGAAGTACCTACTCTTTGGAAGTGATCCAAATTCTTTACCAAAGTATTCATCTAATACCAAATACAGACAATATGAATGATTCTGCAAAGCTGCGCCACTTGGGAGTGTTCTACCTCATGCCAAATCATGGTCATTGAACTTTCTCAGTTCATTCTTCCATCTCCCATTCTGCTGCATCTTCCATTCTCCCTTCTAGCCCCGTGCACAATCAGAGTGTGCCAGAAACGTGGCCTTAATACACTGAGTGGAAAAGATAAGCATCACCTCTTTCACTTGTCCCCCATCAGCAGCAGGATAACATCTCTTCTGTGGTAAAATTTCCCAGGGAAGGGCATTTGTCTGTCTTGTCTTGCCCAGGAGCTCACACTTTGCAATGTATTCCATGCTCTGAGCAAATTTTTCCCTTGTAATTAAGGAGCTGAACCTGATGCTATACAGGGCTTACGTACATGGGAAAATTTACTGGTATGCCTATATTGCTATACTGGTATAACTCCCATGCAGACACTCTTATTCCAGAATAACTGTTCTTATTTCCACTGTAGCTTTTTTTGGTGCACCTGCTTGGAAAGCCTCAACTGGAAAAGGCTTTAAAATGCCTATTAGTAGATTTGTACAGGTATAATTACAGCACTGCAGTTACACAGGTTAATTTCCCAGTATAGACATTTTTTAGTATAGACACCAAGCAAATGAGGCACTGGTCAAAGAAGTGCTCCTTATTGATACAGGCAGAGTGCTGTTCACTGGGATTCTTCAGAGACCTATCTGGTATATGCAGGAGTGCCCCACTCAGGGGAAGTCAGATGATGGAGGAAACCAAAGAGAAAGTGATGACAGTGAAGGAGTGGTGGGGGTTGAGGGTGGGGAAGAACCTCGGTCAACTTCCCATGCAGCAAAGGAAAATAAGTTTGATGGCTTGTTGCTTAAGATACAGTAGCAGGAGTCTGAAAGCCATTAGTAATTTCATTAACCCTTTTCTGACCAAGAGAAGGTCTAGTATCCACCCTTGAAACACCTTAGAGATTGAATGTTGTAGAAATCTCCATCATCTGCCATGGATTGTAGCAAAGAGAGAGTTAATTTATTTAATTGAATTTTAGTTACTATGCTAATGTCTTCACACTAGCATCCCCATGAACTGAAAGCAACTGGTGAAAGCTGTAGCTTTACACAGGTATATTCTAGCTACAGCTCAGTCAACCACATGCCACTCCAGAGGTGAGTAGAAGTTTCTCAAATAACTGTGCCAGGATTATTATCCTTTCATTTTAATTAATATATTTACTTTTCCCAGTCTACCTTGAGGCACATATACAGTTTTCCTTGCCAGCTGGAACCCAGAGCAAAACTATTCTTCTAATGATCTATGTGGTTTACCATGGTAAATCATAGCATAATGATGAAAAGACAGATCTAATTAAGTTCTTAAAAAAACAACCCATCAGCTGTGTTTGAGGAAGAAATAGAAACATAAATCGTTGCCACTCTCCTCAAGAGAAGTACGGCATTGTACTGGAACTGTTAAATGCTCCAGTATATTCTAGATTATGATACTTTATGGTTTCATAGTACTAAAGAAAGAACAACGTGCTACTGTAATGCATCTATGGTCCTTCCTGGTTTCTCCCAGGGCATTTTTTTCTCTAGCATAATGAACAAACACAGCATGTTTTTGCTACACTTAAACAGATGATTGGCTGTTGGAGGCTGATCTTTTATTTGCATTAAACTGCTTTCAGCTTATTTTGAAAGTTACTGCTTCAGATTCCTTTTGCTCCCCTTGCCACACAGCAAACAGAGCTGTAAAAATGAAGAGTTTGTAAGGGGAGTTCAGGGAGGGAGTGTGTGGTGTTCATGCATTGTTGGGGTGCTCATTGGGAGTGTGTTTTGGTGGGTTTTTACTGTTTTTGTGTTTTTCACTGACAGGAAGTAGGTGGAAGGGCATGACAGATACAGAAGCAGTAGTAATCATTACTCATGCAGTGGAAGAGACAATGAAGATAAATGACTGCTGGAGCTGCAGGATGTACGAGATCCTGGAGGGGGCAATGACAAAAGAGCTTTGTTTGTATGAATTGCTGAGATTTAGAGCTGATGGAAGAAAAGGAGTGACTAGCAGATGAGAGGAAGATGGGGACAAGCTGCAAAGACAAGTACAGAAGGATCTGTGAACATTCTCTCCAGGACTTGGAACTGAATCCAAGAGTCCAGAGTTTCTACACTGTTCTTCTTTTAGGAAATTGCTGTAAAACCCACTAGCGAAGAGAGTGTCTCAGCCCATCCTAGTGACTGATCTGCGAGGAGGATAACAGTTTGTCACCGCTGTCAGCTACTTCAACTGTCAAGGGGTAGAGCTCTGTGCTGTGGATTGAAAGGTCTGAATCCAACTGAGGACCAAAGCTGGAGAGTCAATATGGTTCTACATGATAGAATTCCTGGGTCCTTTTAGTTTATTTAAAAAATAAAAATTGAAATCCCATTTAAAGAAAATCTACATTAAAAGAAAGTCTCAAAGTAAAGGACACCAAAATTAGAAAACGCTAGAATTTTAATGCCAAAGTAATGATAATAATTAATAAATAATTAATGACAAAAAATGCCAAAGCCAGTTGCCTGCCACTTCTGGATATGGCTATGTTACAATTTAATTCCATAATAATTTTTTTTTATTGTTCTACCTCAGTCAGAGAATGGGTAGTATTTTAATATTTTTTTATCCCCATTCAGTGTGGCCCCAGGCCTTATTAATCCATCTAAATTATTAATTTCCTTGTTAGCCTCTCTGTAGCCATAGTATTTTATGGTTACACAAAAAGTAATGAATTTATTTGCACAACCTCTCCGTGAGATTAGGCGATGTTATTCCCCTTTTACTCCGAGACAGAGAGAACTTAAGGTTAAAAATGATATTGGTGTCCACTAATTTTAAGTGCCTGATTCGATACACCTAGGGCCAGAAGTGGCCTTAGGCTTTTTGGGGTCCCAGGTGAACACACATTGTGGGCCCCCTATAGGCTCCGCATGCTGGCCAAGGCCACCTCCTGCAGCTCTGGCTCCCTACTGGGGGGCTCCCAAACCCTACCATGACCCTACCTCCCTGCCAGGGGACCCACTCCCCTTCAGTCTCAGCTTCCTGTGGCTGCCCCTCCCCTGCAGCCCTGGGACCCCCCCACCAGCCTCCTGCATGACGCTGGTTCCCCCCTTCTGCCCCAGGCTGTCTGGCACTTGTTGCAGGTCAAGCACTTCTGCTGTTGACTGGGGCAGATGCAGCTTTTGGGGTAGTGAACTAGGCGACTGCCTCTTCTGTCCGCTGAGTTGGGGATGGGGCCTCTTGCTGCTTTGGAGCCCTAGATGGATGCCTGGTTCACATACTCCAGAAGCCGCCTCTGCCTATGGCCTAATTTTTTTTTTTAAGTGTCGTTAGAATGTTTATACTATTTAATATATTTGAGCTACAGCTTTCTGACTTCAGTGACAGCTGTGATTGCTCAGCAGTTTCAGTGGAAGTACCCAGAACTCGAGGAATGCACAGAGACAGTCTGCTTTCCCAGCATCACATAGGGTATGTCCACACAGGCTTCTTATTTTGAAACGAGAGGTTGTTTCGAAATAAGAAGCAGCATGTCCACACGACACACCGTTATTTCGAAACCGTTAAACCTTGCATCTAATCGAAATAGCCATTGTTTTGAAATGGTTGTTTTGAAACAACGGCATTCAGACACGTTGTTTCGAAACAACATCATTGTTTCAAAACAACTGTTTCGAAACAACATGTCTGAACGGCCTTGTTTCGAAATAACCATTTCAAAACAATGGCTATTTCGAAAGCAGGCTTTCCCTTAATTCGAATTAACAAACTGTTAATTCGAATTAACTTATTTTGAAATAAGGACTTTATTTTGAAATAACTCATTTCTAAATGGGTTATTTCAAAATAATGATGTATGTGTGGACATAGCCATAGGAACTTTGTGGCAGAGGCCAGGATTGAATTCAAGTCTGAATAGGGCAGCATTCAACTAGCTTCATCATAGAACAGAGGAACACAGAACTGGAAGGTACCTCCTGGGTTATCGAGTCCAGTCCCTTTCTGTGGCATGTGACCCCATCATATAATCCCAATTGTACATTTGTCAGTCTCTGCCTCAAAACAAGTTAGGTTGTTTACACGCTCTGCTCCTGAAAAGCTGTTCCTCACCTCTTTGTTACTTTTAATTTCCAGCCTAAATCTATTGATGGCCAGTAAACATCTATTTGTTCTTGTGCCAGTATTGTCTTTTAGTTTAAATAGCTTCATTCCCTCCCCAGTATTTTGCTCCTTGATGTATTTACAGACAACAAACATATCCCGCCTCAATTTTCATTTTGTTAGGCTAAACTACCAAATTCCCAAAGGTGCAGCTGTGTTAGTCTAGTCCAGCAAAAAAACCCCAAGGAGTCGTGTGGCACTTAAAGACTAACACATTTATTTTTCACATGAGCTTTTGTGGGAGAAAATCCCACTTTGTCAGATGCTTTGAAGATGGGGGAATTTACAGAATGGAATGAAAATAAATGCAAGGAAGTGTAAAACATAGGTTCTTCTTCGAGCGCTGCTCACATCATTCAGTTACAGGTGTCTACATGCTGCAGCGCATGGTAGCTCAGAAAGTCTTTAGCCTTAGCCTGTCAGGTCAGGGCACACGGCCAATGCCCCCTCTGTGCCGTGACCTCGGCTATAAATTTGACTGTGACCCTGACCCTCCCAGTTCCCTTTTCCACCCTCAGCGATGGTTTTGGATCAGCCAAGAAACTTGCGTAAGCAACTGCCTGTCACACTTTTTCTGTGAAAATTAAAATGCGGGGCTTTAAACCATGTCTGGCATGTTCTAAAGTGTTTCCGCTTGACAATCCTCACGAGAAATGCCTCGCGTGCCTCAGTGAGTCACACTTTGCGATGAATTACTCTATCTGCCAGTCCTTTAAACGCAGGACTTGCAAGGACACAGAGCGGCGTCTAAGCACCCTTGCGGAGGACTACATGCCCGCTTCTGAGGCCGCCCTGTTCTGGAAAAATCCTAATATTCCCAGAAATGGGTTCAAGAGTGTTGAATACAAGCTGCCCCTCAAGCCTCTGTCAACTCGCGCTTTGTATAGCCTGGTGGAATAAACACTAGGAGACAGAGGTTTCCAAAACAAACACTGTATATTAAACAAACCCCCACCCCAGTTACAGTAAGGTAAGCTATCCCTTCACACCCCGGACCAAACACACCCACCTAGTAGGCCAATGCCCAAACCCCGAAACCTTAAACTAGGAGAACAACAGGAAAAGGGGAAGCAAGAGGACCTATATGCCCAAGCGCCTGGACTTCCCTTATGGTCTTGCTTCACCCTGCACGGGACGTTGGCCCACAACTCCCGCACAGTCTTCAACTCCAGGCACAGGCCAAGTCCCACCACTGCAAGGAGCCAATCAGGGCTCCACTTGATCAGTGGCTCTCAGGCCGCGCCGAGCTCCTCCAACTGTCTGCTTCTGGGTCCAGGTCCGGCGTCCTCCGAGCATGGACCGTCTGCTTCTGGACCACTGATGGTCTAGTCCTGCAACTAGAGTCCATTCACCCTAAGCAAAGTCCAGGGATCCCAGTCTCCCAGGATAGAGCAGGGCCTTGAAACACAGTCCCAGGCTCCAAACCCAAGGCTCTCCAGCCAGATCCCGCTTCAGGGTCTCTCCTGATCCAATCCGCTGAGTGTCCCACGACAATTCCTCCTCTATCTGCACTTGGGGCTTCCGGTGCCCAAGCCAGAGTCCTCATTTAGGAAAAGTCCCACTCAGTTCTCCTACTCCGCCTCTTGCAGCTGAGGGCTTCCAGCCCAAGTCCCAGCAGCAGAGCAAGTCCACACACACACTGCTTGAAGGTGTCCTCTCCAGTGCCAGGTGCTTAAACCCGAACTAGCCAACCTGCCAGTCTTCTGGTCTTCAGGCTCTTCTCCAGCCCAAATCCACAACGAAGCACCAGAAGGATTTCCCAAGAAAAGGAACAGGACCCCCTCCTGCCAGCAGGCAACCTCTAATCAACTCTGTGGCCCATTCAAACTGCCCAATCAGAGTGTAGCATTCTCCTGCTGTGGAGGGTCCTACCAATCCTCTAGCAGAGCGCACAGAAAGTTCCAGCAGTAAACAACCTTCCCCCCAATCAAATATAAAACTTTATGGAAGGTTCTCGCAGTCCTTCTGCCTCTCCAATCAAATGGCAGTCCTGAGAGAAAGTTCTTGGGCTGCCAGGCAGACTCTGTTCCTGGCTGCTAGGCAGACTCTAAACCTTGGCTGCCTGCCAATGTAACATAACTGTTACATTACTGGATTGTGCAACTCTGCTGGTTAACATAACCAAGCCTGCTGAGGCTAATTAGGTACACTACTTAATGGCAACTTACCATTATAACAAACAAAAATAAAGGGTATAACAGAAATTTACCCCAACAGCCCGAGCCACTAGTACTCCGCTGGCACTCCACGCGGCTCCTGCACCGGAGCTCGCTTGACACCAACGCCTGGCACAGACCTCAAAGCCACGGTCGGCATTGTCGTTGGTTCCAACATGGCACTGCTCGCTTCTGGCCCCACGTTCTCCCTCGTCTGAGACAGGAGCGTTGTCGTTCCACAATATGGTGTTTTCTCATCTGACAGACAAATGGGGAACACCCCAAGTAGACCTGTTTGTGATGCGGCAGAACCGCAAGTGTCAGTAATTTTGCTCTCTCAGGGGTCGGGAGGGGGTAGCTCAATGACACCTTCCTCATCACTTAGTTAGGGCCCCTAATGTATGCCTTCCCCACTGGTGCTGTTCATACACAGGGTCCTCCTGAAAATCAGGTTGGGCGGAGCAAACATGATATTGATAGCTCTGTAATGGCCCAGACAATACTGGTTCTCGTTCCTACAGGACCTGTCCATAGAGACCTCACTCTGCCTGCCTTTGTGGGTGGACCTCCTGACGCAGGACTCGGGGCTCCTGTGACACCCAAATCCAGGTCCCCTGCATCTGATAGCTTGAAGACTCTGGCTCAGTGAGCAGGAAAGACTGTTCAGACGGGATTAGGAAGGTCCTGGCTGGTAGTAGAAAACTGTCCACCTATACAGCCAAATGGAAACAATTTTCCAGCTGGGCTTGAGGTAAAGGAGTAAACCGTATACAGGCTCCTATACAGCTACTCCTTGATTATCTGCTAGACCTTAGAGACAAAGGTCTTTCTCTTTCTTCACTGTGAGTCCACCTAGCAGTGATCTCAGCCTTCCATGAAAAGGTGGATGGTGCCCCTGTTTTCTCCCACCCTATTTCCACTAGGTTCTTAAAGGGGTTCAAAAGACTGTTCCTACAACCCTGTGAACCCATCCCTCCTTGGGACCTGAACATGGTGCTCCTGCTAGTGCCTAACGGAGCCCCCGTATAAACCTTAGATTCATGTATTTTACTGGTCCTTTCCTGGAAGGTAGCCTTCTTAGCAGCAATCACCTCAGCTAGAAGGGTCTCGGAGTTGATGGCCCTTTCCTCAGAACCTTCATATACGAGGTTCTTTCCCGATAAAGTGGTACTATGACCCCACCCTTTTTTCCTCCCCAAGATAGTTTCTCCTTTTCACCTAAATCAGGATATTTGCTTGCAAGTGTTTTTTCCAGACCCTCAGGTTACAGAGAACCAGAGGAGGTGGCACACTCTGGATGTGAAAAGAGTGCTCCTAACATACACCGAGTGCTCATGTCCGTTCTGCAAGACCTCCCAACGTTTTGTGGCGGTCGCTGAATGCAAAAGAGGTCTTCCAGTGTCCTCACAGTGCATGTCCAAATGGATAGTAAACTACATCAAAGACTGCTACGGAAGGTCGAATACGCCCCTTCCTGGAACTGTTAGGGCTCATTCTACCAGAGCCCAAGCTTCGTCCCTGATTGCAGTCAATGCATTTGATTTCCTGAGAAGTTTGTGGGCCTGATCAATAAGTATCAAAAGTTCAGTGTCCAGTAAATGCACATTCAGCTTGGGAAGGGTCTCCATTTTATTAGGCCCAAAACAGTAAGGTGTTCTTGTTGTTATGACCATGAGCAATTACTACTGATGTACCTGAGCAGAACCAAACTTTCCCAGAGTTCAAAAGATTCAGATTTCAGATTTGAGACTTTGATTGCGCCTACACTACAATTTGCAAATAAACCACACAGAATTTGCTTTAAAATCACCAAAGAAAGGTTGGGCCAATAACTTAATGTACTGAAACATATCGCTTTGTATTCTGTTTTGCATCATGTGATCCTAATGTTTTTTAAGTCTTGGAAAACTAGATATGCTGCTTATATCTGGGAAGTAGGCCCATTTTATCTGCATCAATTGCCTCTTACTAGTATTTGTTCTTACATGCATGTATATTTGCACATAGACACAGCTATAAACCCATCCTGGCCCATCTGCAAAGAAGTATGCATTGTATTTACCACCCACTAAGTCTCTAAATAAATAGTGAAGAGATGGGAGGTAGGTCATAAGAAACAGGAGGTAATAAAGAACCTAATGAACTGCAGGCAAAGGCGAGTTTGGTTAATAAAAAACAAAATAAGTAATGTAGTTAAAAGCTAAAGGGGAAAAAAGCCCTGTTTGCTCTATTGACAATGCACTAGTATCAGCAGGAGTCCCCATGTTCTAATTTAACAACAGAAGAATTAATCATGGGTGACAAACTAGAGCTTCAGGGAGGTGAAATACCTCCTGTAGCTGCTGCCTCCTGATCTTGGCTTGGAAAGTCTCTCCTTTTCACACATCAAGCAGCAACTCCCTTGGTGTCTGCTCTTGGGCAAACAAACAACAATGGGTCACTTTCTGGAATCTGTGGCTTGTAAGGTTAATTTATCAAGAGACCAGCTTGGTTCTGGGCAATAAATAAGCAGTAAGAGCTCTTCTGGTCCCACAGAGAATTCACAGGAATTCATATGGTTGTGTCAGAACAATTATTTTAAAAGTGGTATCTTTCTTTTTATATTCTGTGTATGTGTGCACCCGTGCATTACAGTAAACAGAAGATTGAGAACACATTGGGTAGAAGATTGGGAATATGCTGGGTAGTTTGTAGTTGGTTTCTTCAAGAAAATAATAATTATAAACTCCCATTGCCCATATGAACATAATCAGAAATCACAGTTGTGGTCTTACGTGCTGAGCGCAGTCATTTGCCTGTGGTAACAGCATATGTGCAATGTCCAAATCAGTACAAAAGATTGTCCTTGTTTTACAGGTCAGTAGCACACCAAGCCTTGTCTTTGCTGCTGAAAAAGGAGTATATTTTTATGACAAGGTACTAATGCATGTGACCTAACCTCAGGTGAAAACACAGTGAAAACCAAGCACTTTACTTAGTTTACCTTGAAGTAAAATAAAATCAGCCCCTGGTGGGTTCTAGTGCTGACCTTGGCAACTTTGCTGCATGGTTCAGCTGAAGTGCTTTGTTGTCACTGTGTTCTTACCTCAGGTTGTCTCGTGTGTGTTTGTTATCTTGTGGTATAAAATATCACCTTTTTTTTTTTAATAGCTGTGAAGAGGCGGCCATGGCTCACACGTTCACCTGCATCAAATCATGCAGAGTGAAAATGAAGAACTAACTTCTGAATAAAACTCTTTGCCACTCTCTGTAAGCTCCACCTGGCCAGAGAGGTCAGCAGTCCCAGGTGCTGGGGGCCTGGAACCAAGGCCTGCCTCCATTACCCTTAGTCCATGAGGGTGGGAGGAGGTAGGGCCAAATGGGGCATGAAGTGGTGACTGCACCAGGGCAAGGATTAGCGTCTTACTCAGGTAAGCATAATTTGTTATTATTTATGTAATGCAGTGTATTATTATTATCATTGTATGTGTTTATAGAGGTTATATGTGTTTACAGTCAGTGAGGGGGCAGGTTGGGGAGTGGCACCTGTTTTACCTAGCGTTAAACAGTGTGGCTTTTATGCTAAAACACTAGGAACCACTATAGGTAATGCTTAGTCCTGCCATAAATGCAGACTAGATGTTCTGTCAAGGTCTCTTTCAATCCTACGGTTCTATGTTTCTGTGGTGATTGGTGCAGTCTCATGTTTGAATATATTTATCTAAAAAAATTTAAAATTTAAAAAGTCTCTCATTTAAAAAGTACAGTATTTTATGGAATGGTTTAGCTCAGTAACTGCTCAAGATTATTGTAGCGTATGTAGCATATTTGTTTAAATATATTTAGTTCAGAAATAAAGCAGTATTTACCATCCATTTGTTAGATTTAGCCAAATAAATAGTTCCCTACCACTCCATAGTGAGGTGGTGAACATACAATAGTGAAAACCTGGTTTTGCATGCTTTCATTCTGCAGGGTCAATCCACTTTTGTTTAAAGAGGAATGGCTCTTTCCTTATTTTTCTCCTCTGCCATGTTATGATTACTTTCACATCTATTGGTTCAATTAATTAATTAAAATCTCACTACTTAAAAAAAATTCTCAATAGTAACCACAAAAACACAATTTGAAGCATGCTAAGTTATTCGTATTTCATTCATTGGATTCTGATGCATCCAGTCCCAGAAAGATACATCCTTGAAAAACATCTCATTAGCATCTGAGTTAGAGTCATATAAAAATTACCTATAAATTATGTCAACTCAGAACACAAGAAGAGCAAATTGTTTGTGGCCACTCTGCAACAAAGGCTTGCCATAAAATTCAACAAGCTTTTGGCAGTAGAGAAACAAGGCTATGTATGTAAACATTTTGGGAATGAGTTTCCTAAAATTCTTACAATAATAAAAAACATTTGTTTTCTTAGACCTCTAGGCCCGTTGGAGCCCAGTTGTATGATAGTGTCACTTTAGAATTCCATGGCGCAGAATAAAAATTACCTCATGCTAAAGATGGAGAGGTGAGTCCAAGAAAATGTGTTGAACTCACAGCACAAGGCAAATTGAATCAACTAAGTGTTAGGGTATTCATGCTACAATAAAACATTACATGTTAAACAACTGAATAACACAGCTGAATGATTTTATAGTACTTGAAGTTTTCTGACATATACAAGCAGCTTTTCACATGTTTATGCTGCAACAAATGTACTGCAAAATTCAACACCACTCTGATACTAAATGTGGAACTATCAGCCAAAGCAAACTTAAAATTATTCTGCTGAGATGCAGTTCAGATGAACTAATAGTTATTTTTAAATTCATACATAATATGGGCCCTGTTGTGCTCTTATTTACACTATTGCAAATCTGGAATCGTTACACTGAAGTCAAAATAGTTTAATGTTCAAAACAGTCTGGCTCCCTTAGTGAGAAATAATAGTTACTCTAAATTTACATTGATGTCAGTGTAACTGAGAAGGTTTTAGTCTTAAAAGCTCAATCCTATGATGTGATGAATACCTCTTGTAAGTGCCCTGAATTCTCATTGAGGTAAAATTGAGGTCACTCTGCTCCTTACTCAGCCCTAGTCTACACTTACTGGACTTTCTGGTGTCAGTCGACAGCAGATATGCAAGGCATGTAAAATACCTTGAGTATCTGCTGACAACTTTCTAAGCCACCAAAACACACTAGGGGAAGCTGACCACAAATGCCTTGTGGCTGGCTTTCAGCAGCTCCAGTTATGGGGCTGGAGTCGCTGAAACGATTTCCAGAACGATTCAGTGAGTTCATACTCGCTGCTGAATCACACCTGGAAGTTTGCACTGACAATGGAGATTTTGCCACCGTCAGTGCAGACATACCCTTAGAGTATTCAGAACCTTGTACAACTAGATAGCCTACAGCCCAGAACACTGAGCTGCTTTAAATCACTTTTGTGTCCCTCTGATCCAGTGGCCATCTGACATAAATTAGAGTAGCATCAGGACTGCTGAATTTCACAGCACTTGCATGTGGTCTGGATGTAAGAAGAGCTCTGTGTGGCTTGAAAGCTTGTCTTCTACCAACTGAAGTTGGTCCAATAAAAGTTACTACCTCCACACACCTGAACTCTTTAATATTTTGAGATCAACATGGCTGCAACTACACTTACCCAGTGTATTTATCTCTAGAGAGAAGGTGAAGTAAGGAATGGTACAGTGAGGAAGGATTATGCAAAGTCTTTTAGTGACATCAGAACTTGTTTTACTAACCAAACAGACAGGGGAGGGGTTGATAGTGCTGTTCCTTCTTTTGTAGTAGCAGTTTCAGTTCACAAAACCATGACCCTTGCACCACCTGTGATGATATTATTTTTGACCTTAGCATCTCAAAACTGTGTGAAAGCCCACTTCTGCATCCAGCAACAAACTGTCTACCATCAAGACCATACAAAAGCAAATTTTCATAGCAAGAGGAAGGAGATATGAACCTAACTGTCCTTTCACAAACTGAATTATTATCAATTGCTCTTGGGTGTCCTTTCCCCACACGTGAAGGCACTGGCTTCTATGACGTATTACAGACATATTATGTATCACCTTGTTATGACAACAGTTATCAACTATTTTTCAAGAAAAACTGTCTCATAACTCTGCACATTCTCTGTGGTGAAATGTAATTCTAAGTCTATATACACCCATAGATAAGTGGGCAAAGTGAAGACAATGTGGCAATCACTGCACTGGGTGGTGGTCAGCTGCACAGGTCCTTCTGCACTATCCATGCCTTCATCTTCACCTGCTCCAGCCTTTTGGAAGATCATGGCACAGTTGTCCAAAATACTGAAACCCTCTGAGCAAGCCAAAGTGAAGTGAGTCTAGACACCACCTGATGAAGCAGACTGACACATTTTTACATCAAAACATGAATGTTAGTATAGTGAGCCATCTTTTGACATCTCTCTTACTAGGTCCCAGGATTTCAAGCAGGCTGAAGTGTAAACAATGCTGTGCTGCCACATTGCTAAAACCACACTCCAAGAGCTTTCTGTAGGTCATGAATCCAAAACCACACAGCCAAAATGATAACTAAGGTTTTGCAAAAGAAAAATTGAAATTACCCTTGGCTTGTCCCCTAGCTATTAGGAACTGCTGTAAGAGTTGCAGTGCACTTAGCACTGCAATCTGAGCCAGATTTTCTTTGTGTAAATAATTTGGATAAACCCAGAATAGTACTACTTTTTTTTTCTTCAACTCCTGTTTGTTGCTACTATTCTCTTCCCCTTTGTCTCCTTCCTGTTCCCAGAGCACTGTTTCTTAAAAACAGGCTCTCTATTTCTCTTCTCATTAGTCTCTCTTCCCTATCAGATTCTCTCTCTCTGTCTCTCTTCTTTTTTTTTTTTTTTTTTGGCAGTTTTCTCTTTTCTCCAGTTTTCTGCTGCTATCACAGCACTTTGATTCTCCATCTCTCACTATCTAAGAAAAACTACACTCTAGGGCCTGTCCCATTGGCACAGCCAGCCACTATGCACAGCTCTTCCTGCACAAAGGAGCTCTAACCTTGGCAGATTAGAGCCCTCAAGGATTTTCCCTGTTTAGGGACATCCTTGGTTACAAAAGTTGTGTTGGTAGCTGCCAGTATACAAGACATGGCTAGTGGGGAGAGATGTGGTCAGGGCTACCTGTATGAGGAGATGAGTCATTTCTCAAATAAAGCCTGCTTAAGCCATATCCATGGTGAGTCATTTGTGTTCTAGGCACCAGCCACTCTGCAAGCCAGGAACTGGTCTGATGACTCTGAGGGCGGGTATGTGAGCCTCACAGGAGACACAGTAGATCAGTCTGCCCAGTATGACTTCATGGCTTGGAACGCGCCCCTCCATAGTAGTGCCAGACTTCACAGGCTTTTGCCTACTCCAGCCCTGTTCTGACTCCATCCTTGTTCCCAGTCCCACTCCATCTCTGCCCTTGCTGGGTTCCAGCCCCTGTCCTGACGCCAGCTCCTAGGCTGACTGCCACCACACAAATGAGTAGACCCAACTCTCACAGTCTGGTTTCTGACACCTATCAACCCAGCACTCCTGGCTGCTGTAATGGCTGCTTGAGCCTGTTAGCAGTTGCTATAAGCATGTGTGGGGGAGTTGGCCTGATGCAGATTGTCCCCAGGATAAGGGAAACACAAAGGGCACATTTGGACATCCCTTTGTCCGCTTCACTGAACACCCTTTGTCTGCAGCTGAGGACCAACCCCCATTTGTCCTTCTCCCACAATGCATCCTGCTAAATATCCTCACATCTGAGAGATTATTGGTATCGAAGGTAAGGCCTTTCCATATTTTGCTAACTGATTGTCAGTGAAAACTTGTATGCATTTGCATTTTGAGTTGAGCTGGTTGTATTTCATCATACAATTTAAGCCATTGTGGTGCTCTATACCTCAGAATAATACCCTGGAAGACCATATTCAACACTGTGATATGCTTACAGTTTCATACCAAGTATGCCTTGTGAGATATCCTTTCAAAAGTCTCAGTTTGTTGAACATTAATATCCTGTTGGATTATATATATTGCAATTGGATGTGAGGTTACAAAGCATTGCTATATGTGTCGCTGAAATATATTGAGAGGTTGCGAACATCCACAACCAGCCTTTCAAGTATAGCAAAGGAGAAGTGAAGGGTAGCCAGGCAGTGCTAACAACTCATTAACACCCATCAAGGAAAGAATCCATTATCTAGAGACTTCTCAGAGAGAACATGTATGCAGTGGAGACTGCTTGACCAAAGAGGACTGCCTGATCCTCATAAGACAGTGAAGATCTTTTGAGCAATCTGGAAGAAAATATAAAAGAAGGGAAGTAATATCATCACCTGACTTCCAACTCAACACCTGCAGGCAAGTCTGAAGGACAAAGACTTTAACGGAAGGAGGATGGTCCCAAAGACCTGTAATTAACTTGCTTGTACCATCTGTAAGAGTGAGACAGTGCTTGATTCAAATTCTGCTTAGTCTGTAGAACTTAGCCTAAGCATTTATTTTTATTTCTTAAGTAACCAACTCTGATCTCGGTGCTTGCTACTTACAATCACTAAAAATCTATCTTTTGGTAGTTAATAAACCTGTCTTACATTTTACCTAAAACAGTATGCTTTAGTTAAAGTGCTTGGGACATCTCAGGTCAATTTACAAAAGCTAATGTTTGTCCTTTCCACATGAGGGAGTGGTGAACATAATTTATGCTAGTTAGGCTTCTGAGCACTACAGGATGATACAGTTCTGGAGTGAAAGACTGGGGAGCTGGAAGAAATTCACTGGAGCTTTCCCTACAGAAGGTTCACGAGTGGCATTATTCATATAACACAGCTGGGGTATCTTAGTCTGTGCATGACTGTGTAAGTGCAATGCCTAACAGAGGTTTGTAGTTTGACATCAGCATTACAGTGTGAGAGCCCCCTCCCCCCCCGGTTGATAGGACAGAGGTCAGCAGTCACACAGTTCAGGTTGCAGCCTGACAACCTCATAGCAGCCATGTGATGTTTTCTCTGGATCTGAAAACCAAAAAGTCTCTTTGATGTTACTCTGGGTCGCATTGGGCCTGAAACAGCTCTGAGTTGACCCTCAAGACTGAGTGTTGAATAGGTGGCAAAATACCATATCTGTCTTCTTTCCTCAGGGGCGTTGCCAGTGCCGGATTGCCCATTAGGCACTGTAGGCACAGTGCCTCAGGCCTAAGAAATTTTTAGGGCCTACGAAGGAGGGAAAAAATTAAAAAAGCAGAAAAAATAATGAAAATCACGTGGTTTAGTATTAGAATAGTTTAAAGTGCATCATGTCAGTCGACCTAATTTAATTGGCGTTTACCTCTTTTTTTGCACATTTCAGAGTGAAAGTGCCTAAGGCCTATGAACACCAAAAATCTGGCACTGGGCATCGCTGGTGCCTGGCACACAGGGCGCATGCCCCGAGTTTCGGACCACCAGCCTGGCCCCAGATCCCCGGCTGGGAGTGGTGGCATTGCCATTCCCTGCTGGGGATCTGGGCCTTGCCACCCACAGCAGTGCTGCCACTCTTGGCCCGTTCCTGCTGGGGTTCGAGGCCAGGCTGTCTACAGCAGCAGAAACCTGAGACAGGATTGCGCCTGGGCCCAGAATTAGGGCAAGGGAGCAGGGCCCTTGGCAGGGGGGTGGGGGCATGTGCCCATGTCCTGGGTCTTGCCCCAGAGCAGCGACGCTCCTGTCTTTCCTTGTGTCTTACACAGAAGAAAGCTCAGTTATACCTGAAGATCTGTCGTCTTGGTTTTCTCACCTTTTCTCTTCTCTAGTGTTAGCAACACATGAGTGAGAAGGAAAAAAAAAAATCAAAGTTGGCTTCCACTTCTCCTTAAAAAACTATAAGTATAAATATTCAGGTAATAGTTGTTTTTTGTGTTTTTGCACAATTAAATTTAAAATGTTATAGCCATTGACCTACAGCATTTCAAAATGTGTAACATATCAGTGGCCAGGACTTTCCCAGAATACGAAGAGACATTTTTAAACTTGAAATTTCTTGACAAAAGTTTCCTTTTCTTCACGGAGCTACAAATATAATTTGTAGAACATAATCTACAACCAGCTTTCAGAGTGATTCAGTGAAAATGTTTGAAGGTACACAGACAATGAGAATTGGCAAGGACCAACTTATGCTCTCTGGTTTTAAATCCATTGACTTCAAAGGAGTTACTTCAGATTGGCTATGTGTACACTACTGGGCTTGGTTAAACTGGCTTAATAGTCTGCTTAAAGTAGACTTTATTAAGCTGGCTTAGCACATCCACACTCAAAATGCCAGGAGACTGCCCACATCCACACTGGCAGCTGCTAGGTCACCCTAGGAGTGGTGCATTGTGGGTATCTGGCTCACAGTGCACCACAGCAGAGGTGCCCCTCTCTTCCGGCCTCTCCCTTACTACTGGAAGTGAGTGACCACACCAACCTCCATACTGTGTGTGGCAATAGGAAGCCCAGGGAGCCTGATGTAGCCCAGCAATGTGCCAGCGCAGCACTCCGCACCCTCCCTGTGTCGCCCAGACTCCGCTGGCTCTGGACCAGGTGCTGCAGGGCAACTGCCAGCGCAGGGGCAGGGCACAGCAGTAGATAAGCCTTAAACACCAGGAAACAGCACATAGAGGAAGGTGAAGTCAAATCACCTGTTATAATGGGGGGGAAAATCCATAATCAAGATTTAATCTTGCTTTCACACAATCTAATCTAAAAGAAACAGCAACTTTCTTTCTTTCCATGTGCTATTTCCCAGTGTTTGAATCTTAACAACTTCTTTGATTTGCTGTTAGTGTGACCTGATCCTATGTCTTACACTCCCCTGCACTTAGTTCCTATCATTCTGTAAATTCCCCCTTCTTCAAACTGTCTGATGATGTGGGATTTTTCTTCCATGAAAGCTCATCCAATAAATAAATTTGTTAGTCTTAAACAGTGCCTCTGGACTCCTTGTTTGTTTTACAACAATATCAGGGGGGTCCTTTGAGAAGGGGAGACACACAGGGTTGGGCAGAAAGGTGGAGAGACAGGCAGGGTCAGGCTGAAAGGGGCAGTGGGAGACAGGAGTTTGGGGAGAGAAGGGGGAGAGACTGAGGATTGGGCTGAGAAGAGCAAGGGGAGACACCCAGGGTTGGGCAGAGAAGGGCAAGGGGAGAGACCCACAAGTTTGGGCAGAGAAGGGGGAGACACACAGGGTTGGACAGAGAAGAGCAGGTGGGGGGACACATGGGTTTGGGCTAAGAAGGGGGGAGACATAATGGGTCGGGCTAAGAATGGGAGAGACGTGGGGTCAGGCTGAGATGCCCAGTCCAGCTCTAAACAGGGGAGATCAGTCAGGGAACATGGGGAGTTTGACTGTGGTCCATGCTCCCAGCTGTGTTGTGCCTTCTAGCCAGCCTCCATCCCCATGTTTTCTGTGGTTGGGAGGCCAATTAAGTTGACCTAAAGCAACTTCCTCTCCACATTGCCTTAAGTCAACTTAACTGTAAAGTCAACTTTATAAGCGGAAGTAATAAAGTCGACTTTATCTGATGCTAAAGTCGACATTATTGCCCTGCAATGTAGACAGGGCTTTGTTTAAGTCGACTTGAGGGCCCTTAAGTTGACTTAAACACAGTGTAGGTATACCCATTCAGACCGATGAAATCAAGAACAAAATTTGGCATAGAATCTTACTTGCTAACTCAGAAAGAAGCAGTTGTCTAAATGCTCCTTTGTATGTGTGTATAGACAGGTTGAAAAGAAATGTCTCAAAAGAACTTAAGAAATGTCTTTTCTCTCTCTCTCTCTCTCTCAATATTAAACACTTCCCTAAGTTCTATAACAGGCATGGCCAACCTGTGGCTTGGGAGCCACTTGTGGCTCTTGAATGAAAAATTGTGGCTCCTGGAAAAACGTCAGCTAACCAATTTAGGAAAGCAGCCGCAGCCTAGGCATTCAGGAGGGGGTCGGGAATGGTGGGGAGAAGCGCGGCATGGTCGGGGATGGTGGGGAGAAGTGTGGCATTGTTGGGATTTTAAAAAACTCGCCACTAGCTTGCAGTCTTCTACATCAAGCAGTAGCTAAGTTTTTACTGTATAGGCCTAAGTTTCATGGTAACCTTAAATAATTATTAGAATCTGACATTAGTAGGATCAATATTTGTCCTCTTTTTATGATTAAAGTGTGCAATGAATTTTAAACTTAGTAATTTTGGAGTAGGTAAAAGTATATGGCTATATGCCTCAGTGTGGCTCTTGAAGGTTTAATAATCAACTTGTGTGGCTCTTGAGTTCCATAAGTTTGGCCACACCGCACACATCCTAGGACAAGATGCAAAAGATCATGCTTTCACTATATTGCATTTTGAAACTGCATGTGAGAGTGTTGCATCATTCAATTTCCTGCATGCTAACTTGAAATTTCTTTTGGGGCATCTCATAACCAACACCAGCAAGTAGAACTAATTAAGCCTAGCCAGTGGCTTTGCTGGGAGAATCATGGCTTAGAAGAGGCTAATTTAACAATGATTTCTCCAGTTCCCCTTGACAATGGAACGCTTGTGTTTAGATAAGCGTTTCTGACCTTTATCAGGTCAAAACTTATACAAAGTAAAATATTGTCACCAAAGTCCTTACATTTACTATAAAAATAAGAGTAAACTGTATGAATTATAACAATGAATGGATAATGAAGTGTAGGGAATGAGATTCATTGCTTTAGATTTAAAAGAGGCAGCTGTGCACAGCCTCCCGTGGAGTTTTGCCACCTGGGGCGCTTAGACCCAGTGCTGCAAAGCTTAATAGTGTGGTTCCATTGAGCCACTTAGGGTCACCCAGGGCTTTGCCCCATTGGGCTCACCGTAGTTACAGCCCTGTAGCTGTGTTAGTTTAGTTCAGTGAAACAAACAAGAAGTCCTATGGCACTTAAAGACTAACAAATTTATTTATCGCATGAGCATTCATGGGAGAAAATCCTACTCTGTCAGATGCTTTGAAGATGGGGGAACTTACAGAATGAGAAATTCCCCTATCTTCAAAGCATCTGACGAAGTGGAATTTTATCCCACAAAAGCTCATGCAATATATAAATTTGTTGTCTTTAAGTGTCACAGGACTCCTTGTTTATTTTACTGCTTTAGATTGTAATCCCATTTTCGGCACCTGGGGGTCACAATCCACTGGCTAGGAAATACTGGCCTAGAGGAATGCAGGATATTGGAGGCGTATAGGGTAATGCTGTTGGAACAGCTACAATCCATTCACAGAACTTGCCTTCAGCAATGCTGAAGATCACATGCCAGCCTTCTAATAAGCACTAATAATGCCCTTCTCATCTCCTCAGTGAGTGTCAGAACAGTTCCCTCGAAGCAGGCTGGCATTCTTTATGCTGCCAGCCTGCTTCCTGTCTGGGTGAAAGGACTGCCTGATGGACTCCATGCAGATTTCTTTCTGCCCTTGCTGGCTCTCTCCAAATGGGCCATTAATACCTTCCTGCCTGTTTCCAGCTTGCTTGCCAAGTGGGGAGAGCAGAGTGGGCAGGGTGCGAGGGGGATGGAAAGGAAGGATTTTCCTGGCAGGGAAGGAGGAGTGTTGTCAGGACTGACTGAAAGGGTCCTGCCTCCCAAAAGCTGGGAACCCATCCTTTTGCCATAAACACCCTGGTGATTCCTCTTTAATTCCAGGAAATTGGTTAATTCTTAGTTATTAGCCATTTTCCAAGTGCTAAAATCAGCAAATAGGTGATCTCTAGACTGGATTGATGTAGGGCCTCTGGAAGCCTTGTGTCAACCTTTGCTAGCTTGGATCCAGAATCAGATGCAGATTAATGGCTAGTTCCACCTCACAAGGTCAAAGAGGGAAAATCATCAAAATGTATGCCTACACTGACGGCAGTGGAATGGATGAAAGCAAACAGCTCTGTGTTGCAGTAACAACTTACCTTTCTCTGAATCCAAAAGCATGAATGTCCCTCGTCCAAGATTAAGCATTGGTTTTTCTTTTAAAAGCAGAGCCTGTGCAAGTGTATACCCAGAAAGCCATTCCTTACATAATGTACTGTCTTTGTACAGATGTGTTTTCAGCATAGCCATATGCCACAATGAGTCTCCAGCACTTCCCCTTCCCTATGCTTATCACATTAAATGAGCAGACAGCTCTTTGGCCACCTCTGTTTATTAATTATCCTTTAAATCTGGTGCATAGGACAGCAACAGTTACTTTAATACAGGTGCCGATAATACAAATTGTTTTCAGCATTCACTGACTTGTGCGTGATCCTATTTCTCATTGTCTTTTTTGTTCCAGTAGGTTTATATTGGAAAACGATGAATTGGATACATTTCAGACCAGACGAAATGTTAGACAAAATACATTAGTCAAAGAAATTGAACAGTGTATTAGTTACCTTCCTGTGGCACGTAAGTAATAATTCAATTTCTTAAAATACTCCATCTGGATTTGCAGTGTTACTTGAGTTCCTTTTTCATGAGTTTAATAACGAATTGGAACATAGCAGTGCGAACACATATGGAGATAACTAGACAGCATTAAGCTACCATTTATATTACTGATTTTAGCAGTTGGGAAAATGGCTAATAGTTCAGTAAAACAAGCAAGGAGTCCTGTGGCACTTAAAGACTAACAAATTTACTTATCGCATGAACTTTTGTGGGAGAAAATCCCACTTCATCAGCAGCTTTGAAGATGGGGAACTAACAGAATGGGAGCTGTATTGGTCACAGCTGCAATATTATTATTAAATATTATTATTATAATATGAAATATTATATTATTCAGTATATGACACATAGTTTGCCAGGACCAATTTGTCTGTTTTGCAAATAATGAAAACTTGATAGTTTACAATATCATGACTCCAGAATAATGCAATCCAATGAAAGGTGCCAAGCACAAATCAGCATCTTGCAAATATATCAGTCTGTCCTTGCTATTGCTTTTCACAGCTGCCTTGCCCCATTTCTATTTGAATGCTTTCATAGGACTAATGTCAGCGCTACCGTACACGACAATGAGTTAGTCCTTCCTAAAGCAAAAGACAGGATATTTACAATGAAGGTTAGAATACAGAAATTGAGCAGAGCAGAACCTTATTTTTCACCTTGGTTCTGCCACCCACACTGTGTAAAATACTACTCAACACACACAAGTGTGACAGAATCATCATCAGTACTTATCAGATATGTTGCAGTAGTGCCTAAAAGCCTCAACAATTTGGGCCTCATTGTTCTAGCACTGTACAAAACCACAATAATAAATGATAGTGTCTGCTTTAAAGAGTTTGTAGTCTAAAAGATGAGACATATGAGATGGATGAGACAAAGAAAAAGCCATGGACTAGTGCGGGAGAGAAACAAATAGGGAGCAATATCTGTCCAAGCTTAACCTCTTACAGTGCAACTGGTGATGTTCTGCTTCTCACAGGAAGGTCAGGGCAGAATTTAAACAGACAGGTGGGTTTTGAGAAGATTTTACAAGTTTTCTTGAGGGTAATAAACCTTTTGTGGCACTTCACACAAAATCTACATTGTAGGGAGTATGCAACCAGGCAAAACAAAATGTTTGTGATATTTAGTGAAAATTTGTTAATAATTTAGAACACCCTGAATTTTGTTATATTTCAGATACCGCCAGCATGTAAGGGTGCTCTGGGTTGACCAGCCCCCTGTCACTCAGGCCTCTATTGCTGAGGACAAGGATGGTCTTGTGGATTCTGGGCAAAAGTCAAGGATGCCCCCCCACACTGTGTATGGGACTCCATCCTTGACTTTTGCCCTCCCACTAGCCTCCCCCAGCTGATCCCCCCTCCCGCCAGCCTCACCAGGGCCCTTGCTCCTCCTGCCCACCTGCTAAGACCGCTTAAGGCTGAGCAGGGGTTAAAGTACGGCAGAACGCCCAGGAACGGTTGTGTGGAGCCCCCTATTTTTAGGAATCAGCGGTCCAGGGCCCCCTAAAAACTGGGGAACACACCAGAATGCTGAATTTGGAGGGTCTACTAAAAATAGAGGAGCATGCCAGAATGCAGCATCCTGGTGCATTCCCCCCAGGGCCAGCTGAAGGAAGGGGCTGTGGGCTGGAGCAAGCCTGGCAACCCCTCCCACTCTTTCCCAGTGCCTGCTCTGGACCAGCCCCTTCCTCCTGGGCCCAGTCGGTAGGCACGGCCCGGGCCCAGTCGGTAGGCACGGCCCAGACCCAGTCTCGGGCCTGTGTCCCCTCTCACCTGCCAGCTGGCACCACAGCCTCCCTCCCCCTAGTCCGGCTCCTTGGCCACGTCGGTGACATGGGTAAGGGAGTGGGGGGGGGCAGGCAGGCAGCTGGGAGGGAAGTGTGGGTCGGGTGGGGTGGGAAGAAGGGGTCAGGATGATGGACTGGTGAGGTGTGGAGTGGATTAGAGGGGTGGAGTGGGGGAATGGGAACAAGGGGACTGAAGGGGCCTGGGAAGGCTAAGTGGGTAGAATAAAGATGGGGGAGCTGGGGCATGGGGGGTTAGGAGGGCTGGAGTGGAGACATGGGGGCAGGGAGCTTAAGGAATGGGGATTGGGGCTGAGGAGGACATGGGGAAGGAGGGTCTTATGGGGGCAGGCATTTTGGGGGCAGTAGCTGGGGTGAGGGAGGCAAGCATTTGGGGGGGGCAATAACTGGGCTGGATGAAGTGGGCCTGGAACTGCATGAAGGGGGTCCAGACCTCCATGAAGGGGGCCTGGAAATTTAGGAGGGTTCTGGGGCCCGCCAAATGATACTTTAACCCCTGTGGCTGAGGGGCAGCAGAGCTGGTTAGCTGGGTGGGGACCTGATGACCTGAGGAGATAAAGTTGTCAGCCTATGCAGACTGAATAGTTGCCCAGGCTTGATCAGGCAAGGGGCAGCAGCTGTGCTCCTGACCCAGCAGGGGGGCAGGAGGGCTGGCAGCAGAGAGAGGGGAAGGGAGTATGGAGGCTTTGCCCATCCCCATGAAGAGCCCCAGAGATTGCAGGCTGAAGCAAGGCACTGTAGGTTGGTAGGAATTCCCACACACCTTGTAAATGAAGCACTGGTAAGTTCAAACAGGAGGGTCTTTGAGTCTTTTGTTGGCCAGAAGGAAGCTGAATCAGAAGGGCTGTGGTAGAGGAACCCCTTATACAACAAAACTGGAAAAAAACTAATGGGGGCACCAAAAGAATCAGTCTAATACAGATTGCTTTGCACATTGTTTCCTCATTTATTGCCATCATAAAAGCAAATGTTGAGTCAATATTTTAAAAGGGTGACTGTGAGCCAGCTGGATAGCTGTTCATCAGCTGAGTTATGAGAAGGGTGATATAGGATGCAGTCAGTGAAGAACTGAAAGGAAGGTAGTATAATTCTAATTAACATGGATTTATAGAAAATGGATCTTGTCAGAAAAAAATTATTATAATTTTTTGATGAGCTTACAGGTTTGGTGGACAAAGATAACTATTCTGATAGGCTATGTCTACATTTAGACTGTTAGTTCAAATTGACTGAATTCGAACTAATCAAGTCAAACTAATAACGATTAGTTCAAATTTAGGCAATTTGAACTAACATGGCCACAGTAGGAAAACCAATTTGAACTAGCATGTCCATAAACAGGACTTGCTAGGTCGAATTAGAAGAGGGGCACCCATAGGAGGTGTGGCAACATGGCCCCCTGCCATGCACCCTGGGAGGAAGGTCAAAACATGTTAGTTCAAACTAAAGCTAGTTCGAATTAACACAGCTAGACACTGTCAATTCGAACTAGCCAGTTTGAATTGACAGTGGCTTCGAACTTATATTAGGTTTTATAACTTTGAAGCCTGCTCTGTTCAATTCGACCTAAGGGAAACTTTAGGTCGAATTGACAACGCAGCATGTGGACCTGCCTTTTTTTAATTCAACATAATGTTTAGTAGGTTGAATTAAACTCTGTGTGTTGACATACCCATATAACCTTAAATTTATGTGTAATTAGAACTCTGTAAGAGATTCACTTAATACCACACCATATTCTGATTAAAACATTAGAACTATATAAAATCAACACAGCGAATACTAACAGAATTAAAAAATGGTTTGTTGCTACATCTCAAAAGTAATTCTAAAAAGAGAATCATCATCCAATGGGAGAATCTGACATAGGCTCCCATGGGGCTCTGTTCTTGATGGAATATTATTGAGTATCTTTATCGATGATGTGGAAGACTGCATAAAATACAAAATTGTTGCTATAAATTTTATAGATAATACAAAAATTCATGGAGTACTAAATAATGATAAATGCCTTTCACTTCTCCAGAGCCATCTGGATTGCATGTTAAACTGAACTGATTTAAGGATTATGCATTTTAATTCCACTAAATCTAAGGTCATCCAGCTATGAACCAAATGCATAGTTCAGACCTTATAGGTTGATGGGCTGTAATTTGGGGGGGGGGGGGGGGACTCAGAAAAGGAGTTACTGTTATGTTGGATAAGTAGCTGAACATGCACTTCCCATGTATTGTGGTGGCTAAAATAGTAATGTGATCCTTGGATTATAGCAGCTAGCAGGGGAATATCAAATAAAAATTGTGTTTCCAATGTATACAGCATTAGTGAAACTATTATTGGAATACTGTGCCTAGTTCCAGTGTCTATACTTCAAAAAGATGTTGACAAATGGGAAAGGGTTCAGAAAAATGTGCCAAGAATAAACACATTTCTGAGCTACCTGTCTTACAGTGAAAACCTGTGTAAGCTAAATCTATTTAGTTTTACCAAGAGAAAGTGAAAAAAATGACTTAATCATGGTTTCTGTGCACCTACATAGAGAAGAGATTTCTGATAGCAGAAGGCTGTTTAATTTAGCAAAGGTATAACAAGATCCAGTGACTGGAAGTTGAAGCTCTACAACTACACTTTAGAAATAAGGCACTTTAAAAAAAATGAGTAAAATTAACAATTGAGTCAATTTGCTTGGGGCAGTGGTAGTCATTTGAAATCTTTAATTCAAGACTGGATGTCTTTCTAAAAGATACTCTTCAACTCACCCAGATGTTAGGGGTTTGATGCTGAATCAGTGGGTGAAATTCTATGCCTTGTGTTATGTTGGAGTTCAGATTAAATTTATCATAATGGTCCCATGCTGACCAATGAGTCAGTGAAATTTACACAGAATTTGCATAAGTGTAAATGACAGCATAAGGTAAAAGAGAATAAAGAATCTGGTTCTGAATTGCTGCAGTTATGATGAGTGTACAACGTAGAAAAACAGCTTGATTTTGGGTGTGTTCACACAGCATTCTTATTTCAAAATATTTGACCTTCCTACCCTGGGAGGAAGGGCTAACCCCTCAGCACCCTGGCCAGGGTGCTGAGGGCTGTCCTCTGGCCGGCAGAGCGGGGCTGCAGGCACCCATGGGGTGAAGCAGAGCCAGGCGCCTCACCCTGCGGGTTTCTGCAGGGGGCTGCAGGCAGCCCAGGCTTTAAAGCCGGCGGGGTGAGGCGCACAGCTCCGCTTCACCCAGCAGGTGCCTGCAGCCGCCCCACTGACACCCGCGGGGTGAGGCGCGTGGCTGCGCTTCACCCCGCGGGTGCCTGCAGCCCCCTGCAGACACCTGCAGGGTGAGGTGCCTGGCTCCGCTTCACTCTGCGGGTGCCTGCAACCCCCTCCCCAAGTGAAATAGCATGTCCACAGTATTTCGCTCCCTTATTTTGAGGACACTGTTTTTGTCCTTCGAAATAAGGTGTTTCAAAATAACTCTTTATTTCGAAATGGCTTGTTTCAAAACATCTTGTTTCAAAACAAGCCGTCTATGTGTGAACATAGCCTTTGAGATCTCAGAAGGAGGATGCAGACCAGCAGTTAGAAAAAGGTCATCTTTTGGCTTATAATTGAACCATGAATCTCCACACTGACACTTTTACTGAATAAGTACCAGGTGGTCCTCTAGTTCAGTTGGCACAATAATGGCAGGAGATGGGCAAGGTGACTTTAAGCCTCTGATTCTTTCCTTTGTCCTAGGGTTCAGCCTAGGTCAAAATATACCCATTTGCCTGAATTCCCCAAAAGATGCGCTGGCATCTAGAAACTGCCGGGGTGCATAGAAACCTTTGCCCCAGTCCCTTGATTTTTTGAGAAAACCCCAGGGGGAACATGAATCAAGAGAAGGAGTAATGGTGTTTCTGTGCTACCTGAATATTCGCTTACATAGGGAAATCCTCCAAGGGACAGATTCATTAACTTTACAGATGCTTTGTACTATTAAGATTTACAGAGCAGCTGGAGTAGGGCCAAGAATCAGGTGCACCAAGTATAACTGCACTTAAAAATAGTCTGCCAAATTCCTCCTTTGGAATTCCTGTTGACTTTACTGGGAGCTCCATAGGCTAAATCCTGGTCCCATTGAAGTCATTGGGAAAATTTCCATTTCCTTCAAAAGAACAAGGATGTGACTCTGTGAGCATGTTCAAGCACAGATTTTGGCCTTAAAGAAATAAAATCTCCTAGAAGTCAAAGTAAGACTAGAGAGAACTGAAAAGTACTGCAGTCCTGTTTGGTTCAAATTCTGCTCTCTGTTTTTCTGCTGTGTGTCCAGAGAGACTCTACTGAACTATTCTGAATGTATGCAGAGGAGAACAGAATTTGGGCCCCTATCTCTTATCCGTTTACAACATTAAAAAGAATGAAAAACAGGATCAGGGTCCACCCCCTACTGTCACCTGAATGGCTACTGTTTATTTTTATAACTCCGTGGCCAGTATTTTCCTGTTGCTTTTGTTGTCCTTTTAAATCCTCCCAACTCCAAATAATGCTGGAGCCCTTTCATTATTATTGTAAAGTTGTGGGCACATTTCCTCCAGGGCAGTGCAAGTACAGGGTTTCCAACACAAAGAAAAATGTAAATATACCTCTTTCATCTCTCTGCAGTACTGATGTTTTTCATTCTAATTTTCATAAAGAAAGTCACACTAAATAATTTTATAATTTTATAAATAATTTGAATTAACATAGAAAAAATAATTTAGGCAGCACATCAGAACTTGCATGACAGTACAAAACACTGTTATGAAAGACAAAGACAGACAGGATTGGTGATTCCCTTCCTTACCTCATACTAAATGTTATGGGGATAAATACACTATAGGTTGTAAGGTGCTCAGATGATAAAGCAATGAGACTATCTGGGTACCTAAAATCAACATGTAAGGACTTGACTACTTTGTGCAGCACTGTCAATGCAAGATACACATGTTATGTAAGTAATATAACTGAAGTTGACTGACCTTGCATCAAGTAGCTATGCTGTCTTTACCATGTTATGTGGAGCCAGGGTGCTCTCCCATCAATATAACTTATGCTTCTCTTTCTGGTGGAAGACCAGAGTTTACAAGAAAAGCTCTCTGCAATCAATTAAGCATGTCTTCACCAGACCTGCTCAATCAGTGCTGCTGCATCAATGACTGAGGTGCTGGTGGAGCTGTATATACATACCAAGGTCTAGATCAAAGTAACAGTCCTGGCAAATCCTGACCTATTAAGAATGTAGATAGTCCATTCATCACCCTAGACTTGTCTCTAGTTGGCATGAATCTGAAAATATGACTTCCCTATTTCTATAGAAAGCAAGAAGAATATTCTAAAAGATCTTCAGATGACTAGTATATGGCATTAGAGCTTGGAGGAAGCCAACTGCTTTTGCCCTCTGAAGGAAAAATACAGTTTTCTGTGAAGAATGAGGGGACCACGATTAGCTCTCTGTTGGACTAGCTGCTATCTAGAGTCTGTTCCAGAACATATGGCAGTTACTGAGTAACAAAATGTTTCGTACAGACAGTAACACACACCAGAAAATGCAGTTTGTACTAGATATCTCCACTTCTTTGAGTGGTTGAAGAAATCTGACCTTTCACCTTTATTTTCCTAACATCCAATGGGTATTACATGTGTGTAACCATTAACCACACATTACTGTGTTATTTTGGACAAAATGGCTATAGCCATCTCATAAATACAAAGTTTGAAAAGTGTTAATTACATATAATGTAAGACATAGGCTTTCTTATGTATCTCTGGTTGACTGATGATGAGTTGATCTAAAGCTCAAACACTATTAGAGGTTGATCCCACAGACAGAGGCCTTCTCTGCACTTAAAAAGGGTTGGCAATTATAGCTGTAGATAGCTAAAGTTGTACCAGCAAACCTTCTTAGTGAAAATGCAGCTTATGATGGGAAAAGGATAGACTAGGCTATCTAGTCAAAAGTACTTTTTTTGCTGGAATAACTGTGTCTATGCTAGGGATTTTGCTGGCATAGTTTACTGGTTAGCAGGTAATTTAAAAAAAAACCCTTTTTATTAAGTGCAATTTATAATAAATGTCACCACTGTACATTACTTATTACTTATTCAGGGTCAGGTTAATATTTAAAGAACGTAGCTAAAGATTCCGGCTTTCCTTCCTCTGAGTCCACTAAAAAGGTTATCACATTTCTAAATGCTTTCCTCTTTCTGGCACTTCTGTTGCATACAATGCATGGTGCGAAAGATTTTCCATTACAAGGACAGTCCATATTTTACTATTACCACAGTTCTATAGGAGGAGTAGTCACATTTTCCAGTAATGTGGAATACAAAGTCTTGCTGCTAATAATAATAATTAAAAAGTTTAATTTGTGATTCTGTTTAATATGTAGATCCTTTATTGTAGCATTAAGCAAGCAAGTCCATGGCTGACATTTTGTTGTCAAATGACTCTCTTTAATAATTTCCTCCCAAAACTGTAGTTCCTGAGCATAACCATCACATGTGCAAACATGGTCCCCTTTCTCTTCAGTCCCAAAAGATCACCACCCTAGTAACAAAAATATCATGGATCCTAACTAGAATCAGATGCAATCTACACAGTAACTTCTAAAATGTGCTTTAGCAGCCACACTAACTGAAGATTTATATCCCTTGCCTATATAGTGACTCACTCATCCAGGTCAATTTCTTTGTAAAAATCTCATTCTCTTCTTTTAATCAGAGTAGTTTTCTTACCGACATCTTTTTTTCCCCAGTCAGAACTGTACGTATCTTAGAAACTTAACATTTGTTCCAGTTTACTCCTGACTTAACTCTTCAAATGTGCTTAAAGATCTAGAGAGAGCCTCCTGATACCCAGATTTTGCAATAAAATGTTTGACTTGTAAATATAGGATCTTTATATTATTTGCATTACATCTCTTGGTGTGATTTGAGATCAGGAAAAGCTGTCTGAATTGGTTAATCTCAACTTTTACCCACAACAAATAGTTGCTTTAGCATTTCCTAGGAAAAAATTCCTGATTATTAATGAACGTAGCTAAGAAAGAAGACGTCAGCTAAATGAATTTAAAATATTTGCCCCAAATCAATAAGGTGTTCTGAATGCATGAGTAATTTTTTTTTATTTTACTTTTGGAGACCTACATTTCTTTTTAAGCAAACTATTACTATAAATATCTGTACTCTAGCATTGTTTGAGTTTTACCCAGTATTTGATGATGTGGTTTTTGTCACAACTCTAAAGAATATAGCTATGCCAGCAAAACTTTTAGAAGACCTGGTCAAAAATTTTTCATCAAAACAGATTTTTTTTTTAAGCCGAATGTCATTTTTGTGGATATCCAAATGTTTTTAAAAGTGTGAATTTCAACAAAGCTCTATTTTGAAAAGAAACCTAAAATGAAGGATTTTGATAATATCAAAACAGGCTGTAGTATGGGATATTTAATTTTTTTTTTTGGAGTGACTTTTTAAAATGAAATTTGAAAAAAGTCAAAGCCAGAATGAAAAGTTGCAGTTTCATCTATGGTTTGGAAAAGCTTTTCTTTTGTTTCTTTTCAGGATGCAAGAAGATTTGAAATTGTGGAATTGCCCACTTAAAAAAAAAAAAAAAATCTAGCCCCAGCCCTGCTGTACTTTCAAGGGTAGACCAAGTATGAGGAGTGGGTTCTTAACGGTACCTTTCTTTCATGGCTGTGGAATATGTCATCTGTTTACTCTGCTCCTTAGTACAGATTTCAAACTGGTGTGTATTTACAGCTGGCTATCTACAAAAAAAAAAGTGAATTGGCTTTCCAAATAGGAGATTCTTTATCCACGGTCATTTTGGTTATCAGCTGAATTTAGCATTAGGGCTGGTATCGGTCAGCCAGTCACACATAGATTTATAGAATGATCAAAATATGTTGTATAAAATGAAAGGAAGACTATTGAAGAAATGGGTAGTTATTTTTTTCCAAGTGTTACATAAAAATTGGAAAGGCACTTCACCACAGCAGGCTGAGAGAGCCGAAAACAGATCTGGATGTTCTGCCAAGTGTTTGGGAATCAAGAATTATTCCATTTAGTGGCTAATAATGGTAATTTTTAAAATCCTTGTTTGAGGTGTAGGATGTTTTTAGGTTTGTGGCTTGTTGGTTCATATTTGTAAGCAACTACATCTGCAGCACTAGTACTATTTCTTGTGGCATTGCTGTTGGATACTTCAACACTGGCAGTGAGCCAGTACCCGTGGCAGCAAGAGCGGAAGAGAGGAAATTAGAGGTGGTGGGGAGAGGGAAGGGGCTGAACAGTGACGTTTAGATCTGGACCTAAATGTCAAAGTTTATGAATGTAAATGAAAGCAAGCTACCCCACTATCTATTGTCTCTTTTACCGTGTATACCCTTGCCTCTGCTCTGTGTATACCCTCTTATCAGAATCATAGAATCATAGAGTTGGAAGGGACCCCACAAGGTCATCTAGTCCAACCCCCTGCCAAAAAAGCAGGACCACTCCCACTAGATTATCCCAGCCAGGGTTTTGTCCAGCTGGACCTTAAACACCTCCAAAGATGGAGATTCCACCACCTCCCTAGGTAGCTTATTCCAATGCTTCACCACTTGCCTAGTAAGAAAGTTTTTCATAATATCCAGCCGGGACCTCCCCAGCTGCAACTTGAAACCATTGCTCCTTGTTCTGTCCTCTGTTACTACTGAGAACAGTTGAGCTCCATCCTCCTTGGAGCAACCCTTCAAGTAGTTGAAGGTTGCTATCAAATCCCCCCTCAGTCTTCTCTTCTGCAGGCTAAATGAGCCTCGTTCCTTCAGTCTTTCTTCATAGGTCTTGTGCTCCAGCCCCTTGATCATTTTTGTTGCCCTCCGCTGGACTCTCTCTAATTTGTCCATGTCTTTTTTGTAGTGGGGAGCCCAAAACTGAACACAGTATTCCAGCTGTGGCCTCACCAGTGCAGAATAGAGAGGAACGATCACATCCCTCGATCTGCTGGCAACACTTCTTCTGATGCAGCCCAGTGTGCCATTGGCCTTTTTGGCAGCAAGAGCATGCTGCTGACTCATATCCAGCTTCCTATCCACCATGACTCTCAGGTCCTTTTCTCCAGTGCTGCTATTAAGCTGATCACTCTCCAGCCTGTAGCAGTACAGGGGGTTTTTCCGTCCCAAGTGCAGGATTTTGCACTTGTCCTTGTTGAACCTCATGAGATTTCTATTGGCCCACTGCTCCAATTTGTCTAGGTCTCCCTGAATCCTGTCCCTGCCCTCCAGGGTGTCTACCGTTCCCCCCAGTTTGGTATCATCCGCAAACTTACTAAGTGTGCAATCTATCCCATCATCCAGATCAAAATGAAAATGTTGAACAGAACTGGCCCCAGGACCGACCCCTGGGGCACACCACTCGTTATTGTTTGCCAACTTGACATGGAGCCATTGATTCCTACATGCTGAAATTGTTGATCTAGCCAGTTTTCTATCCACCTTACAGTCCATGCATCCAACCCACACTTCCTTAATTTGCCAATGAGAATGCTGTGGGAAACTGTAGCAAAAGCCTTGCTAAAGTTGAGGTATATCACATCAACGGCTCTTCGCACATCCACAAATCCAGTCATCTCATCATAGAAGGCAATGAGGTTGGTCAGGCATGATTTACCCTTGGTGAATCCATGCTGACTGTTCTTGATCACTCTATTTTCCTCCAAGTGTTTCAGGATGGATTCTTTGAGAGCTTGCTCCATGATTTTTCCAGGGATTGAGGTGAGGCTGACAGGTCTGTAATTCCCTGGATCCTCCTTTTTCCCTTTCTTGAAGATCGGCACTATATTTGCTTTTCTCCGGTCCACTGTGCATATCCGTGCCTCTGCTCTGCTTTACCATTCATTGGTCTCATTTTCCCAGAAACACTATCATGCTTCCTCCCATAAAGCCCCTTATCAATTTGAGGAGCTTCCCATAAAAAAAAATCAGGCCTCCTCCTGCATTAACCTCCTCCAAATCGCTCCTTAAAATTAATCTCCAACTAAAAAGCACTTGACAGTGTTTAGGTTATTTGTGCACTATGATAGCTGCTTCTGACTTGTTGCTGTCGGGCGTGTGTATGTGTGTCTTGTAGCTACCTGTTGTCTCTCATCTCAGACTTCAGGGCAGGGTCCTTTTTTCTGTGCTGTGTTTATATAGTGCCTAGCATGATCTCTGACCAGTGCCTCAAAGAGCCACTGCAGTGCAAATAAATAATAATTGATGCTTACAACTGGAATAATACAGAGTGTAAAAAGAAAGAAGAAATAGAAGCATTCACATGTGAAGGCCCCATAACACCACTGTAAAGCAGGGAGGTGCTGCTATCTTAATTTTAAGTGTGGAAAAACTGAAGCATGGAGAGATTAAGGCCCCATTTAAGCAAATTACTTAAACACGTTAGTGGGATATAAAGTCAGGTCTTAATGTTGCGAAGTGCAGTGTTACCTTCTGCTGGACTTTCCATAGGAAAATTCACTAGTTAGCCAAAGAAGCATGTGGCCTTTAAATATGGTTTAATAAAGGAAGCTGCCTGAGACCTGATTTAGCAGAACTACAGAGAAACAGCAACTGATTATAAGGTAGTGGAGGGCATACCAAATGACTCCTCTTTCTCGTTTCTCAGTCATTCACCGTATGGTCATTTCCCTCAGAGGAGAAGAACAGAAGGATGCAGTTGACACAGTCAATAGTTGTTTTTAAAGACAACTGCACATGTTGATGTTCATAGTGATGAGATAGGTATCCCCATTGCCTCTGTTGAAAGGGGAGCCTGCCTGTTGCATTACAGAAAATGTTAAATTTGATTGTTACATTCCTCTGAAAAGATGAGTCCTAAAATGTTTCAGGAGATTCTAGAGGGAAGTCTCTGTTTCCACCACTCATTCTAGAGTTTTTATTAGGTATTAGCAAATGTTGGCACCTTGGAGAGACTTCTGATGTGATTGTCATTAACTGGCATATGGGGATGACTTTTCAGCTTCTCTGCTTTGATCTACACTGTGTTTGACCAATCCCTAAATGAAAACAAATAGCCTTGGATTTGGCAGAGAAGAAAGGTTTTACTCAGGTTGCTCTGGGGAGCGTGGCAGAATTCACATGTTGGAAAAACAAATGGCTACACCGGGCAAAGTAAAATTACAGCACACTAGGAACAAAGCACCTGTTCCACTGATATTCTAGTGAATGTGTAATCTCATCACTGTTAAACTATGCTTTAGGTTTTGGTAATCAAGCAGCTAAAATAAGATCATTTTAATATCACCAAAAAAAGCCTCTTGACCTTTCAGAGTGATCAGATTTCCACAGAGGGTTGTTGTGCCCTGTCATATGCAAATAGATTATAACAGTAATGAATCCTAGGGGTTACTTACTGTTCAAATATTTTATCATGGGGTTCCTATACCGCCACTGCCCTAATGAGTACTTTGGTCTCTAGTCTGAATAATCACACAGTAATCTAAATGACAGTAAGCATCAATTAAGATTTAAGATGGAGACTAAAAACTACCCAATGATTTAGTTTCAGGGATTAGGGAAGACAAAACCTTACTAAGTGCTGGATAAGATTCACATTCCTTTCCATTGTGATCATCTTATATCAAGGAAATGTTTGAAATTTTGGCAGCATCCTATGATATCCCTGCTAAAGTTATTATATGGTTTTAAATGATTAAAAAAAACCCCACAGAACTGTAGCACAAGTGTGTTATATAAATCTCCATTGGTAGCCCTGTTTCTTTTGGAAAAAGAACGTGATCGATGGGGTCTCCCTGTGTGTAGCCTTTAAAAGTGATTACATCAAATAGAGGAACAGAGCTCCAGATCCCCAGCCTGACTATTCCTTTCCTAGACATTCTCCAAAACCCACTCGCAAAAGAATTCCTCTACTCAAATCTGGAATTAAAAGCAATAAAATTAATTGAAACTACCCACCTCCTTTAGAAACAGGGCCTTTTCTCACATTAGCTTAATAGGATTATGCAATATTTCAAAATATTTTATGAACCATGTTCTGAAGACCAAAACACCTCCATTGTGGTGTTAAAAATCTCTCTCTCTTTTTTTAATTTTTCTTTTTACTCAACAGCAATTCTTTTAGTTAATAATTCCATGCCTAGCTGCACTGAAAATTTCCCAAAGGTCTTTCAAATCAGAAAGTTGAAGATGAATTATTAGTGCTAGAATATCATTTTTATTACACAGTAGTCTCCTAGTCTCACCACACAAGAGATGAGCAGAAGACAAAAGTTGGTGACTATGTTTACATTAGGGGGCTATTTAAAGTCAACCTCACATGGCTGACATGAAATCGACTTGGGATATGCCATACTCTGGCCCACGCTCCGGCCCTGCCGCCTTCCCTGCCCTCAGGTGTGATCAGGCTCTGGGCCCCCGATCCAGCTCCAGGGTCCTTATCCATCTGCCATGTGGTGAGGAGCTGGGGGTCAGATCTAGCTCCCAGCCCCTCTCTGCGTGTGGTGAGGGTTGGCAGCCGGTTCCTGCAGCCTGAGGAGAGAGGCTGGGAGCCTTATCCAGGTCCCAGCTCCTCTCCATAGGTGGTGGGGGCTGGCAAGTGGCCAGGGGCATGGGGAATCAGCTCCTGCCCTGGCTGTTTGCAAGTCGCCAGGGCGGGAGCCAACTCCATGCACCCCTGGCTGCTTGCAAGTGGCCAGGGCAGGAGTCAACTGTCAGCTCCCGCTGCTAGTGGACATGGGCTGGGATCCCAATCTGGTCCCCAGCCCCTCTCCACAGATTGTAGGAACTGGCTGCCAGCCTCCACTGCCTGTGGAGATGGGCTGGGAGCCTGACCTACCCCCTGCCTCCTTGCCACAGGCTGCGGGGGCTAGAAGCCGGCTAGGAGCCCGATCTAGCTCCAAGCTGCTTGTACCGTGGAAATTGGGGTTATCAGGCAAATATTTTTTTCGATAGAAGTGTTCTGTTTTCCACGGAAAAACTCCCAACTTTTTGTTGAAAGACTAGCCACCCACAACCTAAGCATTTGGCAGAAAACAAAAAAATTCCAATTTGGAAATACCATTCTAGTGCCTTGTGGGTTTTGTAGTTTGGGTTCATCAAACCCCCACTCTTCTTTCTGGGCCATTTTCCCCTGCTGGACTACATCTCTCATGACCCCCTTTGGCAACTCAGCAATGATGTGTATTCTGTGGCCTGCCTAGTTTGTTGCCACAGCAACAGAGTGAGATTATTATGGGATAGCTCAGCCAGTTTTGGCTGGTTTTAGAGTAGTTAAATAAGGAGTGTATGTGAGTTCACATCTCTGTGATTCTGTCTGCTGGTTTCTTTCTGAATGCAAGTGACTTCCAAGTATCTAAACACAAAAAGCAAGATGGGACATCAAGTGTATCATGGGAAGTGAGCGTAGGCTCCCTGGTTGAATTACATCTCATGAACCTGAAGCTTTCTTTTGATTCTAGGATTTTTCTAATAATGCATTCATTCCTCTTCCACTTTCCCATTCCTTTCCTTCCATTTTGGCAGCAGGTCCTTCTATGGCTAGGTATTTCAGCGACACCTAGTACTACTTGCCAGCTTCTCTTGAACCTTTCTTTTTCCTCTCCCATAGCCAGAGCATGTTGCTGAAAGATATATGAAGCGTCTGTACATGAGTGGAAGCATCACAAAGTAGAGATAAGATTTGGTTAAGCATCCCAAGAGGATGTTAGAATCTTCTGAGAATTGTCAATTAATCCTGAGTTTATGGCATCACAGTTATTTCCATAACAACAAACTGTGTTGTCACAAACACAGCATCATATCTCATCTGAAGGTTCAGGTGGAAGAAGAAGCATGGTACTGTACTGATTCTCACTGGGTGTTGTGCTGAGTGTAGCTCAGACTGACCTGAGGTTTGGGACTGCAGTATTTAGCACTAGATGAAAATAAATATAAAAATTGGGTAGGTCTCTGGTCAAAGTGTGTCTCCCCCCTTAGTCTTAACAGTAGTTTACCACAGGACTCATAGTCTGACTTCAAAGGGATGGATTTTCTCTAGTGAGTCGATCTTATTTTCAAATAAAATCAAAACAAGCATTACAGATTCATTAAAGAGAGTGATATTTTGGAATCTGATAACCTTTACAATAACTGGGAACCCATCTGGCTAGAACTCTCTTTTACTTTTAACCAAGGTGACTCATTAGTCTCTCCATAGTGGAACTGAGATTGAGAGCACTAGAGCTGAATTTGACAAAGAGAGCTCATTCCCTGGTCACAAATGAATAACTGTTGGCTGTTGAAAATTAAATTTTATGCAAACATACATCAAGCTATGCACTGTTTCAGAACTGTTCACCACATGAGCTCCATCTTAAATATTTGATAGGCATGATTTGCTTTCTGAGCAGCTTCGTTTGGCCACGTAGGTCACCCGTCTGTTTCCTGACTGAGTGATTTTAACAACAGTTTACCATTTTAATTTTTATGATTAAGGGTTTGCCAATATTTGCTTGTGTATAGTAACATTGCCAGCACTACATGATTTATTTGGTAAAATGTTTGCAAAATGTTAACACTAAAATGGAGAATTCAATCAAAGCAGAGCCCACCAATCCATGGGATTACTCATTAAATGTAAGGACATGCTTAAATGCTGAGGTGGATTGAGGTCGAGTGGTTCATCACCTTGCAGGATCAAGCTCAAAGTTGATTAAAAATTTAATTTAATAATAGAAATGTTATTTTACCCAAACCCATAATTGAGCATGTTCAGGGATCAGGTTAATCATTAGTAATTGTTACCCTGTATAGATTATTATGGGCCAGATTGTCTGCTGGTGTAAATGGATGAAAGTCCCTGGTAATCATTAGAACTGTGCCTGTTTAATGTTGTCAGCTAATGTTCATGGTGCTTTTTGTTTGTTTGTTTGTTTGTGTGATATTTTTTAAGTATCTGGCATTCTGCTGTAGAAGTTAGACATACTCTTGCAAGTTTGTTTCCTTGTGGATTAGGCAACTACTCTTTATAATGAATATAATTAATCACGTAACTGAATGATGGCAGTGAAGTTGTCTTACTGCTCTATAGGAATATAGTTACAGCTTGAGACCACTAAATTCTCTTTACATTTCATTTATGTCCAATTCAGACAACAGATAGGCCCTTTGCTTGAGCATCTAGTAATTTCAATACACTATACCTATAGTCAAAACTGATTATGAGATGCAGATTTTGGGAGTGGTAGCCCCAAACAGGCAGGCTAATGATATGTGGCTATAAGATCACCACAAGCTGTTTGGGCTCCTAATTCTACAAAAGAGAATAAACACCGCTGAGACTGTGGGCTGCTGATCTGTTAAAACAAGCACCAACATCATCTGGTTTTAAAAAATACTTTTCATACAAAGCACACAAAAAATGTCATGTTCCAAATTAACAAATTTATTTGTTGCATGAGCTTACATGGGAGGGAATCTCACTTTGTCTTCACGCAGCTGATGAAGTGGGATTCTTTCCCATGAAAGCTCATGCGAAAAAATAAATTTGTTAGTTTTTAAGGGTATGTCAACACTTGCAAGTTAGTTCGAATTAAGGAGGCTTAATTTGAATTAATGAAAGGTTAGTTCAAACCAGTAAGACCTGCTGGTTAGTTCAAACTAAGCCAGGGGTCAGCAACCTAAAAAATAAGAAGAGCCATTTTAAAAAATTCCTTCAATAACCAAGTGGTTTGAGAGCCACAAGGGGTATTGCCTGCTACTTAATAAACTGAATAACAGAACAGAGATGCATATTGATTTTTAATAACAAAAAAATGATGTTTGCTGATGCAAACAATTTACATATACATTTTAACAATATATGATGTGTTTTAATGACAGTTTGCTTTTTAAAACATACAGCTTTTAGATCTTTACTGAAAACTAATTGGCTGATGACACATTGCAGAATGAAGGCTTTGTTGACGTGAATCATCAATTTGAAGTTACTTTTAGTTAACATTTAGCAGTAAAAGTGAGCTCAAACTTTTGGGACAGAACAGGGGAGAAGAAAGGAAGAAAAAGTGTCTTCAGTACTGGAAAAAGTACAAAATGTCATGGTCCTACACACAAAGTACTCATTTCATTTTAGCTTTGTCAATCTAAGTCTTCCTTTAATATTCACTGTTATAGATGCTGATTTTCAAAGGAACTTGAGGGCCCTCTCAAACAAAAAGTAATTAAAATATATTACTTAATAGATATAAAGAGGTCTTTGGGTACACAGAGAACTGAAAGAAAGCACTTGGCAATAACTCCAGTGTCCTGCCTCTGCCTTGGCCCAGAAGCAGATGTACAAGAGAGAGATGTCAGCAACACATCAGGACACAGATGTGGGGTAAGCTCCTCAAACAACTTCCAATAGGTACAAATTGGATCCATCCTTGAAACATGGAGGTTGAATATCCCCTCTGTAGCAAATTCTTTTAGCATCAACTATAACCCCTTTCTGTATTCTTGTTATCCATAAGTGTCTAGTTTCATTAGAATCTTGCTCAAAAAATTCTATCACTAAATTGAAATATTTGAGTCATAATTTTCACTAATTACTCTTCCTTTATACAGCTTCCCTTTAAAAAAACAAACAAAACGTGTTCAGCTAACACTGCCTTGCTTTTTTCTCTTATGTCACTTTCAATTTTCTCCAGCATAACTCATCTTCCCTAGCATAAGCTGAGTATACCACCAGAGCCAAGAGAAACCTTACAATGAAGGAACACATGGCCCCAAGAATATTTTGAAGTTCAATAATAGTATAGAAACAATAGTAATTTAAGACTATGAATAAACGTGAGCCTGAGAAATAAAAATAACAATCTTCATTAAAAGGATATTTATCCTGTTCCATAATAATTCTATGATAGTCTTACACAAAAGGATATTTATCCTTTTCCATAATAGTTCTGTGATAGCCTTGCACAAAATTTTCGACCTCTTCAAGATAGAGCACTACTTTCTTTGCTTTCCAGTTCTAAAGAATTAAAGGTTTGGATTCCACAAAACTGTGGCAACCAGAATAGCATTTAAAAATCCTCCCAAAAGCACTAGTTTTTGCAACTAATAGTGTGGGGATTTTTTGTTTGTTGGTTTTGCTCTGTTTTGTTTTTAAATTTAAAGTTAATTTGAAAGACTAGGTGGTACAAAGTCAGTGAAAATTAACCAAAGCAGTTTAACTTACTGCTTTTCTTCATCACCAGCCACTCTTCCCTCCACCCCAGGAGTCCCCCTGGCTCCCACTCTCTTACTTACCATATTGCAGTGCTGAGAGAATTCCCTATCCCAGCTAGGCAGGTCAGGGAACTTGGAAGGCCTGATTGCACCTAAACTGAGATTTTGCCCCCTATATGCAGGCAAGGACTGGGGGAGGGGTGTTACAGTCCCCAGTGTTGTCTTCCCTAACTCTTTCAGGGCTGGAGGCAGCTTTTCAGCTTTAGCTCCTTCAGCAGGAAGCCTAGAAGGGCAGCCGTATGCAGATTTAAAAAATCTGACTGGACTTAACATCAACTTGGCCTTGCCAAAAGGGAGACTAGTCCCTAGAGATGGCACATGGAGCATCTCTGGCTGATGGGGCGAGGAGGAAGGTCTGTGGGACTCTTGGTAGGTGGGAGGAGGTTGATGAATCATGAGGATGCTGGCCTGACACTCACCAGGCTCACACTGAGATGCTTACAGAGAGCTCGCCACTCGGGCAGGTGACTGAGCTGCTGCTCCAGGGGAGAGTCTGGGTGGGGAAGGGCACCTTGGAGGATGTAAGGAGGGGCAGGCCTCAAAATATGGGGCTATGCTGCTCTCTTATCTCTCTTCACAGCCAGGCAGCAGTGGACATTCCCACTGCATGCCAGGGGAGCGGCCCCTTCTCCCTGACTTCTTCACTGTTGCTGGAGGCAGGTTTCTCAGCCTTACTGTTTCAGCCTCTGCTGCAGGAGTTGGGGGCAGCAGCAGCCCCCACTCCAGCAGGTTACATCTATTCTAGCCCGTAGCCTGCCTGCACCCCCACAGCCCCTCTTGGCTAGCTCTCTCCTCTCCACCTTCCTTTACCTACTACAGTGCAGAATACCTTTGAGACTTTTCCAGCCAGGTAGATTAGGGAATATAGAAGCCCTTGCTGCAGCGGGGCTGGGGGCAGCACAACCCTCCCACTCCTAGCAGCCCATGCTTGGGAAAGCAGGCCAGCCATTAGTCCGCAACTATGCCTGGCCCCAAGAATTCCTCTCCTCCCCTGATAGGACCTGGAAACTCAGAGGAGGAGATTGACAGACACAGCTGTTCAGAAGAGGATATTTACAGACACATCAGCAGCACTTTCATCAGCCCCAGCACCCCAGGTCTGTATGCACTGGGCTGGCCCTCCAGGCTCGCAGAGCTCCCTCTCCTGTGCAGCCGGTCTCCCAGTTCCCAGCTTAGCTGGCACCGCTCTGCCTCAGCTTCAAGCCCAGCACAGCTGGCTCCTGGCAGCCTCCCCCCCACTTACATATGCATCCAAGCCAAGCCCCTTCTCTACTTCTCCAGCCCATGCTAAGCTACTGAGACCCTCCCCCATCCAACACAGCATTTACCTGTGCTTAAGCAAGTAAGTTGCCTCCTGCCCTGGCTGCTCCAAGGGTCTGAGAGCAGGGCAGGGCAGGATATTTAAATGCCCCCTCCAGCCCCAGCTTTCAGCTAGGGAGCCACAAAGTAGATGCTAAAGATCCAGTAACGACTCATTGAGCATGTGCTGCCGACCCTGAAACTGAGCCCTTAGTTCAATCATTAATTCAAACTAAGGACGATGTAGACAAAGATTAACCCTTAGTTCAAACTTAATACATTAAACTAAGGGCAGTTAGTTCAATTTCACAAAGTGTACTAATTCGAACTAACGTTAGTTTGAATTAGTCCATGTTATTAATTCAAACTAATAAGTTCGAGTTTCGTGTGAATGAAACTCAAACTTTAGTTTGAATTAACAAATTTGAACTAACTTTTCCTAGTGTAGACATAGCCTAAAAGTGCCACCAGACTCCTTGTTTATTTTACTGGACTATACTAACACGGCTACCCCTTTGGAACATGTTCCAGATTGCTACCCTCATTGTGATATTGTCATGCTATATCTTCTCTTGGTATGTCTTGCTTACTGTTCCTATGATGCTTTAATGTTTGAAAACTTGCTGTAACTATCACCCTGAATCAATACTGTTTATTTTAAAGAAAGCCTTATCACTGTGAACAGGACTGGATTTTTTACCACTCCATGTTGTCTGCTGTCTTTCACAGGCAGCCAGACCTTCCATTGGTATAACTCAGGCTAGCTCCATTGACTTCAGTGCAGCTGTGCTGGCTTATCAAGCCAACACTCTACATTTTACTTCTGATGTGCATTGAGTCAAACGGTAGAATGAATGTGTGACTACTGTTCCTCTGGGACCTTCATGGAAACTAATTGTGATTTGTAAAGCTGTCAAACTGAGCCAGTGTTTTAGATAAACAAAATAAACACTACTTGATCACACTTTGCCATTTTAAGATGACTTTCCAGAGTGGTTTTCTTTTTTGGGGGGAGGGGGGTGTGGGGGGCATATACACTGCTTTGCATCTGCTGCTTGGTTTGGCAAATTAGCAGAACCAAATAACAGTTAAGACTGTGAGCCATTCTGCCCTCTCTCTGACTCCATACAACCTCACTGAATTAAAAATTCCCACCACATAGATATTAGTGAACCTTCAATAAGCAAGCACTCGCTTGAGTTTCTTTGTCATCCTGCATTTCACTTTGTACACCCTAGACATGTAGCACCGTGAGAACTAGTCACAGCGAACAATTTATTTGAGAAACATAGCCCCTTTTTCTCTTCTTAAATAATCCACTGTATGACTGAAGTTTTTGATGAATTTATTAGTTATTTATTCCACAAATATCTTATTCAAACGTATTTTAACCTATGGACTAACTAGAATTTAAAATGCTTATGGAAAGTGATATAAAGAGGTGGCAAATGCCACTAATTTGTATTCAGAGAAAGTTTACAGATGCTTTTTGCTTCTGTTCATTTTTTTTTTTTTAGAACAAATCAAATACTTTCTGTACTTTGAAGTACAGAGAAGATTAAAATGCATTTAGCCCAATGCCAGGAACTAGCAAGTGGCAGTATAGTTGACTAGTCATTACACATTCACATGTCATTTAGACTCACATATAAAAAAGAATGAATACACCCCTGATTAAAATTCAACGAAATGATTGTAAAATCAGTTGGTTAAAATTTGAAAGAAAAATCAAAATGACCTTTGAAACAGAAATATGGGGAAATGTACATTAAGAATCAACTCCCTTACCTTCAATCGTTGCTTTACAGCATTGTGGGGACTTCTTGTACCCTTTTATTTGACCTTTGGTTAAAGCACCACTTCTAGGCTATGCACCCATTTTTGCTGGTGCATGGGTGATCATTTTTGATAGGTACAGTATATTCAACAGTAAATACAAAATGAGAAGCTCCTTGGCTGACAAGCACAGTAAAGAATAGTATTTTATTTAATTGTGGGTCATCTGCTCAGTAATGTGCATGTCAATAAAAATAAGAACAGATCTTCCCCTGAAAAGAACTTAAAATCTAACATTTTTTAACAAGAACATGTTGCTAACACATGCAAATACTAAAGGAAGCTGAAGAGCTAAGATGTGATGGCAGATTGCAAGGAGGGAGACACTATTACAGTAAAATAGCTTGGTGCTGCAAGGTGCAGAGGAATCTGTCTCTGAATTAACACAGAATTTAAGCAAACCCATGAGATCACTCATTAAATTTAATCACATGCTTGGATACTGGGCTGGACTGAGGTCAGATTGCTCAGCAGCTTGCAGGATCATGCCCAAAGTAAAAAGAGGATTGTGTGAGGCATTTGCAACAATGACAGGGGGTACAAACAGAGGCACACTCACCTTGGGCGGGAATATGTTTTTAATTTGTCATTTTCCTTCACTTTCTCTTTTGCTGTTTTGCTTCTCTTGTTCCTAGTTTTAAGTCCTCAGTAATATTCATGCAGTATGATGAGAGAGTCCTGTACATTGATTAAGTATAATATTCTCTTTGGAGACCAAGAAGTCTGTTGTAAGGGTAAACTTTAAACTCACTTTTTTTTTTTTAAGAGAAACCACAAACGTTTTCCTTCCGCTTTTAATCACTAACATAGTGATGGCTTAGTTACATTTCCTCCCAGTGATTAACTGTTTTTGACGAGATCTTTCATATGTTCAGGTTGAAAGTTTCTTTCTTGAGTAAAAAGATTTAAAAAAATGAAAATTCAATATGTATTTTTATCTGTTTTTAAATCAATGTACTTACAAAGTGTAATAATTGAACTATTTTACTTTTATTTGTTTGGAAATCAGCTTGCTAAAAATAATGCTGCACTTCCTATTTTTGGTCTTAGAACAACCCTACCCCTCTGGACAGTTTAATCTCTGTCTTAAGTTTCAGGCCCAAACCTGCTTTGTGAAAGGGAAACACCTTGAACTGTGCCAGCAGAGCTCTGATGGAATGAAGCCCTGATTGGACCCTGAAGGGGACACCCTTGTGAAATGGCAACCACATAGAACAGAGGTTCTCAAGCTGTGGTCCACAAATTCATGCAGGTGGTCCCCAAAAAGGTTATGGAACAAACTGTGGCATGGCAGTGGCAGCTACCCCTCTCCCACCATGGAGGCCCAGCAACACCGTGCTCCCTGCTCCTGGCCTCCCCCCTTCCCCTCCCATTCTCTTACTACATGGACCTATAAGGACCCTTACTGGGGCTGCTCCCAGCCCCAAGCAGCACCATGTGGTGGCTGTTCCACCCACCCAGTCCCACCCCTCTCCCAACAAATGGGCCCAGTGGCACCCTGACCACAGCTGCTGCCGGCCCCAGTGCTGTGTGACAGATATTTCCACACCCCTGCCCTCGAGCCCTGCCCCTCTCCCTTGTGATATGGCTCCATTGGGAAAGATCATGAAGTAGTCTGCCAAGATCCTCTCTCTCTCTGTCTCTCTCTCTCTCTCACACACACACACACACACACACACACACACACACACACACACACACACACACACACACACACACACACACACACACACACACACACAAAAGAGGGTGCGGGGAGAGAGAACCATTGACCCAGAAGTTCTGGTTAAACTTTTCAAAAGCACTTAAGAGTATGGTCTACACAGCAAGCAGCTGCTGGCAGCAGTTAAGTTTCAGAGCCCATATTGACAAACTTGAGCTCACACTATGGCCCTGAAAATAGTGGTGCAGATGTTTTAGTTTGGGCTCTGAAGCATAGGACAGTGCGTGGGCTTCAGGGCCAAAGCTCCACTCTTAGCTGCAACATTAACATAGTTATTTGTATTGTGATAAGAGTGATCCCTGCAAGCCCAAGTCAGTGGACTTGCTGCTGCAGGCTGCTACTCACTGTGTAGACAGATCTTTATGTTAAGAGCCTATGGGCACATCTACACTTAAAATGCTGCATCAATACTGCTGTAGTGCTTTAATGAAGAGTCTGCAAGTCAACAGGTGAGTGCTGCAGCTAACCCACCTCCTCGAGAGGCATTTACTATGCCAGTGCTTGAGTGACTCTTCAAAATCAGGCTTGGTTGGCTTCTAAAAACTTCAAGGGCATTAGAAATGTTTTCCCTGTGAGGCTGCCAAAACCCAGCTCCAAGGTGGAATCTCTGAGTCCCTCCCACCTACTGCTATGACGTCTCATTGGGGGGGATAGTTTTTTTTCTCAGTTTGGATGAAAACTGGGGAGAAAAGACTGAGCTAATTCTATACCACCCCCTGCCCCTGGACCAAATTCTGTGTCAGTGAATAGAGCAGACTCATTCAGCTGGTAACTGGGTGTAGGAGAAGGGAAATAGATACATTATTCTCCTCCATCACCTTAGAACCCCAAAACCTGCTTCTTTTTTCCCCCAGTGGTCACTGTGGCTGCTGTAGCTGTGATGGTCCTACTGCATATGGACTCTACCAGCCAGATGGCTGCATCAGGGACCTGTACTGTACCTAGCTCACAAGGAATGGATGCAGTGGGTCTGGCAATGGAAAAGGCATGAGCAGTGAACCACAGTCTGTGCTGATAGAGGCAGAAGGGGTGGAGTGGGGATGGAAAAAACATCACCAAGCTCTAGAGCCTCTTGAACAAATTTAGACTGTTCACACTGTTCATCCCCTATGGCAGAGCCTGCTCATGCAGGAGTAAGGGGCTAATCCCTTTTATGAATGATGTTTTATTAGCAAGCTCACTGTCTAAACAGTTGGGTCAAAGTTTAGGCCTGTCTGAACTCTAGAGCAGCCTCTGGGTCACTCTTGAAGAGGGGAAAGTGAATGGTATTGAAGGAGATAAAGACATGGGGAACTCAGTTGGTGCGAAATCTGAGAGGATTCAGTGATTAGTAAAGAGAAGGTTCAAGGAGTGACTCTGTCAGTGAGTGAGAGTTAATCCAGACAGGTCAAAAGAGGTGGATCAGGAGAAGAAAGTAGAGGGCAGCAGGGTCTGTGAGATCATCAGTGAGAAAACTAAAGTTACTAAAAATGAAAGTAGGAGTTAGGAGGGGAGGAAGAATTAGAGTAATAATTTATTCCATTTTAACTTTTAGCTTTTTTACATACAACTACAAAACATAAAGTAGAATAGCTCTGTCTGGCTATGTCTACACTACAGGGCTGTTAAGTTGGCTGAATAAGGTCTACTTTAAGCTGGCTTAAAGTAGACCTTATTAAGTTGGCTGAGAGCGTCCACACTCAAAATGCCAGGATACTGCCCACAGCCACACTGGCAGCTGCTAGGTCACCCAAGGAATGGTGCGTTGTGAGTACCTGGCCCACAGTGCAGCACAGCAGATGTGCCCTTCTCCCCCAGCCACTCCTTTACTACAGGAAGTGAGTGACCACAACACCCTCCATAGTGTGTGTGGTGATAAGGAGCCCAGGGAGGTCAGGAAGCCCGACGTAGCCCAGCAATGTGCTAGCACAGCACTCCACACCCTCCCTGTATTGCCCAGACTCCTCCGGCTCTGGACCAGGTGCCATAGGGCAACTGCCAGAGCAGGGGCAGGGCACAGCAGTTAAGACTCAAACACCAGGAAACAGCACATAGGGGAAGGTGAAGTCAAATCACCTGTTTTAATGAGGAAAAAATCCATAGTCATGATTTAATCCTGCTTTCACACAATCTAATCTAAAAGAAATAGCAACTTTCTTTCTTTCTTTCTTTCTTTCTTTCTTTCTTTCTTTCTTTCTTTCTATGTGCTGTTTCCCAGTGTTTCAATCTTGACAACTGCTTTGATTTGCTGTTACAGTGTGACCTGATCCTATGTCTTACACTCCCCTGCATTTATTTCCTACCATTCTGTAAGTTCCCCCATCTTCAAACTGTATGAGGAAGAAGGATTTTCTCCCATGAAAGCATCCATGGATTTTCTCCATGAAAGCTTCTTCCAGTAAATAAATTTGTTAGTCTTAAACAGTGCCTCCAGACTCCTTGGGTATGTCTACACTATAGAAGCAAAGTTGACTTTATTAAATTGACTTAATAAAGTCTACTTAAAGTCGACTTTAAGTAGACCTTATTAAGTTGACTTAATGAGTACACACTACATTGTCGACTTTATAAAGTCAACTTTAAATGGATGTCCTGGCTTAATTCTACTTAATAAAGTCAAATTAATGGTCCCACTGAACTAAGTCAACTTTATTAAGCCGAATTAGTTAGTCCACATTGCCTTAAGTCAACTTAATAAAGTCGACTTAACGGTAAAGTCGACTTTATAAGTGGACCTTATAAAGTCGACTTCACTGGACCCTAAAGTCGACTTTGTTGCCCTGCAGTGTAGACAGGGCTCTGCTTAAGTCGACTTAAGGCCCCTTAAGTCGACTTAAACACACAGTGTACACGTACCCCTTGTTTGTTTTATAACAATATCGGGGGGGGTCCGTCTGAGAAGGGGATACACACAGGGTCAGGCTGAGAGAGGAGAGACAGGCAGGGTCAGGCTGAGAAGTGGGAGACACATGGGTTTGGGCAGAGAAAGGGAAAGACAGACAGGATCAGGCACAGAAGGGCCAGGCAAGAGACAGGCAGGGTCGGGCTGAGAAGGGGGAGACACACGGGGTTGGGCTGAGAACAGGAGAGATACAGGGTTGGGCTGAAGAAGGGGAAAGGACACAGAATCATGTCGGGCCGGAGAAGGGGGAACATGCGATGTCAGGCAGAGAAAGGGGAGACATGCGGTGTCGGGCTGAGAAAGGGCGGGATTGTGCTGAGAATGGGAGAAATGCGGTGTTAGGCTGGAGAAGGGGGAGAGATGATGGATCAGGTCAGGCTGGAGAAGAGGGAGACATGCGATGCTGGGCAGAGAAGGGGGAGAGATGTGGGGTCGGGCTGAGAATGGGGAGAGATGTGGCATCAGGATGAGAAGGGGAGAGACACACGGGGTTGGGCTGAAAAGGGGAAAGGTGCTGGATTGGGTGGGGCTGAGAATGGGAAGGCAGCAGGGTCAGGCTGAGAATGGGAAAGACACCAGACTGGGTTGGGCTGAGAGGTGTGTGTGTTGGGGGATGGGATGCAGGTTGGGCTGAGAAGGGGAAAGACTCCGTATCAGGCCGGGGGAAGGCGACCTGGGCATTAGTCCTAGGATGAAGGGCTGTGGGGCTGGGGCTAAAACATAGGGAGTTTGGATGCCTTGCATGCAGCTGGGAACGTTCCCAACTGCATTGTGCCTTTTTGCCAGTCCCCATCCCCATATTTCAAATAGCTAGGAGGCCAGTTAAGTCGACTTAAGTGAACTCCTGGGCTACATTGGCTTAAGTCAACTTAGTAAAGTCAACTTAACTGCTAAGTCGACTTTACAAGTGAGAATTATTAAGTCAACTCAAGCAAATGCTTAAGCTGACTTAGCTTCTCAGTGTGGCCAGGCCTTTGTTTAAGTAGACTTAAGGGGCTTTAAGTCACCTTAAACTCATGGTCTGGCCATACCCTCTGAGAGCAGAAGTCTTTTGGTACCTCTATGATGGAACAGTTGCAGATCTTTTAGATTGGTTTACTCACAAATAGTTTTATGAATTTTACATTGCTTAAAATTCATGCAAAAGACATGCTTCGTATCCAAATCCATTCTGTATATAGAATCATAGAATCACAAAATGATAGGGTTGGAAGGGACCTCATAGGTCATCTAGTCCAACCCCCTGCCAGAAGCAGGACCACTCCCACTAAACCATCCCAGTCATGGTTTTGTCCAGCCAGGCCTTAAACACCTCCAAAGATGGAGATTCCACCACCTCCCTTGGCAGCTCGTTCCAAGGCTTCACCACTCGCCTAGTAAAAAAGTTTTTTCTAATATCCAGCCTCGACCCCCCCTAACCGCAACTTGAGACCATTGCTCCTCGTTCTGTCCTCTGTTATTACTGAGAACAGTCGAGCTCCATCTTCCTTAGAGCATCCCTTCAAGTAGTTGAAGGTTGCTATCAAATCCCCCCTCAATCTTCTCTTCTGCAGACTAAATAAGCCTAATGCTTTCAGTCTTTCCTCATAGGGCTTGTGCTCCAGCCCTTTAATCATTTTGGTTGCCCTCCTCTGAACTCTCTCTAGCATGTCCCTGTCCTTTTTGTAGTGGGGAGCCCAAAACTGAACACAGTATTCTAGATGTGGCCCTACCAGTGCAGAATAGAGGGGAATGATCACATCCCTCGATCTGCTGGTAATACTTCTTTTGATGCAGCCCAGTATGCCATTGGCCTTTTTGGCAGCAAGAGCACACTGCTGACTCATATCCAGCTTCCCATCCACCATGACCCCCAGGTCCTTTTCTATACTGCTGCTACTTAGCTGAATGTTTCCCAGCCTGTAGCAGTGCATGGGGTTTTTCCGTCCCACGTGCAGGATTTTACACTTGTCCTTATTGAAGCTCATAAGATTTCTATTGGCCCACTGTTCCAATTTATCTAGGTCTCACTGAATCCTGTCCTTGCCCTCCAAAGTGTCTACTGGTCCCCCCAGCTTGGTGTCATCCACAAACTTACTGAGAATGCAGTCTATGCCATCATGCAGATCATTGATGAAAATGCTGAACAGAACCGGCCCCAGGAACGACCCCTGGGGCACACCACTCGTGACTGGTCGCCAGCTAGACATGGAACCATTGATTCCTACATGCTGAAACTGTTGATCAAGCCAGTTTTCTACCCACCTTATAGTCCACCTATCCAACCCATACTTCCTTAATTTGCCAATGAGAATGCTGTGGGCAACTGTATCAAAAGCCTTGCTAAAATCAAGGTATATCACATCAATCGTTCTTCCTGCATCCAGAAAACCAGTCATCTGATCATAGAAGGAGATGAGATTGGTCAGCCATGATTTACCCTTTACAGAAGAACGCTAGACAGATGGAATTACTAATCATGCAATAAACCAGGCACTGTTCACATTTATATCTTTATTTAAACGGCCTTTATGCATACATTAGTTTTTCCATATATGACACATTTTTAATTTCACAATACATTTCTGAACTTCAGACCAATCAGCTGTTCAAACACAGTACAGTGATGCTAAATTGCTTATGGAACTTTTTGCATGAAGTCAGCGGTCATATTTGAGGTGAGAGGAACCAAGACAGGAATCTTTACTAGCAAGGCTTTCACACTAACAAATGGATTCTTCTCTTCTGTTCATATTATTGCTTCCATCTCCCACAACATCCTTCTTTTCCTACTAAAGACAATGTGAAAGCTCTCAGGGGTTTCACTAGTAGCAGGACTGGAATCCAAGTGTTTGATTTCCACTGAAAGGTAATGTTAAAATTGCAGTCATATATCATTGCTGTGATAGCATATTTAGTCCTTGAGAAACTATACTGATAAAAACAGGACCTGATTAAGTGGTCTCCGGGTGCCCACCACCATGCCCCCTCACCTGACCTGCTCTCCCAACCGTGAGGCCCCCCACTGCCTGGGGCCCCAGCTCCCACACCATGGTGGGTAGGCCCTGCAGGGTCACACCCGTGGCCATACCATTTGCCAGCCCTCCCCTTCCTCACCTGGGGGCAGACCAACTGGAGTGGGGCTGGGGCAGGATTAGACCCACCTGGGGAGAATTAGAGAGGGTGGTTCCTAAACAGGAAGGGCTGCAGGACTAATAAGGTAGGACTGAGAAGAGACATCTTATATGTTGGGGGTGGGAAACAGGAGCAGGAAATGTAGGGATCTGTCTGAGGAGTGAGGTGGTCCCCTGAGAAAGCTTGTCATCTCAAAATGGGGAGAAACTATATATGGGCAGAAGAAATTCTAGGGAGAAAGAAGACTGGAGAATACATCAGATGCTGCTAACAGGAAAAGGTAGGAAACAGCCCTGAGAATGGGTGAGAGATTCTGAGGAACAGCTGCTCCAAATCACAAAGTCCTTTGTGTGGCACACAGAGGAGACATTGGTTTGGGTTCCTTCATGCAGAAGGGGAATCTGTGGGAGTAAGCATACCAAGGATAGCTGAGCCCATCTAGGAGATCAAAGATCTGTACCTCAGCACTAACACTTGGGTCCACAGTGGTAACTGGGGCTCATGAGCTTTGGGCTGTAGGGCTATAAAATTGTAGATGTTTGGGCTTGATGGCCCTCCCTCTTCATGGGGCCCTAAGGTCTGGGGTCTAGCCTGACCCTGAATGTCTCCATGACAGTTTTATAGTTCTGTGGGCTGAGCCTCATGAGTCTGAGTCTGCTGGCCAGCTGTGGCCATGCTATGTGTCTTTTATTGTGGTACCAATGTACCTGAAGTCTTGGTTCTGGCTTCACTGTGATTTTAGAAAATTTTGGCTGAGCAAGGCAGGTGGAAGGTGCTGGGTCCCTCTATTCTGGTGGTTGTTTTCAATGAAGTGGAACATTCATCAGGGGAGAGACTGTGGGAGCCCTTCATCAAAATATCCTTTAACTCACTGGCTAAAGCTAACTCCTGAGAGTATTGGAACAGGACTCTCCTCCTTTTCTTCACATCCAGCAAAGAAGGTGGGATTAGATTTGTGTCTCCCATACTCCAGGTGAGTGATTTAAGTATTGTGATGAAAATTCAAGGTAGGCATCTCCTTTTTCTTCTGTTGCAGGTCTGCGTGGAATAAGGCAGGTGCCTAAGTCATTCCTTTAAGGGACTCCTCATGGGCCTAACCTGCTTGACTCTTGAATTGCTAAGCTGAGATAGGTGCTTCCATGCCACCCAAACTTTGGTGCTCATCTCAGAGTGACAGCTGGGGGCTTAGTACGCACCACTGTCATTGGCTTTGCCCACTGGTTAGCTTAAACAGCTCCTTGTCTTGCATGCTGGATTTGTGCATCACACTGGAAGGCAACTGTCTCCTCTGCTTATTGGCTGTGTGGATCCTGGTGGTATTCCTGGGATATTTACAGGCATCTAAAAATTAGGCACCATGACACTCAGTATTGGAATGCTTGGGTGCCTTTGAGTCCTGCCTAAAGACTTCAGGTTTTCATTTAGTTGTTGGTTTCCTAACTCAGGAAGTGGTGAAGCTCTACATTGCTCAGCTAGAGGGCTTGGTCACAAGATGGAGAGACCACAGAGTAACAGCCAACTGAGTGAGTGTGAGATTAAAGCTAGAAGGCATTGATCTCATGCATAGCAGCCAGTGTCTGAACCGTCTGTATTAGGAAACTTAACATTAAGGTTTAACTACAATTTCAGGGATTTGGGTCAATTTAAAAAATAATGTAATGGCCCTTCAAGAAAGTCAGTGTGGCAGTGAAAAGTACAAAGCTGCTCAAACACTGAAAGCTGATAAACTACCAATTTCAGTGGGCTTCAGTTCATTTCAGGAGTCAGTCATATTACATATACTAATCCATTACATTTTTATTGGTTGCCAAGTTCCAAAGGGGTAGCCATGCTAGTCTAGTTCAGCAAAATAAACAAGGAGTCCTGTGGCACTTAAAGACTACCAATACATTTTTTTAGTCTTTAAGTGCCACAGGACTCCTTGTTTGTTTTTATTTGTGTGGCTCATTCCTCCCCCAGAGAGTCCCAATACAAATAAAGCACTTATTGAGTGTCATTTCTTTTACCCAACAATATTGTTTGCCAAACAATATTCTCTGCAGATATTCCACCAATCTCACTTTTTTAAGATCCCCTCTTCTCATCCAAATCCAGTCCAGGTAATTCTCTTATTTCTTACAGTCAGACATGTTCTATTAAGTTTACTCTTGGTATAATCTTCTATAATTATTTTTTAGTTTAGTATTCTTTAAGTTTTCCTCAGATATTTGTCTCCTCAAATCCTCTTATCTCAGCCTCAGGAATCTGTTTTACAACCCATCCATTTAATTAGTACTTCAGGGTATTAAGAATCAGCAAGACCTTTGTGCTGTGCATCTCTAAGAATCAAAATATCAGGACTATATTTGATCACTCCTTGATTCCTCTGACAGCCTTACATAAAATGTGTATGTCAAGTAACCATTATGTAAAACAAATGCTGCATAAAATAATTATGTATCTGAATAATTTTACACTTTTACTTGTCTCCAGTACAAGGTCGTCATGATAGGCAGAGTCATTTAATTGTACTGTTTTTCAAGTGTGGCCATCAGACCATGGATTGTTTCTGGATCATGTCAATTTGGCCTGCAATCCTGTCTCCATCACAATAGCAAAGCATGTGCATTTTCAGAAACTAGTGGCCCCTCCTACATGTAGCTTTTTTGACTAGCTAAACTTAACAAAAAGTCTTTCTGTAAATACACTGGCTGCTAAGTCTTTTATTTTGGGAGTTTCTTTGACATAGATCCAACTGTGATGATAATTGCAAATTATATAAAAATTGAGGAACTAATACTTAGGAAAAGACTGAACTGCAAAGTCAAGAGGCAGACTGCAGGAGGAAGGATAATGTGAATAATGCACTAGATCAGTATTCAGGAGATTGAGGTTCATTTCTCGCCTTTGCCACAGATTAGTTGTTTGCTTCTTGGCAAGTCATTTTAATCTGTTTCAGTTCTCCTGTAAAGCTTGTCTTTCTTCCATTGTTTTCCTGCATTGACTATTGGATTGTAAAGTGTTCAGGATAGGATTATTTTACTGCATAGTTGTACACTGCCATAAAATGGGGGATCTAACTCAGCTGGTGGTTATTTAGCTATCCAGATGATCCATAATTTACAAAGTTGTAGGAGACAGATATAACAGGTATTAAGCCTAGTAAACATGATGTCCCATTATGATGAAGAGCAGTATTTCAGACTTTTGTAGGAATACATTTTCTTTCTTTGTCTAGAAATCAATCTGAACTGTACTTTGGGCATGCTTATGACATCTGAGTCAAACTTTGCAAAAAATTCTTTCCTTCACAATGTGCTGGACAAAAATATTGGCTGATCAAGATGCAGATCTGAATGGTGTGGCTTAGGTCAATCTCTAATTTCAATCCCTATGTTCATTTCACAAAGATCTTCTCCATGATGGGCTTCCATTTTGAACCATCCCCATATCTCTAAAAGCAAAATGTGCACCCAAATTTTGATTTTTTTTGTCAAAATATGTGCAACTTGTGAATTTGTCATGGTTTCAATACAAGGCTATCAACCAGTACATATCTGCTCAAAATTACACTTGTAACTATGTGTAGGTTTGCTTGAAGATTAATGGACAATAGAAGTCTTTTCAATAAATGTGCATGTTCTATTTTTTTCAGCAAAACCTGAAAATGGGTCAGTTTCAATGGGTGTGGGGTGCCATTGGTCAGGCTTTTGCTTGTGGAAAAGCAATGTATTGGAATACTTTCTGTTTTGCTATGCTAAGTGTCAGTTTAAGGAAGCAGGGGAGAGGATGCTTCAGGGAGGATTTGTGCAGAAGCTTAAAGCATAGTTTGAACCTAGGAAATCTAATAAAACTGTGCAATATACTTATTGCTTTAGCTTATATTCAAGAGAAACTAAGGGAGTTTACAGAGCCAGTGAAGTTAACAACTCATGAAGTTGCAGCTAGTTTCAATGCTGAGTTGCACTGTTTGAAGACCACATGCTTTTAAACTTGATAAGCTTAAATGTGATCCATTATTGGCCAATGGGCACAATTCTCCCATGCTTGCACCTAGTGTAGTTTTTTAACACGTGCTTCCATTCTACTGTACCTTGTATACCCTCCATAAAGTCTATAAAGTTTATGCTCCTGTATTTCCTTAACTCTTGTCAAACCCATACTCCTTTAACTTTCTCCATCCAGGATGCTGTAGCTCATGTACTGGTTGTATTTGTCTTTACTGTAACATGTTCCTTCTCAAGAATGTGTCCTGTGATGTGGATGCCCAGTCACTCCCTATGTTTAACACTGATTGTCTGTTCCTTTATAACATTTTCTTAATATATTTTAAACATTTTAAAAATATCTGTGCAAAGCAGATGCAAAGATTGATTTTCATAGTACTACACACACCCTGTACTGACTTTGAAAAGTGGTAAATAGCCATGCACAATACTGAATATCAGGTCCACTAAGTCACATGGAGGCCAGCCAGGTAGTAGTGGAAAACAAAATTGGAAGCAGTTGCTGACTGGCTGAGGGTATGTTAACAGGTGCTCTCAGAAATTATGTGAACTGTAAACTTGTTGCTGCTTTTTGCTTATTAACATTAATTCCTGTTCAAAAACTCTATTATCCCTAAATACAGAATAGGAAGGAATATTCCAAATATGTAGTTACTTCTCATTATTTCCTCCATATACTTCATCAAACAATTGTGAACATTTATCACAAATATTGCCATTTTTTTGGTCAAATCATATTTCTTACTGGGTTCTAGAAATCTGTCTTGAAGTTTAATTTTTTTTCCCCCTCAGAAGGTGTGGTAGGATGTTACATCTTTCTGGAATAGTTTCATGTGTAAAGTTTACATTCTATTAATTGCTTTCCTAACTTACTAGCTTAATAACACAAGGTTCTATATAACTGATTGTATAGGCCATTAGCATCTGAAACTAAAAAATTATAAGCAACTGTACTGAGTATCTTTTTTTCTTTTGATGTATTGCCTATCCTTATTTAAATTCCTGTTCATATACTGGATGTCCACCCTTTTACCACTAAAGGAAACATTAGAATTTTGTGAATAAAAATAAACCAGCATTACAGAGATACAGTAATTTTAACTTTAGGGATCAGAGGACTTTTTGGAGAGAAATTAGGTGAATTTTCTCTTAGAATCATTCAGTTCCGTTTTTAGTTACGGTGTTATCTTCTGTAATTTAAAGAATACCATGGTAAAATGATGAGAAACATAAGAACCAGAAAATGTTTCAGGAAAAAAAGGAGAAAAGTTCATTAACTTAAACACATGCCATTGCCATCATGGTTCAAATGGAGAGTAAGCAATGTAACCTAAGTCTAAAACTATTTTACACAGAATAGTAAGCATGAAACAATTCCATCTTGCTTAAAGGAGGCCTTACCAAATAACAGGTCAGAGTCTTCTTTTAGTCATACTAGTGCAATCCCATTGACTCTAGAAGATAAGCGAGGTCACCCCACACTGAGAGAAGAATTTGGCCCCAGCATTTTATAAAATGCAAAACAAGCAATCCAAGCTTATACTTAACTGACATTCACTTGCTCCAAGAAAAAAATATCTGGAAAGCTTTGCTAAGGAATGAGTGTAGTTCATATACTAGGAAACAAAAAAACTAATTTAAGGTTAGATTCATGCAATTATTTGTCAGCTTTCAAGGGAAGGGACAGGCTTTCTCAAACCTTTAGCTTCCTCTTTTTCGCACAGGCTGATTGGTTAGCAAAGTGCTTAAGGGATGTGCAAATTCTCAACAGAGGATGTCTCACTTTTCCCCAGCAGTACAACAAGGATAACTCTGACTAATAGAGCTAGTTTTTAAAACAAAAAAAACTCATGGGGATGGCTATTTTCCACATAACACTTTAAAAACCCCAAAGCCCAGCAAACATTTTCTATAATTTTTTTTTGACAGCATAAGTAGTTTTGTTAATCAACATATCAAACTGAAAGAGTTTGGCGTTTGTTGGTTTTTTGACTATTTATGTGGAAAGGAGATACTTTTCATAAAAACTATATAACCAAAACCTTAATTTTCTGTCTGTTTCAATGTAAAATTTCCAAATAGCCCTTGTGGCTATGTCTACTTCACAGATATTTGTATGATTTAGTGAGTTAAAGTCCTGGGTGCCTGCAACATGTGAAGTACTATAACTTTATAAGTAGCATTACCTACTGACTTGAAAACTGTGCCCATGATATAAGGCAGTGGTTTCCAACCTTTTCTGTAACATGGGGCACTTCAATGAGGTAATTCCATGTCATACCCACTATTTTCCCTTTGAATTGATAGCTCATAAATGTTACATTTACTATGGTTACAGTCTTACTAGAGTGGCTTGAAAGGTAGTGCGTACAAAAGCTAAAGAAGGATCAAATGCATTAATATTTGGAATTCCCCAGAAAAACAGATATCATCTCAGTTTTGCCCTTTGGCCACCGGCATTTAGAATGTTCACGCTTTAGAATTAAAAGACCGATACTTCACTTTTAATTTGACAATTGGGAAAAACAATCAGTTTTACGACTTGTAATTTTGATTGGATAGAATATTGTTTAAGATGAAATAGTTTGTTTTACATTGATTTTCCTTTGTACAAAATTTCATGGCCCACTTGGACAGTTCTCATGGCACATTAGTGTAGCATGACACACTGGTTGAAAACTGCTGAAAGGCAGTCAAAACTGAAATAATCAAGCAAGAGCTGTTACAAGTGCTGCAGTGCTAGTGCTTTTATAGGTCATCCACTCAAACAGTACTCTTACTGGCATGTCTGAACAAATTCTGAACTAGATCTAGTCTGTGAATGGTAGTATAGCCATTATAAAAATGAAATTAATATCGCTGAGCTTTGCTTTACTTCAAATAACAGATGATGGACAGACCAACAGGAAATCTGTATACCTAATACAATATGAGCTATGGGAGTAAAAATTCCAGGAACTTTGGTCTTTTAAACTTCCCCTATGTGTGCATCATGCTCTAGTAATCCTTTATAATCCATATAAGTTTCTAATGGCAACTAAGCAACTCTCTGAAGCCCAACAGCTTTCTTACAGCCATCATTTGCTTGAAGCTTGACCACCTTCTGCAAGTGTCCTGCCTTAAAATGATCATTTATCCCTTAATAGCTGCTGTGGAAACTAACTGCATGCAACAGCATTCTCAGAGCAAGAACTGTAATCACTCTATATCTCTATGGCTCATAACTGCTCCTGGTATGTCCTGAAATCATTCATTTTTGAATGACCAAATCTGCCCTTTCACACTGCTGAAAGATTAGTTTCAATGCAACCATCTGATTCTAGTGAAGCAGCTTAATCACACTGTTGAGAAAATACTCTGTAATTCTTGATCCTTGTTCTTCCGCCAGAGGAAAGGTAAATGATTCTAATAGTTGCAGAGGAGGCAGCCTTGTTAATCTAGTCCAGCAAAAGAAGCAAGGAGTCTCCACTGAGCAGAATGCAACAGCAACTGAAATGTTAAGAAAGGTGACTTCTGGGATTAATGGTTGGTTGTGCTGTGATTTACATCTTAGGACCTCTGACTTGCAAGCATTAAGAAATGGGTCCTCTCAGTAAAACATTTTGAGGTGAGGAAACAGGCACACACAGGATTGTGCGGGGTGCAATTACAGAATTAAACTATAGCTGCAGGTGGGAAGGGGCATTTTTGGGAGTGTAATGCCAACTCCACACATCTGAAACAATGTCCTTTATGTGCTCCTTGCTTTTGGATCATTAGACCCACAGATTAGTGCAAAGGTGCCTCAGTTCAGTTTCTTTGGGTAGGCTGTTGTGAATATCAATGCTTAGTCTGTACAGTCCTTGCACTACTAGGTTGTAACCAGTTCCTGCGTGGAGAATTGAAAGGACTCAAGAAAAAAGGCAAGTCAGCATAAGGCTTCTCACTGGCATGTGTTCCCACATAAGGGTTAGAAACAATCTGCTCCCAAGTGACTGGCATAAAGGATGCCTAGGATAGAATTACTAGACCTCAGATCTGCCAGTTCTGCCCTGGCCACAGGACTGACGACCCTTTCAAGCTAATTGGCTTGGTTGAAATAGTGCATGGGGGAAGGAGGTGATTTAAAATAGAACTATTTGAGGAACACTTCCAAGAAAGCTGTCTTGTGAGGTTGTTTAGCTCAGTGTTGTGCAATGCAAAGGGGAAAATGAGATTTTTCCTCCTGATTAGGACACAAATTTGTTCTTTGAACTAATTCAAAGAGGCCCTAACACATACTTCAGAACATCTAAAAATAGTTTAGGACATCTATGCTGAGGAAAATCTTTTGCCAAGAAACTGCAATCCAATTTTTCATGCCCACTGATTTTTAGAAAGCAGGCTTATCAACTGTTTGTACCAGGTCTTTCTGTAACTGAAGAGAATTAGTAAGATCAGGTTTCTTTGTAGTTCTGTTTGAAAAGCTATCAAGTGGGGGCAATTTGAGGATTATAATATAATCATGCATAAAATACTGCTATAAATTATAACTACAAGTCCAGACAGAGTCCTGTGGTACATTTGAATACAACTCCTCCAGGAAAAGCAAGGAGCTAAACAGCACATTGAGATCTGATTCCTTGAATCAGAGCTGAAAAGTATATAATGCACCATCACTAGTTTCCCTCCTTCCTACTTAGTTGTAACATATAGTTTAGGGACTCCTTTCATAAGACTGCTTTACATCAAAACATATTAAATCATAAGATAGGAGAAATCTTGTGCTGGAAACCCACTATGCCTCCTTTTAGGTGCTTTTAAAAAATTTCTAATACTTTCCTGTTCAAATTCTCAGCTTCAACTGTACATGAAAGCTATGTCCACACATTGCTTTTAAATTGAAACGACTGTCATTTCGATTTAAAAAAAGTCATGTCTGAACAACATTTTGTTTCAAAATGACGAGCCCTGTCATTTTGAAGCAAACAACCTTATTTTGAAAGAGTAAAACCTAGGAAGAAATTGAAATAGCCATTAAATTGAAATGGTTGTTTCAAAATAACCATTATTTTGATTTAACACTTTTTTTGCCCTTCTCCTTCCCAAGGTGCCTTCCTTTTTCTATATATTGGGTTGGGGGCATGGCTCTTCTGTGGGGCCATCTTGCCACACCTCCCATGGTGCCCCTCTCCTGAATCAAAATAGCAAGTCCTGCGTCCGGACTTGCTATTTCGATTTAGTGTGTTTTGCTTAATTTGATTTAATAGTTTTATTTTGAATTAATTTGGATTTAACTTAAATTGAATTAATCCTCTAAGTGTGGGCATAGCTGAAGTGTTTTGCTGGGTCAATATTAATCTAGAAAATGGGTAAATGAAGACTAGTGTGATAGCCTATAGAGGTGATTTGCTAAATGGTACAAAGTGTCATCACCAATCCCAGTCTTGCTTTCTGGATAGAGCCCAAGCTGTTGTGATGAGATCTTACTGTTCAATCCCTCATGCTTTGAATCTCCCTGGGCTCAGATGTGACGAGTTACTTCCTAGCTCTGAGTCTCTGTGGTGTTTTTTCCGAAGTGCAGTTCTTCTGTTTGACACTCTCTTTGGGGGGGTAAGACCTTGCAGTCCACCTGCTTTGTCACACTCCCAAGCTCTTATTGCTCAGACATGTTCCACCTCAGAGTGCACCTGGCTGTGAGAGCTCTGGTTTCCTAGCTGTTCCCTCCAAGAATAATACAGCAGTAAAAGCAAGGAAACAGACATTCCTTTGCTAAGCTTTTAATAGGCACACAGTTTATTGTTGAAAAGAACAAGAGATTTGTAGATCCATGGAAAACATTCTCCTGAACACAGTTCTCTAGGTCTGAGCTCCTCATGCAGGAGAGCTCTGCATTTGATTCAAGTTACCGAAGCTGGGTAGCCTTTCCGCCCAGTTGGTCTGCCTGCTTTGCTTCTAGTGGTGGCATGCCCCCCTTTGCTTAGAGCAACAGTCTCTGACGCCTATTCCACTCCTGAACTTCAGCTGGGGAATTCCTAAACTCTAACACCCCCCCACCCCCATTTTCTGGTTAACTTGTGGGTACAAAAACATCTTACAAAATTAATATCTCTGCACATAGCAAACTGACCTCCTGAGATAAACTTTGAATTGCTCTATGGCCTTTGATTGCTAATTTACTCTTTTCACTAGGTGTCCATTTCTTGTCACACAACAAATGCTCAAACATATGCTGAGGGTTAGTTCTATTTCAACCTGCATTTTGAACCTTGTATTCACCAAACAAAATGGAATGCTTAACTTGACTCAGACATATCTCCAAATTGGTCACACAAAGTTTGAAAGCCTTATAGGCTGTCAGTCATGAGTGGAGACAGTTACAATACAGTCATTGTTTCCTTGATACTATTATGCCCTTCTAGGCTTTGGTGAAGACACTTTCTTAGTAAGACTGAGGAAAATAAAGTGTGTCCTCAGAATTCTCTCACCATTCAAGGAGAACAATCCAATTCTTGTTGGAGAGTCCTTCCTCAGAAGAACAGAGAACATTCTGTTAAGATGAACAACAGAACAGTGTGCTACTTTCCTACAACCAAGACCGAAGACATCACTCTGGGTGTGTCCACACACAGCTTTTAAATCAAAATAATGCTGGTTATTTCAATTTTAAAATGGTTAGGTCCACATGACATTTCCTTATAGCAAAATGACGGCTCTGGTCAGTGTGGGGGGAAGGCTGGGCATGTGGAGATCCCTTCCCTGCCACCTGACAAGTGCACCTAGAGCTGGGTGTGCGAGGGGTCTCTTCTTCCCCAAGCCTGGCTGAGCCCAAGGCTTCAGCCACTCCGGGTGGATGTCTTCCATGCCCCCCCGCTCCTGGGCTCAGGGAGGACACAGCTGATGGGGGATGCTTTTCCCCTGACACTGGCTCCTGGGGAGAGCCAGGCAGGGGATAGGGTGGCAACATGACCCTGCCAGGTGTTGCCACACCTCCCAAGGTGCCCTTCTCCTAAATTGAACTATCAAGTCCTGTTCCTGGATATATTAGTTTGATTTGGGTTTTTTGGTGTGGACCTGTTAAATCGATTTAACTTGAATTCATTAAATGATTTTTATAGTGATTCAGTTAGATTGCTTCAAGTTAAATCAATTTAACTGCCTGTGTGTGGACATAGTCTCTAAGATTGGATAGACTTCTGATGTTGATGGTTAAAGACCATTGGTGTTGGTCTATCACTGTCCTAACAACACTGAGTCATGGGATATGACTTCAAGGAACTTGGAAGAGTGCAGAAGAAAAAATATGTGCAAGAAATCTTCTCTGACTCCTAGGAAGTAAACAATGATCAAGAAATGTGCCTAGGATAAAGTGCGGCTACCATCAGAAGAGAGGCTATGTTGAAAGAGGAGCTACCATTGATCTCCTTCTGTTTATCCAGCCATAACTAATTTGCTTGGTCCAAAATTAAGCTTTTACTATTTCTGTTGAGACTGCAAATCCAACACAGATCTGGATGGTGATTGGACTTCTTCTTTGGGTCACTTGTTATCAGTAGAATCCCTAACTGAATTCCAAATACAGAACATTCACTAAAATACCTTGTGTATCTTCCAATGTGCCTTGTTTTGTCCATATGTCATTAAGATTGTGGGCTTTTTTGGGGACAGAAGCCATTCTTGTGTAAGTGCGTAGTTTGGTGTTTAAATAGTAACAATGGCTACGTTCACACACGGGGTTATTTCAGTACAAGTTGTTTCAAAACAACTTGTGTTGAAATAACGCCTTATTTCAAAATAAGTTAATTCAAATTAAGAAAATGTTAATTAGAATTAAGGAAAAAAGCTCAAAGCAAAATAGCATGTTCGGACAACAGTTATTTCGAAACGAGTCACCGTTGTGTCGAAACATGTTCTGACAGGATTGTTTTGAAACAACATTGTTTCGTCACCAAATGGGGTTTAAGTTGTTTCGAAACAACGGTACGTCGTGTGAACATGGTGTTTCTTATTTCGAAACAACCTCTGTTTTGAAATAAGACTGCTGTGTGAACACACCCAATGTGTGTGCATGCATGCTCTATAGTGGGAAGATAAGGATGCTCTATAGCAGGGGTCTCAAACTCAAATCACCACGATGGCTGCATGAGGACTAATATGTTAGCCCAAGGGCTGCACCACTGAAAGCTTTTAATGCAATGATATTGCAAATATCAGTAACAATTGTGTCATTGTGGGCTGCATGAAATAGCTTTAGGGGCTGCATATTTGAGACTCCTGCTCTATAGTAAGGAGATCAGACTGAAAGCTGGGGAGTTATACTGTCCCATATCTGCCTACTGCAGAGTTCTCATAGCTTCCACTGAAGGATCCAGTAATGACTACCATCAGAGACAGGATACTGGGTTAAATGGATCTCTGGTTTGACCCATGTGATGAAGTAAGAAAACCTCTTGGGTTACTGTGTTTCTTCTTTTCTGTTCCTGTTCTTTGGTGATGGGACACAGGGGTGTGATAACTATAGGTATCACTAGGGGGGAAGAGGCTTTAGTTTGACCTTGCCTGGACCCCCTGGGGGTGACAGGTTGTGGCCAGTTTAGACCAGAGGTAGGGCAGCTGGATAGAGAGGAGAACAAAGGGGAGAGGGGAGGAAGGCAGATGGAGGTCGGAGGGGCAGGACCTCCGGGGCTTGTCCTGGGGGTTTACTATCTGCCCTCCTGGTTGATCTGAGAGCCAACTGTCCTAGCTGCTGTGCAAAGTGGATTGCTAATAAACCCTCTGACTGCTACACTGGCTGAGTGTCACTGCTGGTTGGGATGGCTGGGACCCTCATGGAGGGAGGGAAACCCCCCCCAAGGGAGACCAGACAGAGCAAGGATCGGACCCTCTGGGCCTGGATGTGGGAAGCTGGCTACAGGTAGCGTGGGGACCCTGGTGAATGGGAGAAAGCTCCACCACAGCAGAGTCCTGGTGGGCTGTGAACAGAGGGGATTCAAGAGGCTTTTCTGGGTTCTCCATGACAACCCATCCTACAATTCCTCTGTTCTGAACAGAACAGATTGTTTGTTTGTTTCCTAATAAAGGTGTGGCTTGTGTTACCTGATCATGCTGCCAGGCAAATGCTGCTTTCACATTCTCCATTATTAGTGCCAATACACAATCTCACATGACAGGTCAAAGGGTAAATCTTGGAACTTCCCCTGCAAGGAAAAAATTTACAGTCACAAAAGACAGAATTATAAGTGCAGAAGGTCACTGAACAGCACTAGTTGCTCTTTGGATGTGGAAACTTGAAAGAACCACACAAATGACAAATAGATGAAACAGAATTGCTTACAGTAGAACAAAGCCTAGATAGTCAGTACCAAGTTGCAAATCTTGGGTCTGGATTATTCTAATGTTCCATAGTAAACAGACCCCAGGTTTCTGACACACCCCATAGAGAGAGATGAGCTGCAAAGCTTAGACCAAGCCTGAGATTTTGGTTTCAAAATTTTTGTTCAGTTCAACTACTAGATTAAAAGGAAGTTTTTTTTCCTTCTTCATATGCCATAGTACACATTTTTAGTTAAAATTAATGTGTGATGCACAAACCCTGAATTCCTGGTTTCTGTTTAAGCCCAGTGAACTTGAGCAATTATTCAGGATAAGCTCCTCTAGGGAAATCTAGAAATGAGCACAAGTGTCCAGACAGCTGCCATTTAACAAAATGTGGTTTGAAAAAATGCTCATTCCCAAAAGAAGGGATGTGTGCAGTAATTGACATTTGTTCTAGTATGAAATGTTTTCATTTTCTCATGTATAGTTTTCTCTCTCTCATACACACTCACCTTATTTTCAAAAGTAGAGAAGAGTAAGATAGTGACTTGGGAGTGGGGAGCACAAAACAGGCAGAGCGCCATGTTCATGTCATTTCAGCCTCCAGCAGGGGGCTTCCAGGGATTTCTGTGGCTGCAGGGGAGAGGGAGTGGGAAAGGATGGAGATTGGAGAAGTGGATCCTTCAGGGCAGATCCTGTTCACTGCCTGAGACATTCACATTTGTGGGGCTGGGTGGCTAATGGTAGAAGTGTTTGATACAGAAGCCAACTTGCCAAGAGAGAGAGACAGGTTTAGCATGGAATAACCCATCTTCCATGGCACTAGTCTGGTACTTTACTTCCCTAGGCATTCTCTGTCTGTGCAAGCCAGCTATGTTGTTTTAAAACCTCATTCAGCCACACACTGAACAACTGTTGAACACAGCAGAAACTGCTGAGTTCAAAAAGGACATTGCCAAGGCCTGAGAACAACAGGAAACAAGCAATTTGAATCTAAGTGATATATGCAAGAGCACATCTCATCTCAGTTTGCAATGTATAAACTCCACATATGTCAAGATGAGGATACACCCAATATGTGTTAACTCTCCCTTCCACACCCTCATAGCTGGGGAAGAGGTTTACATATCATTTATCTAACAGAAAAGTGCCCAGAGAATCTTCTATCAGATGTTGTAGAGATTAAAAATATCACCATTGTCATATTTCAAACTTCAGAAATTAAAACTTCCCTTCTCAGGGTTGCCACCTTTTCTATTAATTTTTTAAAATTACAATAAAATTTTACATGCCACATAGTCCAGACTTATTTAGGGTTTAATATTTGTACAACTGAGCCAAAGATTCTGACTTGTTGGTGGAGGAGCTCTCCTTTGGGTGCATTAGGAAAGGATAACCAAATTTTAAATGTTGATCCTTTTTTTGTCACCACTGGCAACTAAAATACTGAGTATGTTAGCCCCAACTTCCATCTGGTTAGTGCTCTTAAATGCTAGAATGTTATAGCTCCTTGTGCAATCCTAGATCCCAGCTCTAAAGTCCCCTGAAGCTGAAACAGAGGGAAGTTCCAATATGGATCAGAATTTTTCAGCTCAAATGATCTGTGTGCATCATTGAACAGTAATTTCATAATAGGAAAGATAATTCAATTGTATTAATCATGGGATCAGTTCTGATAGCACACTAGTATACATCAATGGCTATGCTGAATTCAGTATAGTTCCCTGAATGTAAGGGAAATCAGAAACAACCCATAAGTTTTTTTGTTTGTTTGTTTTGTTTTGTTTTTTTGCATGTAGTTCATGTTAGGTGCTACTATAAATATTTAACTCTCCCTCCTTCCCCCTTGAAATTCTGTTTCTCGAGTATATTTTCTAGTATAAGAATAATCAAGATTTCTGATCTGGAAAGCAAAAAGCTAAATATCTTGGGTGCAGTGCTTTCTGTCTGGAATTCCCTTTTGGTTTTCAAGTGTCTGTAGAAATGGGCCAAAAATGGCTATATTGCAAAATAATTGCTACGACTTCTTTGGTAAGATAGGAGTTGAACCTCGACAAGAACACTTAATTATTTCTAGTTCTCAAGCAGAGGCATAAACTAGTTTTATATAAAAGTGTCCTGGTATCCATTTATTAGCATCCTCATCTTCTATCATAGTGTCCATGATCTTGGAAACTAGTCTGCCTCGAGTCCTCATAGTACTAGTAGTGGGGGAACATTCTGAATTTGAGTTTGGTTTTAATAGCAGATGAGACTAAGCTGCAGAATTCAGTTCTGGATCCAGATTTTGATTCTGTCGTGATGAGGGTTTATCTTTAAATACCCAGAGGATTGAATTGTCCGATGGTGGAGATTGGATTCGGATCATGGTTTGGACTCAAATGCTCTTCTCCTTTCCAAAACTGAAGCGAAGAATATTATAAATGCTTGTGCCTCAAAATTTCCAGCAGTGATTTCCCTGTGTCCCTGAGTCAATCCTTTTGCCTCTCAAAACAAGTTCACTCTACCTCTGCCCCCCCCCCCCGAGTGTCTATGTCAAGCTAATGTGAAGTCAAGTAATCTGGCACATTTTCCATGCAAGACAAGAGGATAATTTATATTTCCTCTCTTCTAGAATGCTTACCACTGATTCTGGTTTATAAGAGAGACTCTTCACCCTCAGTCAAAAAAAAAAAAAAAGGCAAATCATCTGGTATGCCAGACCATAAAATGAATTACCATGCAAGACTCCAGCTGCTACGCATCAGCCTTTCATTAAGACTAAAATAGTCATATGCGTTCTATGATTAGGTGCACACACGTCCACAAAACCATAAAGCTCAAGGGAATAGCAGGAATCTTCCTGGCAGTCTCTGAATGCTTCTGTTTCTCAGCAATCCAAACATTTCATAGTTAGGTCATAATGTCCTGTACTTGCATGGCTCATAGTGCACATCACAACACGCAGGGAACTTCTCACTGTGCTTTAGTATCCAGTTTACTGGCATGAAAATTTCTTAAACAGAATGAAATTCTGCCCTTCCCCCACACAATCTTATTGCCAGTAATTGAAACTTATCCCCATATATGGGGAAATGGTTGGCAGGGACATTCTTTTACAATTAAAGGGCAGTTCTCAAAACCAAAACCACGTGCTCGCATTTTTAGCATGATGTATTGTGAATGGACACATGAAGTCAAAAACAAAACTCTTAATACTTACTCTCAGATTGAATTCATGGCTTTGCAGCCTTTGCCTCTACATCCTGATTTGAAATCAGGCTTGCTGATGTTTCTTACAAAGACATCTTAACTAGAGATGGACCAAGGAGGAGTGCTCGGATGCGAGTCTCCATAAGGTTTAGCCTAGGTTTGAGGTTAATCAGAGAAAGTATTCTGCCATCCTGGGCAGAAATCTTGCAAGAATTACTTTTGTACAATTTTGGCTGCTTCTTACCTGGTATTGGAAAATATCACCTTTAGGGTTTAGATCAGAGCAGAAGGCACAGCTGGATTTGGAGCTCAGGAGTCAAATGCAAAGCCACCAGAAAATTTAAAGGGTGCCATAAGATTTGAAATTTTGAGGTTAGTTTTGCTTCTTCACTGATCACAACTAACAGGAAGGGAGCTGTAAGCAACGGTTACAACAGCCACTTCTGTAGAAGTGGCAGAAGAAATCCTGGGAGAAACACCTTCCTTGGCTGCATCTGCTGCCTGCAGTTGTCTGTCTTTGTTTTGTCTAGCATGTTTCTCCACGCCGTTCTATTCCGGGCAGCTTTCTTGGTTTGCTCCATCCACTGGTGGAGAAATGTGTGTAGAAGTCCTTGTCTTATCACTCTGGATGCTGAAAGAGAGAAATGAAGATTTTTCCATCTTTGTGCTTTCTGCACTCAGTTTCTGAAGCTAAGAAACAAAAAGCAAAAATCCCCAGGTATGAGCTGGGTTAAGCCCTAAGTAGACACAGAATGGTGAGAGATGGCTATATCTCTGTCACCTTTTGCATACAACTGAAACTCATTTATATATTCCAGAGAGGTAGCAGTGTTAATCTAGTTCAGAAAAATGAACAAGAAATCCTGAATCACTTCTAAAGACTAACATTCATTTATTGCATAAGCTTTTGTGGGCACAATTATGCATTTGATAAAGTGGGATTGTGCCTATGAAAGCTCATGCAATAAATAAATTCTGTAGAAGTTCCACAGAACTCCTTGTTTTTCGTTTACATATATATGCTTTTCTTTTTCCTAGTAAATAAACCTTTTAGTTTATTACAGGATAGGCTACAGGTGTTTCTCTCTGGTGCGAGAGCTAAGGTCCAAATTGATCTGGGATATGTGACGGCCCATGGGACTGTAAGCAACCTGAATAATTTGTGGATTTTTTGGGGGTGTTAACCATTCCTCACTATATCCAGCTTGCCTGAACAGGATAGATTGAAGAGCCTAAGAAAAACATTGGCAACCACTGTCAGTGGCGTCATTGTCTCTGACACCATACCTAAGACTTAGGGTAATCTAGGAGTTCACATTTGTTGCTAGGGCAGTAAAGTCTAATTATAGAACACACCATCAGTTATGAGTTTATCCTCTGACAAAAGTTCTGCCTCTACCTTGGTGGGTCCTGCGCTTCTTTCTAGCGGTACATGTGTTTCCCTCAGGCCTCCAGGCCAGGGGAAAGTCCTTTGTTCCCCTCAGGCAGGGATTTCTTTCTTTCCCCAGTCTTTGTACCTGTGGGGCTCTTCCTCACTAGCATTCTGCTTCTTCTCCAGATGTCTGCCTTCTAACCTTACCTTGCTTCCTCTCTCATATTCCTGTAGCTCTCTTCATTCTCACACTCCAGCTACCCTCTTTCTCTGGAAAGAAGGCTTTTTAATAAGTCCTAGGTGGGGCCTTATTTAGCTCCAGATGTGCTAATTAACCTGGAGTAAACACTGCTCAACTACAAGGGGAAAAAGGACTTGCTGAGCCTGGGGCTAGTATATGGGTTTTCTAGAACTCTTTTTGGAAACCCTCCAGTTTGACCCTGTCAGTCCTCCTTTTGACAGTCTGCCCTGAAGCTGGTACTCTAGTCGTGAGCCACTCCAGACAGGGTGCATTAACAAGAATGAAGTATGTGAGATGCCAGAGGTAATTGTCCTGCTCTGCATGGCACTTGGTAGTACTTAGAACTGGACCCAGTACTCCAGTTCCATGTACCACACTTTAGGAAAGATGAGGAAAAGAAGACTGAGGGAGGACCCAATAACAGTCTTCAAATATATTGTGTGTTGCAAAGAGGACTGCGATCAGTTGTTCTCAATGTCCACTGCAGGTAGGATAAGAGGTTATGGCTTAATCTGTAGCCAGGAAGATTTAGGTTAGATATTCAGAGAAGCTTTCCAACTACTGTATAAGGATAGTTAAACACTGGAATGGGCTTCTATGGGAAGTTGTGGAATCCCCATCATTGAAAAATTTTAAGTATAAATTAGATAAACACCTGTCAGGGATAGTCTAGGTATAGTTGATCCTGGCTCAGCACAGAGGGCTTGGCTGACCTCTCAAGGTCCCTTCCAGCCCCACATTTCTTCTACCCACCCCCACATTAGTCAGGTTTTATGCCTGAGTGTATGACAAGTGGCTGGAAATGTCAGTAGTCATCCTTCAACACAGATTGAAATGAGGTGATATTGTCAAAATGATTGCTTAAATGCTAAGTAGTTTCCACTGTCCTTCTTGGTTTAACCAAGAATTACTCTCCATTGCTGATAGCAAGTAGCAGAGTACCCAGGTCTTGACTGAGATTCCCTTCAATCCTATGGAAGTGGTTTCTAGATATCAGCATACAGATGCTATTTGGCCTTAATTTGAGGGAGAGAGAGAGAGAGGGTGTGTGTGTAAATGTATTGACCAATGGAGCCAAAACTGACCCTTGTGGAAAGCCATTGGAGAGACTTAAGTTTTTCTTTTACTTCCAGGATGAAACATTGTGTTTGCTGCTAATTTCTTGGATGAACTGCACCACCTACAAAAGTGTGTGCAGCACCAGTGGCAGTTGCTATGATGTGCTACACAATGTCATAGTCTGCCATCAGCAAAATGACTGTCCCGACTTTCTTCCCTGACTCAAGTGTATCTTCTATGTCTTGAGTCAGGTGAAATACTGATCTTGAGTGCACTGTCCCCTACTAAATCTGGTTTGAGAGTGATACTATAGTGCCTCTTTTAACAGTGATACTTTTTCTAAACAATATGAGGGGGGAAAGAAATGAATAGGATCCAATGTGGGGGGGGGGAAGGGAAACGTGTGCCTTCAGAATCCTCTGTGGTAGTCTTGACTGTTCTTCTTGGTTTGTCAAGAATGGATTAGTTTAGACAGTGACATTAAACATGTCTCAGAAAACAAAAAACAGCTGTAAACATATTTCCTACTTAGAGAGATTACCACATGTCTTGCAGACGGCTGGATTCCAGAGCATGACCTGGGAAATTCCAATCTTTATTCTGTCTCTAGTGTGCGTCTGAGTCCCCCTATTATTTATATATGGGAATGCATCCATTGTGAGGCAAAGCAAAAAGGCCAGAAAGCTCTACAGGCCACAAGCTCTCAGGAAAAGGGCTGGACTTCAAGATAAATTCATTTTGCTCTAAACACAAATGGCATGTCTGTAGTTTACATAAAAAAAGGATAGAATTCCAGTTTCCAAAAAGAGATGATTACAAATGGTGCTGCAGTGTGGCCTTGTATTTAATTTTCCAAAAAGCACTTGTACTACTAAATTATATTTTATCCATCTCATACTATAACTTTTTCAAATTCAAAGTTAAATGAGTTATTAAAAAATCACACATGACTCCCATTGCCTAATTCTCATTTACATCAAAGATAGTGGATTACCAAAAAGTTAAAAGGTATTTTTAATGTAAATAAAGCCTACCACTAGGTCCACAATCATTACTTGATGTACAATACTTTAAAGATGCACTACACACTTCATTTTTCTCACTGAGGGAGAAAAAGGTATCAAGTCCACACCAGTTTAATAACTGTAATCCTTGCGGTTCACTTGGTATTTTAAATACCATCTTTTGGAGCCCATTTTTTTAAGAGGAAAAAGGTTTTTATGAGGTGAATATCTTTCCTGTGAGCTTACGAAACCAGTGTGGCTGACATTTTATTTTAAACAATTATGGTATATTAGATCATGGGCTTCTGTGGTTAAGTGTGATGTCAGATCAGCACCAAATCATACCATGATAATCATATGGAGGAAAACATGGAAATCTAATGACTCTCAGCATTGGATAGCTTTGCAAAAGCCAACATCTAAGTACACTGAATTTATAAATCTAGTGGTATACAAACAAACCTATTCCCAGGAAATGGGAAAATTTTAAATATGTAACAATTTCCAGGAAGGAACAGTGATGGGACATTACAGCTTTAAAAAATAAAGTTAAAAAAATAGTTACAGCCTGACTTCATTTCTATGAAAGGAAATATACTGTAATTTCACTGAGATCAGAATTTGATCCTGTCTGGAGTAGTTCTTCCAGCTGTAAATGTAGGCAATATTATGTACTTACAGTATCAACCTCATAGGTTATTTACCTTACTAGTCTTCCTGTAAGTATTTTTGCTAATGTACCCCATATCTCTTGTTTCATTCAAAGCTCACAATGTATGGGCATTCCAGTTTGTCATGTAGAAATATGAGAGTAGTCATTAATGGTTCACAGTCACTCTAGAAGGGCCTAACAAGCGGGGTGCCAAAGGAACTCCTTCTGAGTCCGGTTCTATTCAATATTTTCATCAGTGATTTAGACGATGGCATAGAGAGTACACTTATCAAGTTTGCTGATGATACTAAGCTTGGAGGGGTTGCAAGTGCTTAGGAGGATAGGATCACAATTCAAAATGATTAGGGCAAACTGGTGAAACGGTCTCAGGTAAATAGAACGAAAGACAAGTGCAAAACATGCCACTTAGGAAAGAACAATCCATTACACACATACAAAATGGTCAATGACTGCCAAGGAAAGAGTACTGCAGAAGGGGATCTGGGTGTCCTAGAGGACCAAAAGCTAAATATGAGTCAACAGTGAAATGCTGTTGCAGAAAAAGCAAGCACCATTTTTAGATGTATAAGCAGGAATATTGTAAGAGACACGAGAAGTAATTCTTTTGCTCAACTGCAGCCTGCTTAGGTCTAAAAAGGAATATTGTGTTCAGTTCTGAGCACCTCATTTCAGGAAAGATGTGGACAAATTGGAGGAATTCCAGAGAAGAGCAACACAAATGATTAGAGGTCTGGAACACTTGACTTATGAAGGAAGATTGAAAGAGCTGGGTTTGTTTAGTCTAGAAAAGAGAAGACTGGGTGGGAGCATGATAACAGTTTTCAAATATCTGAGAGGTTGTCAAAAGGAAGAGGGAGAAAAATTGTTCTCAACTGCTTGTGCTAGACAAGAAGTTATGGACTGAAATTACAACAAGAGAAGTTTAGGATGGACATTAGGAAAATATTTGTCAGGATGATTAACTGGAATAAGTTTCATAGACAGGTTATGGAATCTGCATTATTGGAAGTGTTTAAGAGTAGGTTAGACAAGCAACTGTGAGGGATAGTTTTGAGGGTACTTGGTCCTGCCATGAGTGCAGGGGACTGGACTAGATGACCTTTCATGGTATCTTCCAGTTTTTTATGATTCTATGAAAGAACTCGCATCAGAGCAGACACACAGATCAGCAGTCAGACACAAAGTTTGTGTTCTATGCTACAGAATCTGACCAAATGAAATTTTGTTGGCTTACAGCTGCTGCCTCTTGCATGTGGCTTGGGCTTGTTGGTTGCTTGCATCAGCACTGCACATCCTTACTACAGCTGGCTGTAGTGACAGAAAACACAGTTGCACTCTAGGTAGGTATCTGAGTGCTCCTCATCACTCTGTGGTACAGAAGGCTTTGCATCACAGGATGGTAGCAATTTGCCCAGAAATTTCTGGGAGCCGAGGGATTAAGTTCCCAAAATGACACTTTCTTTGTCCCTTAATGTTTGTTCTCCCTCATAACTTTCATGCACCTTTAAAAATTCCAAGTTACATGTGCTACTTTTTTGTTCTCCACCATCTCTTTGGCAGAAGCATAGATCCAGCAAAATTCAGAACAATTCTTAAGTCCATTGCTCATACAGGATGCACAATTCTGCTGGATCTGCAGAACCTCAGCTAGTACTACAGCCAGTGGTGTGGTGACAGAGCTAGGATACCTGCTGATGGGGAAGAGAAATGACAAGTTTTTATTGCCGTTCACAAAGCAACTCCACATGGTAGATGAGCACTGATTGGTGGCATTGCCTAGTTGTGCAGGTTTGGGATGAAAAGCAGTGGCTGCAGAACTTTTGATTGTGAAAAGCCAGTTCTGAATCTGTACAGAGCTCACTCAAATCCTCCAGTGTAGGAATGTTTGAACAAGAATAATACCAACAGCTCAAAACCAGGTGGCAATTATGTTCTAGAAGTTTGTGATGCCAGATTGTTGTCCATCAGTGCATAATCAGTTTGGAGCTGGGAAATTGACAAAGGGGTAAGGGTGGGGATGATATTTTTATTCAAGTATGCAAAGCCATTAACTATCTCCTGCTCTGACACTTGGCAACATACAGGAAAAAGATAGTTCTGAAGCAATCAGGTTCACAAATGGTGGTGGGGTAGTAGATGGAATACACATTCCTGTTCTGAGACTTGCCATGGAGTACCTCATCAGAAAGGGACACTTCACTGATATTAATATGGACAGGTCAGAAAGGTGTGTGATGCTGATAGTATTATGAACACAGGACTTTGCCAAAAGCAGTCTTCTCTAGTTGGCACCTTCATGTTGGTGGGGTTGAAATGCCAAAAGTGATCTTGGATCATCAAGTCTATCCACTGATCCCTTGACTCATGAAACCATACACTGATCATTTAGACAGCACCTTGGAAAGACTGAGCTATTGGCTGAGCAGATGCAGCAAATGGCTATCGAACATGTTTCATAGACTCAGAGCTTGCTGGTGATGCTTAACGACTAGACTGAATCACAGGGAGGCACACATTGCTGCTGTTGCTGTATGATTGAGTATTCAATAATATTTCTGTGGACAAGGGGGGAAAGCAGTTGGCAGCTCTTAGCTTTGTGCATGAACCACATTCTACCTCTTCAGCGATATAGCAAAAACATGGTCAGACATATAACTGCCTGGGTGTCATAGTAAATATGGCCTAGGAAGGGAGCGTTTTGTTGCGTGGAAGGTTTAGTTGCTTGGCACCCCTGAATATGGATATAGGGAAAATGTGATGAATATTGTCAGTAATTTCACAGCAATAGTGACCTTGGCTAGCAATGGTGATTATGCCACTTTTGAGAGTAACAACAATTCAAAAAATGCAGTTGCCATTCACATTTCAAAGCTGCCCTGGCCTGTATGCTCCTTGCCCCAGCAATAGTGCCAGCAGAACTCCACCTAGAGTGGTGGTAGACTGTTTCCTCTTGTGGGGAAGAAACAAGGTTACCTTCCTTGGAAATGTTCAGGAAAGAATTGCAGAGCATCTCCTTGATGGTTCAAAAGCACAAAAAGAACACACCTGTTCAGATAAACAAAGTATTCTACATGGGACAAACCTATAGCCATCCCCTCTCTGCCCCCCAACACCTTTTTTAGAATAACAAGGCAAAGAAAGGAAAAAACAAATGCCACCTCTACCTCTGAGAATAGGACTGGGATCTGTTGTGGACCATGTAAGTCAGACTGCTCTACTAAGGTGTTTGAATTCATTTCCTTACATATGGCTAACTCAAGTGCCAACTATATATGCATTCCTAAGAATTAACTCATGTCTTTCTAGTGCTGTTCTTACAATAAAGCAAAGAACCAAGTCAATTCCTTTATACTGTAACCGTGTGTGTGTCATTTTTAAACAGGGGAGAATGGAGGGGGACCAAAAATGGAAACAAACAGGCTCTTAATGCATCAATATACCTACCTGAGCTACCCAACACTTCATCATCAGGATCATCTGTGCTCACCTGGTGGGACTGGCTTGACACTGAAGGAGTTTTTAAAGAGAATTGGGGATCACTGTATGGTTTGTATGCTCCTTCTCCTTATTGTGTGATGCTGGGGTTTCCTTGCCTCATTTTCACAAAGGGCCCACCCACATGTTTCATGTGCTAGTGAGTTCCATGCCTGCTATGGCACTGTTCATTGTAGAAGTGGCAGGTCTGCAGGATGGGCCCAGATTTGCTGTTGCCCTCCCGCTTCTTCTGACATACTTGCTAAAGTCTCCTTGGCTTTCACCCAGCATTGGGACTAGCCCTGGGATTGTCTCACCAACACAGGCATCAACAGAAGTAGCCTGACTTTGACCCTACATCATCTGATGAAGTAGCATTTCTGTGTCACTGTAGCAGGGAGCACACACAGGTACATGGACACATCTACACCTGAGTCAAGACCAGTTGACTTATGTTGTCATAACTTTGTCATATACACCAGACCTGATATGCATGAATGAGCTTGTCCACTGCATCAGGTTAGATGGAAGAAACTTTGGCAAAGGGAAATCTGGGTTATGACTACAGTCACTCTATGGTATGGTCCAGTGTAACCTACACTTTTTAAAATTCCTGACTTTCACACTTTGTTTTAAGGCTACCCAGTATTCTCAAGGATAAAGAGAAACTAGCTCATGAAGTAGCCTTATTGGAACTTCAAAGAGCACGTGACTATCATCTTCTTTCTTCTGGTTGACTACCAGTGTACCTCTGGTCCCTTCCCACTACAGCAAGCAGTGGAGCTTTGCACCACTGGGGCAGGAGTGTGTGTGTGTGTGGTGTGTAACTGCTATACAGACCTATCTGAACACAGCTGTTTTATGACATACAAATTAGAGATTCAGTTAGTGATCTTAATGATAAACACAGTGTTTAGTTGAAATTCATCCATGGTGTAATGTCACTGACAATTGAACTATGATAGAAATGAATTTGACCTTTATATCCAGTCCAGTAAAGATTATTTTCTTAGTGGAAATGTCTTATCACACTTTTACTTGATTGATTTTTTTTTTTTTTTGTATTGCACTTTGTATATGTGTTAGGATTTTCTGTTTCTTAGAAAGTAACTGCTTTTTAAAATTTGTTAATGAAACTCTCCATATATGTAAAATACAGAAGTCTTTGATCCTGATTTTTGTTACTTTTTCTTTGAGTATCTCCATTTTGGATTGCCTAATTTTAGACAATTGTCTGATTTTTGAGAGACAATGAGCACCCACAAGTACAGTCAAAATTAAGAGAAACAGCAAGTGCCCTTTACCTCTGAAATGCCAGCCTTATTTGCTGGGCTCCCAAAATTAAATTCCACCTTGGAAACTTGGACCTTTATGTGACACTCTGTGTCTAGGGGACTGTTTATGATGATTTTTCATATTGATATTTCATATTTACAATTATCCATATGTGATGTCATGTTTTGGTATCAGTAGAAAGGCTGTAACTTGCTAGGAATGATTATATGATTTGTATGTAGGTATTACGCCTGTATTGGAGATTAGAAATCTGTTTTGTTTTTATGTGTTCCAAGTTGTTTGAGCTGAAGCAATCCCAGACTGGGTGTGTGCAAACTATTGTCATATTGATGGTCCACCAGGAGGGGACTCCCAGCTACAGTGGGCCCAAGAGGAAACCTGTTTGACCAGTTACCTAGACTGACCATGTGGCCCACCTCCATTTTGATCTGGCAAGGACTCTCAGATAAAAGACCATCACCAATTCTCCATTTTGTCTTTAGTCATTAGTCTCCAGTCTGTCTGCGACCAACACCTGCCTCTGGAACTAGTCTTCTGAGACTGAACAAAGGGCTGAGACCCACCCAGCTGCTGCTGCTGCTGGGTGCCCACCAGAGGAGTGGGACTAATCTGCAAACTACAGGATCTTCAAGGATTTGTTTTCCATGGACTCTAAATTATTTGTATGTATGTGATTCACTCTGACCCTTTAACATGTTTCGTATGTAGCTTGTTTTCTGTTTATATTAAACCTTTAGTTGTAGTTACTCAAAATACCACGCTGCCAGCCAATCCTTTAGTAAGATTCAAGCCTATATCATGCTGTGTAATGTGGCTGGCCCCTTGGGGTCAGAAGAACCTATTTCTTTAAGAGACCTAGTGGCTGTACTGAGGACCGGTGACTGGAATGCAGTAAAGGGAGCTGTCTATACTATATGGTGGCTTCTTGATATCCATTGTGGGGGATCAGAAGCATTGTTTGTGACTGGTTGGGGGCAGCTTATCTCCAGGTAACCCCCCAGTGCTGGGAGAATCTGCTCTCCTTTCTGCAGCTTGCCCTGATCTTTGCATATTCAGGTGGTTATCCCAGGAGGCCTGGGTCACACTTTACATACTAAAACCACGGCTGGTCCATGAATAGTCTGCCAAACATAAAGCCGAGTTGGGTGTTTGTGTCAGGATGCCCATCTGTGCACCCCTAAGATATGATCTGTTTAACTTTCCCATTCACTTTTGCAATGTAATTGTCTTTTGGTTCCAAAGTGCCGTGCAAGGTTCCTTTATGAATGCTTATAACATATTCTACATGATTACTATGGTATCATGTTTCCTGCACCATCATATATGTGTACAGATGTGAAACAGGTTACATGGCTCTAGGGGAGAGGGACCAGGAGAGTAGTTTTTCAGCAGCATGTAAACAACCAAAGCTGCCAGCTGAGTCTAGAGAGGTGCATAACAAAAGGATCAATGGGACCCAGGAAGGAGGGGTGAGATGGAGATGGAAAACAGAGACACTTTGAACAGCTTGGAGTTTTTGCCGGGGAAACTCCATCTTGAAACATCTGCAAGAAGAATTGGGTCCTGCCATGGAAGAGGGAGAGACTAGAATAGAATCATAGGGTTAGAAGGGACCTCATGAGATCATCTAGTTCAACCCCAGGGGTTTGAACCTAGGACTTTCTGCATGTAAAGCAGATGTAGAGATGGCTGCAAACCATCACAGCAGTCCTTGAGAGGTGAGATAAGTATATTTCTAGTAGGCTATGTCTAGACTGGCAAAGTTATTTCAAAATAACTATGCTGATATTAATTCAAAATTATATCAAAATAGTGAGTCTTCACAAGACTCACTATTTTGAAATAAAGCAGGCATTAGTATTTTGAGTTAGTGTCTACATTAGACTCAATAACTTGAAATGGATCCCCCTGGCACAATAGTTGACCTGCAGGGGAAGGGATTCCCCCACAGGGCTCCCTTCCCTGCTGGGGTTAGCAAACCCCCAGCAGGCTGGTTTCCCTGTCAGGGACAGGAAACCCCCAGCATGATTGCTTCTTCCTCCCCCAAGACATGCTGATCTGCCCCCCCCCCCCCAAGCCTGAAGAGAGACTGGGGGGGCAGATCAACATGTCTTGGGGGCAGGGAGGAGAACTAGCCCCACTGGGGGTTCTCTGCCACAGGCAGGGAATTGAACTGCTAGAGGGTTCCCTGTCCCCAGCTGGGAGCAAAGCCACCAAGTGTTCCCCATTCCTGGCAGGGAAGGGAGCCCTGCTGGGGGCTTCCCTCCCATTATGGCCTGCAGCCTGCTAGAGAATCCTTTCCCCTATTCTGAAAAAAGCCAATTCTGTGGCTTAGAATGGCTTTTTTTTTTTTCCAAAATAACTATTTTGAAAGAATTTCTCTTTCAAAATAAAAGCAGGGTTAGTTATTTTGAAATACCAAAGTGCTCATTTCAAAATAACTAAATGCCTGCATGGACACACAGTTTTTTGGAACTGAGCCTCCTTATTTTTGAAAAAACTTTTCAGTGTAGACAAACCCCATAGTGTTATAGTATAGCAGGAGTGTTTTATCTGTTAATTTTTCATGGCAAGCACTGACTGCTTTATAGCAGATCATTGCACAATCATTTCAATATACTCATAAAATCTCATACTAATAAGTAAACTATGGTTTGCTTTATATAAAGCTGTGTGGACTTTGGAAGGTGTGAATGAGGTAGGCTGGGCACAATCCATTTCTTCGCTAAATGGACAGACTTGAATGTATGGTGGTTGGCAGTGGGTCCCAATCTGTATAAGAGAGAAATTCCCACTGTGGTATCTGGGATTGACAGTGCTTGCTTGGGGACCCTGCCACAGGTGCATAGTGGTCGCACCCTTACTGCCTGCGACTGATTATACGCAGAAGGCTGGTGTGGACTGACTCAGGAGTGAGGGGTCACCTGGCAGAGTGGACTGGAAGTGGGGATCAGGGAGTCACAGTGGCACACCAGACTGTACTTGTGGAGCAGCCTGTCACAGAATTGTATTTTTGTTGTTCGGGTGTGTTTTCTCTGATTTATTCCAGTCAACAAGTTCAATGGCAGAAATGCTCACAGAAGCATTAAAAATATATATACAGATAGTAAATTTTATCTTTTAAATGTGAACTTTCATACTAGTAACCTCATTCTAAAAGAAATACTCAATGATTAAGTAGTACAATCAAAGCTAACTCGCTTAGCCTGACCTTCAAAGACTACAAAGTCACAATTTTCTCACAATCTTCAGCCCAAGAATTATAGACTGAAATTATTCAGAAAATAATTTTGAATAAAGAATACACTTGAGCAGATAGCAGAGTCAGTTGCTTGTGGACAACTTGCAAACTGAACACAAGGCTAAATTTGTTGACTGTTCCAATATTCTATAGTAATTATTTGCTCAGGGGATTTTGATTTCGCATGCTATCATTATACTTAATGAATCACTTGTGCAATAACACAGATATCTGGTTTCATATAAAATACTTATCAGCGCTTTCATTGTTACATCATAGATTAGAGAGAGTGTACAGTATTTCAGAACATTTAGCTATTTATTGTATCCTTTTTTTAGGAGCTTGTGAACTTGCATTTGCCACCGGAAACCATAGCAGTTCTTCTAACTCTATAGATTAATCATAAAAGCAAATTGCAGGGCCGTACCTAGGCCGGGGCAAATGGGCCAAAGCCCCAGGTGTGGAATGTTAGGGAGCACAAGGAATGGATCCAGTTTCCCACAGCAGCTGGGGATGGATCCAGATCCATTCCCAGATGCCACAAGGAGCCAGATCCATCCCCTGCACCCCCTAACATTCCACGCCTGGGGCTTGCTGCCACCGCCAGATCCACATCCATGCCCCTGCAGCCTGCCAGCAGCAGCAGGAAGTTCCCAGTGCCTCCAGCGGCAGCTGGGAATGGCTCCCCCCCCCCCGGTGGCCTGTCGGTGAGTGGGAGCTTTCCAGTATCTCCAGCAGCAGCAGCTGGGGACAGATCCGAATCCTCTCAGCCCTGCTGTTGGTGGCGGAAAGTTCCCACTGCTGCTGGCAGGCTGCAGGGATCCAGATCTATCCTCAGCCACGTGGCTGGGGACAGATCTGGCTCCAGGATGGATTGAGGCCCGGGGGGGGTGTGTCTGGGACTGCTTGCCCCAGGCGCAAAAACTACTAGTTACAGCTCTGGCAAATTGCATTGTTCTGTGAAACTGAATCATTGCTCAGTACTCTTCATCTCAGTTACAAAAAACAAAACTTTCTAACAATCAGCCAACACTGCTTTTTGGAGACTGTGATGGCTCTTGGTTTACCCAGATTTGTAAGTCACCTAGATCCTGAGCATGAGGGAGTCTTTCTTGCCTGTGCTTGGCTAGGTGCCGGCTCCCTAACACTACCAGGCTTTTAGGTATCCAAGCACTCTCCTCTAGCCTTGTCTTCACCTTGCAGCTTAACAGATGATGTACCCTAGTCCCTGAGTTGCTTTGAATTTCCTGTGATACATAGCCCTGAATGCTGGCTACTCACAGAAATCCCAGATCTTCCATTCTAAAGGGAACTGTGTTTAGCAGATTTACCTTAAACCACCACTCCTGTAAATCACACAGCACCTATGAGCACTTTATAAACAACAGTAGGTTTATTAAAGAATAAATATTTAACTAGGAAAAAAAGAGTGTAAACTTTGTTGCAATACAAAGTCATAAGATGTGAACCTAGTCTGTTTTTGGTTACCTTTCCTATCTAAAAAAGTAGGCTCCTCCTACCTGTAAAGTTCAGGCTGTTGCAAAAATCAGGGCCCTGTTTTCAAGAGAGCATCTTAGTCCTCAAGACCTCATTGTTCCAGAGGACTTCTCCCTCTTCTATTATACTGAAAGTCTTTTTTTTGTCTTTTCATTGACAGGGCATTGAATGTCTTGTCTTGGTGTAATGTTCCTTTTTTTTTTTACTTTCAAGCTATTTCAGTTTGCAGTTGCCTCCACGTTCAGTTTCCACTGAAAGTCTGGGGATTGAGTAAGGCTAAACAACAGAGTTTTTCATTGCATCACTGGCTAACTAGGAAGGGGTGACGACTTCTCCCTGCCTGAAGGGACGTCTCTGAGACATATTATCCCCTATGACTAAGTTTTATTTCAAGTTTACTAAGCATGCTTCCAGTATAAATAAGTTATTCCTTAAGTACTACCCATATGTCCATCTCACAATGGTTATGGATCTCTTAACAAATTATAAGCTGTCTGAAGGTACTTTATATGCTATGCTCTGTTCACAAACATCCTGTAGCGTATATTTAGTACAGTGAGTTTCTCAGGCCTGAGTTGAGTTATTGGCTTTGTCCTTTAACGAGGGGTCTCTGTGTCACAGAAACTGTATGAAAAGAGCTTTCCATTTTCTGCAAAAAGTTATCACATCTTGTCTAATATGTAATACAAGGATGACCAAGATTTGAGAAAATCTTGAGACTAATACTAAATCCTTAAATCCATATTTGGGCACAAAAATCAGTGCATCTCCCACTGCAGCTGCAGGTATTCACTAGTGGAGCCAGGCATGTGCCTGCAACTACAAGAGGAACCTGGTGCAGAGGAGATACCTAGAAAGCTGCCTGCTGTGCTGTGATGGGACTGGCATAGAAACTTACTGAGATGGTTTCAAAGTCAGAAGGTTCTTTCTGGCCAAAGTACAATTATTAGCTTCCTTTTTCCACCCCAGAATGATCCAGATCAGAAAAGTGTCTTTATGCTACCTCTGTACTCCACAGGGAGCAGCATCTAAGCACTCCATGTGAAAAGCCAGAAAGCTGTCTTAAAGGAGTTACTTGAACCTCTCTGCTCCCTGGATTCAGCTCACCAGCCAAGAAGTGTTTGAGCTGCGGAAGGAGTTTGAGTTTCCCCACCCATGCTGCTACTTTTACAACCACTACTGGCCTCTTTAGCTGCCAGCCTCACACTTCCCTCTAGCCTGATGAGAACCAATCAAAGAGAAAGCAGCCTTCAAAGCTCAGAGACTCCCTTCATTTTTGTGTGGGTGTGTTTTTTTTGTTTGTTTGTTGTTTGTTTTTTTTTTTTTTTTTTTTTCCCTCTTCCATGTTCAAAGCTGAGTGGTAGCAGTAGTCACAGGCAACTGGAATTGTGGCTCCTACTGGAAAGGTTTCACATCACCCTCACAAGCTCAGTCCCACAGGTTGGTAACCACTGCTGTAAAGCTTCCAAAAGAATTTGATCAAGAGTTCCAGTTCGGTCAAAGAAGAACAGTGGGTTACTCAGCAGTAAACCATCCTTCTTTGAGATGGGCTGCTCGGATCCATTCAGGTCCCTCCCCTCCATCCCCGCATCTGGAGTTGGCAACTCTAAGGAACTGAGGAGGGGTCAGGAGGCAGCCGTATATATAGCCACGGGGTGGCGCAAGGGGCGGAGGCCGCCTACCCTCTCCTGACAGGCTAGGACAAGTTTCTTCCGACCAATCTGGCGCTCCGGCACAGAGACACCTATTACTGAATGAATCCGAGCAGCCCATCTCGAAGACGGACAGTTACTGGTGAGTAACCCACCATTCTGTCCTTTAAAGGAGGGATTCTCTTTTTGATGATAGTGTCACCCAGACAACCTCTCTTTGCTTATTAATCAAGTCTACCTGCATGAAAGGAAAGGACTCAGTAGAGACTGCTCTAAATCTCCGGATCACCTTATGGTGTGCATTGTAGGCAGTGGGCCAAATGACATCAGTTATGCCAGGCAAGTGTGTTGACATCAGTGGAGTTGGATTAGTGTAACTGAAAGGAGAAACTGGCTCATTCTCTTTCAAGTAAACCTGTTAATTATTGTGGACATGGGTTCTTTATGACACAACAATGGGAAGCTTTCTAAGCAAGCTTGTTGGATTTGAGAATGGACTGAATGACAACATCACACAGGTGCTTCTCTTTTCACTGTAAACCATTCATTGTGTCACAAGCTTTTCATAGACATGGAATAAAGACAAGGTTACATCCAAGCAATCTACTTGAGATCTTTTAGCTTTGCTTTCATTTCTAAGAAAGATATCTTTAATACTGTTAAAGACACAGGAAGCTTTATTACCACACAGGCTTGAGCACAGACAGAGCTGAAAAACACATTCAAAAAAGCAGATTTTATTTATTTATTTATTTTTTAAATAAGTTTTAAATGAGACTTGTATCAAAGATTTCATTTTGCCACATGAAACGTGATTTCAAGCAAAATTGGTTGTGTTACTGTTCCCAATGAAAGGAAAGGAGTAACTGATACCGGACTAGAAGATGTACTGTCAGGTACCAGTTCTTGAAAGATCAAAGTGAAATCATCTATAAAGCTGACAGCAAAGGCAGAAGTCATATTAAAGTCAGGAGATCTAATTAGTGTTTGGCAGGCAAATTTGTTTAATGTGGTAACAATCTATCAGACAGAAATAGTACAAAAGTATGTAGCTTTGGGGAGTATGTAATTTAACTATACATCATCAGGTCAGCACTGCAACAGGTGCAACTTTAAGGCTGTGGTATGTTTGAAGGGAGCAGTGAGGAAGGTAGCTACATAACAATATTTGTGTGCATGGGTGTCTGTACAAATTTGCACAATACATTTGTAACCACTAAAACTTAACGTTTGCCAGTAGATATCACAGAGTTACCAGAATTAGTTTATATTACTGTTTTTAAGTATATAGGTAGTATAAGATATGTAAGTAAGATAGGAAAAATGTAGCATGTCTCTCCTACCAGCTCAGTCCACTTCCCTTCTTCATCCCCATCTACTCACTTTCCCCAGGCTGCTGATCCCAGAGGAAGAGGACTGGGATCAGCAGCCAGGAAAGCAGGTGGATGGTTTACCTTGTGGGAACCAGGTGATGATTCCTTCATACCAAGTGGGACACTCAGGCCTAGGATAGAGCAGTTTGCCCTGCCAACCATTCCTGTTCCTTCTTTTATGTGTCTCTTTAACTAACTTCTGCATCTTCTCCATACTTCCTCAAGTGAGCCACACAGGGGCAGGGGAGGAGCACCAAATGAAGACTTATTTTGGCCTCCTTCCTCTGTAGAAGTTATACTCATACTCAAAGTGAAGATAGTTGAAGTATTGAGCTAACAATTCTAAACTGATTAAAGAAACCTAGCTAAAAAGTGAGGTAGGGCATTGCTGAATGCCTGCGCGGTTTCCTCTTGCGTTGTTCAAGTTCATCAGCCGGAACTTTGGAAGTTTCCACCACTCTGCAAATTTTGGGGCTTTAAATACCCCTTTTGCACAGTACAGGGGTTTTACCCTTCCAAAAATAAATTGAATTATCTCATTCTTCCTGGCCCAAATATGGGTGTTTTCCAGAAATTGCTGGGGGTACTTTTAGATTATTGGTTCAGAGGTCTGTTGACTTTTTTTTTTTCCTGGCATAGTCTTCCATTTTCTTGTTTACTAGGTTGTGGGTGTTGTGGTGGGTTTGCAGATCTATTTTCCACCTGTTTATCTTCAGACCATGATCAAAAACCCAGCTTGCCAAATTTGCACTACTTATGCTCACCTATCACCTAGTTAGCCTTCCCTATTGCATAGATAGATACAAACCTTGGTTTACAAGGCTTGCAGGATCTCATCCTATTGCATAAGTAAGGAAACTTAGTCTTTGCAAACTGAGTCACCCCTCTTGCAAAGATCTGCAGGACACATGCGTTTCAGCTTATGGAAAGAACTCGTACCAAGCTCCTTGCTTATAAGAAATGAAATACTACAAAACTATGCTTTCTTAAACTTGTATAGAGAAAGATATGTTTGTATAAAAATAGAGTAATATATGCATGCAAGCTCAATACATGTATAGCCAAAGGCTGCATAATGGAATAATATACATAGGTTTTATGAACTCTGTGCACTACTGGTATAAAAAGAAGACACTGTACATTTAATCAACACCACCATTACATTTGACTAACTCTGCAAATTTTGTTTTGAATGTTATGATAGATGGTGTTTTACTTAGTCACATTCCTGGACTTGTGTCTATGGGGAGACTCTCAGCCTCCCTTTTTTACTTTTTTAATGAGTTTTCAGTTCACTGTGGAGAAAAATGTGAAATGATGCACAAAATTAATAATTTGTAAGCCAACTCTTGTGATTTTTTTGGTGTGGGCTGCCCCAATTTTTGAATATTTGGGTTTGTCAATTCTGAAAGCATTGAGAATAAATAACCTGACTAATTTAGACCCCTCTACATGTTTGTATAATTCACAAACAGTTTCTGATTTCTACAGATTTCTTCCTTATTTATAAATATTTGCTGAATGAACAATTTTCAGTCTGTGGTTTGTTCTTCAACTGTTCAGATAACCTCAGTTTGTATGTGGTGGTATTTGCTACTCCATATGATAGTACCACACTGTGCCAGTGTTCAGTGATGTTTTAGTTTAATGGTAAATATACACTTTCAAGTTTTTTGAACAACTTAAAAAAAAACAAAACAAAACCCAGCATTGAATAAAAATTTCTTTGGGGAGAAGGGGCTCCATTTTCAATGAAAAATTAACTGTTCGGATTTCTTTGCTCTTCAGGGCATTGTTTAGGAAGGTCTGCAAGAGTTCAATATAATTAAGGCAAAATTTTCTGTTGCTTGACTCTTACTGGCTGGTGAATGTATGTGAGCATGCTGGTCTGTTTGGCTCCAGCCCAGGAAGGATTAATACCATGCCCAAGCATCTTTTACATTTTTATACCAGGGCATGCTTTCTTAATTCAAACAAAAACCCTCTCAAGTAATACAAAAGAAAGCTCTGATCAACAATGGTGGCTGCAACCCGAGGCAGTTTGCTTTGTGTATCTTTCTCTGTGCTACAGCTAGTGATTGGGGGCCGTCCTCTCTTTAGCCGAACTCTCTTTGCCCTTTATAGGCCTCACCTGGATGTGATAGTTGAACAAAGCAGGCTGGTCTCAGCTCCCTAGACCTTGAAAGGGCAGACCATCCTGTGACATGGTAGTTTTGGAAATGTAAGCATTTTAAAGAGGTTGTAGAAAATAAGACCACAGGTTTTCTCTATACAGCAAAGAAAAGTCTGTGGCTGACCTGTACCAACTGACTCAGGCTTGTGGGGCTCAGGCCGCAGGGCTGTTCTGTTGTGGTGTATATTTCTGTCTCAGGCTGTAACCTGGGCTCTAGTACCATGTGAATTTGTAGGGTCCCAGAGCTAAGTCCTGAAGTCAACACAGCAAGGAAACAGCCTGACAGCCCCAGTCCCGTGAGCCTGAGTCAATTGGCATAGGCCAGTTGTGGGTTTTCTTTGTTGCATGGACATACCCTGAGAGGGTTCATTACATGATGTGTGCAAATAAGAAGATGGAAGTTAAGAAGTTAGACACACACAGGTGGTACTATAATCTGCTTATATCTATGTGGCTATTGTGTGGGCTTACTGTTACTACTTTGATAAATTAATCTGGAATTTATTCAATATTTTTCAATGCTTAAACACTACCCCCTCTTCTATTTGGAAAATTGCATACAAACATTTGTATACCTCAAAAATTGCACCACTGGCATTGTGGAATGCCTTGCATGGAATAAATGGAATGCCATATCCTGCTTATTTGTTCATTCATAATTTAATTCAAACATAGGTATGTCTGACAAAATGAGTTGGAGCCCATGGAGGCTTCACCCTAAGATATCTGTTGTGGCACCTTAAGACTAAGACTCTCACTGTTTTTTGGTGACCACATCAGGATCTCAGAACTAAGCTGAGTCTGGATCATTTGACACTTAGATATAGAATTGAAGCTTCCAAAGTAAACGTGGGTGTTGCCTAACCTTTTTCTTTGTCACAATACTGAGCCATTGCAGTGTTGCCAACTTTCTTGATTTTTTATCACAAACCTTGCAGTATTTACTGCCATTTTCTTAAAGATCTAGCTGCTGGAATAATGTGGGGTGTTTTTTTTTTTTTTTTAATTCAGTCTCAGTATTTATGTATGTATTTATTTTAAAGGTGGTTTTTTTTCCTTATATGGATAAATCCAGTTTCTTTTGAAGAAACTGACTGGAATCACTGCTCATACTGATCACAGTGGAGTCACCAGTAGGTGCCAAGCCCAGTTGTTGGACCTGGTGAGAAAATATCATTAGTACACAGGGGTGCTGCAGCCTGGAGATAGAGGGTAAGTCACAGGTTTCCACCCTGAGAAGAGTACAGGTAGTTAGCATGGCCCTAGAAGGGGTGCCCTTGAAGAGACCTGAGAAAGAGATCAAAGATGCAGCTGGCCCTGAACTGTGACAGAGACACAGATATGGGCTTTTTCCTTCAGAACTCTTTGAACACTGTAATTCCCAAACTATGACCCTCACATTACCTTTTTTCTTATCCTGACTGCAGCTGGGATCTTCTTCCTTTCCATCAGCTACTCTTCACCCTCCTTTGTGATAAAGTCTGGTGATGAGCCTGCCACCACTTCTCTTCCCATCTCCACTCCTCATGCTCACTAACATATCCCTTGCTGACGCCAGCTGTGGAGCCACGTCTTCACCACAGAGCTTCTCAGCGCTACTATGTCCTTTTCCACTGAGTAACCCATTTCCCTTTGGAACCTGAACCTCATCTTTCTCCTTTGTTCGTGGACAAGTTTTCACTCTTTTTGCCTTAAAAACAAAAGTTGGGCTGAGCAGAGTGTGCCTCAAAATTAGACTACTTCCATTCTTTAAAATGAAATGATCATTTCAGAGGTAAATACCTGATAGTTTGAGGCAAATGCAAACCATTTCATCATATTTGTGTATGCAAAAATTGTGTTTGCCAGGTGTCACAACAAGAATTATTGTCATTCAGCTGTCACTGACTGTAGGTAGAGTTGTGACTGTGGTACTGTAAAAAAGCAGGTAGGCGGCTGCTCTTCTTGAGTTTTGGAAGAAGGGTGGGTTGTTTTTGTTTGTTTTTTTTTCCTCTAAACACATTTTTATTAACTTCAATCAGGCTGAAGGTTTAGTATCTTCAAGAGGTTTATCCCAATGCATGTATGTGTCTTTGTCCTAAAAATAATAACCACCACCTGCCATGTTCTGGTAAATACTGCACTATTTGTGTCCATGAATCTAATTATATAGATCACTGACGGTGTGTGGCTTATTTTCACATAAAGGTTTGAGACCATTATTGAATGCCAGTTAAATTGAAAAGTCTCTCAGCTCTGTAAGTCATCTGTGTATAATAGTCCCATTCAGACCAAGCAGGGATATTTTCAGGACTGGGCCAACATAGCTTGTTCATTTGTTATCAGTGGAACCGGTAGCACCACAAAATATTATGAATGCCTGGCACTTCCCATTATGAGGCACTAGCATGGTTGTTTCTAACTTTGCCAAGTTGGAACTGTTTGGGCTGTACTAATTTTCCATGCCAGGTGTCTGCATCAGCCCGAACACTCTGGAAAGACGCTTGCTAAAACAGTTCAGTTGTTTCTGAGAATGACACTCGAGAAAAAACGTTATGTTTATGTTAAAAAAAATTCTTGCAGTCTTTCCTTTGAAAAGCTTTAATGCCCCATGCATTGGAGCAGGTGCTTGAAATTTGAGAGGTAGGTAGCTTTTATGTCATGGTTGCTATTTTTGCTATTACTTGTGAAAATTTACCCAAATCTGGCCAAATTATAAGCCTTTGAAAAACCAGTTTGCACATGCTTAGGAAGGATTTGCTTCACAACTAAAATCTCAGCGTGCTGGCCTAGGCAATGTGGAGAAGAAAACTGCTTGATTTACATAAAGACAGGAGAATAGCTAGAGCACCTTTTGGGGATAGTCAGGAGGAGAAGCTTGGGACAAAAAACACTGGGAAGACTGAAGTCTTGTCTACTTCACAGGGCAGCAATATGAACTAGTAGGGTGTAAATTGTAGAGCATCCTAAACCCTGCTGACATAGTCAAAAAGACACCTTGTGTACACTGCTGTAGCCATGTTTGGAACAGTGCTATATCAATGCATGCTAGTTCCAAAGGGGCAACCGTGTTAGCTGAGTTCAATAAAACAAACAAGGTGTCCTGTGATGCTTGAAAACTAACAAATTTATTTATTGCATGAGCTTTCATGGGAGAAAATCCCACTTCCCTTGAAAGATCATGCAATAAGCTTGTTAATCTTCAAGTGCCACAGGACTCCTTGTTTTAATGCACACTAGGGATTTTTCAGACCACATCATCAGAGGCTATATGAGGCAGTTAGAATGCACCACTTCAAAGCTTTACATCCCTCTGATGCATATTGCCACAATGCAAAGACAAGCCCTTCTATTAGTTTTAGAGCACAGGCAGGAACACTGGGACTGCTAGGAGAAAGTGTTCACAAGTTAGGAAGTGTTGGAATTAAGGTTTCCTGTGCATTGAGCATTATAACAGCACTATTTACATGAGTATATATTTTCTTCTCTTTAAGTGAGCACCAGCCATTCTGTGCTAGTCTGTGTATACCAGGATGAGTCCAGGATCGGGGGGAGGGGGAAAAGAGGAATAGTATTTGCTAATATAAGCAAAGACTGTGCTATTATGCACATGCCCAAAGGGCATAAATTAAAATTCTGTAAGCAACTTCATTTCTGTCATTTCCTATGTTTGAGGGCTTAATATTGCAACTTATTTTTTTGTAATGTTACATAATGTTTTTAACATGTGTTTTTGGCTGTGATACACATCTACAAACCCACATCCCAACTGGAGATTAGGATTTATGGTTTACATGGAACCATACAAATCCAGTCTGGCTTCATGCATTTTTTAAAACAATTTTCAATACAGTGTCTATTTGCAGTGTGGATCTAAGAATAAAAATTTTTCCTAAATGCATGGCTGAGTGTACATGTAAAATTACTGCCATATTCTGTGTTGAATGATACCTCAGGAAGCCATGCTGAAATTAATGGCTATGCTCACACGTAAACTGTTGTTTCAAAATAAAGTCCTTGTTTCAAAATAAGTTAATTCGAATTAAGGGAAAAGCTCAAAGCAAAATAGCATGTCCAAAGACAGGACTTGCTATTTTGCTTTAGGAGAGGGGCACCATGGGAGGTGTGGCAACATGGCCCCCTACCCCAGGCCATGCCCCCACCCAATAAAGACTAAAAGGAAGGCACCCTGGGAAGGAGAAAGGCAAAAGTGTTGTTTCAAAATAATGGTTATTTCAAAATAACACGTCCGAACGCCGTTGTTTTGAAACAACCATTTCGAAACAATGGCTATTTCAATTAGATGTGAGGTTTTACTGTTTCAAAACAATAGCCATTATTTCAAAACAATGGGTCCTGTTGTTTCAAAATAACAGAAGGTTGTCTGGACATAAGAAATTTTATTTTGAAACAATGGCTATTGTTTTGAAATAAAACTCTCGTCTGAACACAGCCAATGGTATTACCTTGGGTGTAAACCAAGTCTGAATTTGAGTCTTCTAAATTATTACTGCCATAAATTCTAGCTTGACACCTCAAAAATCCACAAATGCATGGATCTTTGGCTTAGTTTACATTCAGTGAACATGGGCAATATTCTGCCCTGAGTGCCGTGTCAGTGTTACGGTTGTACACTGACTCCAAGATTGATATGTGTGTATAAAACCTGTGCTGTGAGTTAACTTAATACGTCCACTTCAGTGTATTGTTTCTTTTTTCTTTTTCTCCCTTTCATCTGCATTATGTTTTATTGTGCTCTTGAGGAGCCGATGAAAGGTTATAATTTATTAGATGAGGAAAACAATTCCTTCTGCATTTTTAGGGCCCAAACTGTTCCCTTTCAAGTCAATAGCAAACCTCCCTTTCACTCTCACTGGGGCCAGGACTAAGCCCATAGCCTTTCTTTTTACTTTCTTGGTTGAAAGGCAATAGCTCAGTGTGTCATGTATCTATTGCTTTTTTCAGTAAAATGCAAATAGAGTTCCCACGACCTGTTGTTACACTGTAAGATTTTTTTGTTTGATGTGGTAGGTACATTATACTTGATTCGTTACGGCTGTTTGCTTCTCTTCTAAAATCCACCAGAAAAGCACCAGCCCATTGTATTATTTAGATTGGCCCTGTGGCAGTTTCATTGTGAATAGAGGAAATCTATACCTCTGGCTGAGTAAGATCTTGATGAACCTGTATCAAAGGGCTTCTCCTAACCCCTCTTTTTAGGAGCATGATGTGAATTATATGAAGCAGGTGTGACTGCTAAAGGTAAATGGAGACTGGTGCTATACTTCACAGTCTATAATAGGGGTGGCCAAACTTATGGAACTCAAGAGACACATGAGTTGATTATTAAACCTTCGAGAGCCACAGTGAGGCATGTTGCCATATACTTTTACCTACTCCAAAATTACTAAGTTTAAAATTCATTGCACACTTTAATTTTGTCATAAAAAGAGGGCAAATATTGATCTGATTAATGTCAGATTCTAATAATTAGTTAAGGTTACCATGTAAACTATGCCTATACAGTAAAAACTTAGCTTTTGCTTGATGTAGAAGACTGCAGGTTAGTGGCGAGTTTTTTTTTTTTTAAATCTGCGCAATAATTTGTCAGTGGAGTACATAAGAGCTCTCTTAGCTCTGTAAAATACTCTCTGTAAGTATTGCATGATGTTTCAATTTCACACATTACATTGTGGAATACAATGTTTCACAGCAGTAAGTTGTGTCAAAAATTGAAAGTTATCTACAGCTGACTTTCTTCAGTTGATGATATTTAGTTTCAGGCACTAGTTTCCAGAGTTAAGTTGCTCCCTTGGAGCTTTTGTGCATACCTATTTAAACCAGAATCCTCTTGCATTTCAGGTTTTAAACAACCTATTTTCTTTGTATTTTTTTTCTTATTATTCAACATCATGTGTCTTATTATTTGTTTTTTGTCTTATTTATTTTGTCTTATTTATTTGTTTCTTATTATTCAACATCATGATGACCTCGTGGGGTCCCTTCCAACCCTATGATTCTATGTTTAGAAGGACTTGTAAATATGATTTTATTTTAACAAGTAAACTGCATAAGGGCCTATGAGAAAATCTAAACGTGCCAGGCTTCTCCCTGCCGTCCCAACCATGCCGCAGATGTTTGTGCTTGGGAAATCAATTTGAGAAATTGATTTGATGATGTTCTTCTCCAAGCCACAATTTTTCATTCAAGAGCCGCATGTGGTTCCTGAGCAGCAGTTTGGCCACGCCTGGTCTATAACAATCCACATTCAAGTCTGATAGTCATATGTACCATGTTAACAGAACCACTGTGCTGAAAATTGAAACCTCTAAGCCAGACGTGGCCGAACTGCAGCTCGCAAGCCACGTGCGGCTCTTTAAAGAAAAATTGCAGCTCCTGAGAGAGCGCAGGAGGGAAGGGCGGCAGGGTGGGAGCCAGGGGTGAGAAATTTGCAGTGGTCAGGGACAGTAGAGAAGCTGCGGCATGGTGAGAGCCAGCAGCGGAGAAGCAGCCTTGTGAGAGCTGCTGAAAAAAGCAGCATGGTGAGAGCAGGGAGGGGAGGGGCAGCATTGGGAGAGCCTGCAAGTCATCAGTTAGGTGGAAAGAGAAGCACTCAGACCAAGTTACTGCCAGATTCTACAGTTTACTCACACAATATTAATTCTACCCTTCTTTTCTGTGTGCATAATGATAGTCTTTCATTACATCAGTGCATGATTTTTTAAATATCTTTTTGATATTGTTCTCTGGGTAAATATTTTTAAAACTGGCAACATAAATTGATCAAAAACAAGTCTACAATGAACTACAGATAAGTGGTGATAATTATCAATTTAAACCTGAAAAGCAATTCATTTTCTTTTTTAAAAATCACCTGGCATTTCCAGATATTGTAATATAATGCAAAATTATTTCTCTTGTATTTCTGTTTTGAGAATTAAATAAGAATCATCAGAAATGACTGAAAATTGACACAAGTGTTATATTGAAAACCGCTGACTACTATCAAAAGGTTATTTAAAAAAACCTCTATTAATTTAAAGAATGTTACAAGTACCTACTATGGATCATGGTTCATTTGCAACATGCAAAATGATTTAGACTTAAGATAGACCACCACTACTGAGAAAAAAAATTCCTTAAGTCCATTGAATAAGTGTGCCTGAGACATCAGTATGTCATCTGTTTGCAGAAGGAACAGCTAGCACATTTATTTTATAAGAAAATTTTAATTAATAGAACTAAGTCAATTACCAAGATAATTTACATTCACTGCAAAGTTCAATAGCAGCACTATACTTCTACTGATTCAATAGCATTTAACATTTATTAATTCTCTTTTGTTGTATAGTCAAAATCTGTTTATATTTCAGTGCAGTCTTCATGAATGACTCTATGGGTATCTGAGCCCATTAGACAAAAGTAATTGTTGTGAAGGGCTGAGGACGGAAAATTGTGTTGTAAACTTTCTGAAAAAAAACTCTCACCAATAAAGATTTTACTTGGTATTATAAAAACCAAATATTGATATTTAGAATTTATACAGGGCCTGACCCCAAACTGAATAAATTCAATGGGATTTTTTCCATAGTATCTTCTGTGCATGGACTCCAAAGCACTCACTGAAACAGGCTCTGATCTTGCACTTTCTGTCCCCATAAATTCTTATTGATCTGTTGTGATTTTGAACAGTTGAAAAGGTGTCCCTGTGTGTATCTCTTCACAGTATTAAGATGTGAGCAGTATTTTCCCTTACTATAACTCTCATTTTAAAATTGTCTGAGTCTTCAGACCTTTTGTCTTCACTGTCCATGAGTATTTTAGTGAATAAGTTTACTGGCAGAAGTATTGGCAGGGAAATGGGGGCATGGTAGGTGCTGGGATGGGGTGGGAGGCAGAAGTGTGGCATGGTTGGGGAGAGCAGAGAGAGCAGCGTGGCGAGACGGCAGGGAAGAAGCAATGGGGGGTGGGGGAGAGAAGCGTGACATGGTCAGAGAAGCCATAGCATACTTAAATTTTCTCATACGCCCTAATGCAGTGTACTCGTTGTTAAAATAAAATCATGTTTTACAAATCCTAAACATGCTGTGGAATACTAAGATTTGAAAATACAAAGAAGAAAAGTATAAAACTGAACATAGATTACTTTCAATTTTTGGCACAACTTACTGCTGTGAAGCATCATATTCCACAATGAAATTCAAAACATTGTGCCATACTTAGAGATCAGCATCTCAGAGCTTTTACCTGCTGCACTGACAAGTTACTGCCAAGATTAAAAACAAACAAACAAAAAAAAAACTTTGCCACAAGCCTGTAGTATTCTACATCTAGCAACAGCTAAATTTTTACTGTATAGGCCTAGTTTCATGGTAATCTTAAATAATTATTAGAATCTGACATTAGTGGATCAATATTTGCCCCATTTTTATGATAAAATTAAAGTGTGCAATGAATTTAAGCTTAGTAATTTTGGAGTAGGTAAAAATGTGGTTATATGGCTATGTGCAGCTCTCGAAGGTTTAATAATCGACTTTTGCAGCTCTTGAGTTCCCGAAGTTTGGCCACCCCTGCTCTAAGCCCAGCATTCTGCTGGAACTTCAAAAGGAGGATAAAAGCGGGGCAGTGGTAGGGAACTTTCAAGGGCTATAGACACCCCAAAATTTGCCTTAGTTCCCCTACCTGCAGTAGCTGCCACTCCCTGCACGTAGGTCAAACCTTAGACAGCTACTTTGCTGCCTTCAGAGCTAGGTGCCAGGCCAACTTTCTGGCTGACCAGTTCTGAAGGCTATGCTGTCATCAGCAGAAGTAAGTGTGATGCTGTCTGGGTCTAGGGGACTGTTTCTTTCATATTTGCAATAATCCATATGTGATATACCATGTTTGGTATCAATAGAAAAGCTGTAATCTGCTAGGAATGATTATATGTAGGTGTCATATCTGTAAAAGATATTAGAAATGTATTTGTTTTATTTGTATTCCAAGTTATTTGACTCCAAGCAATCCCAGACTGGGTGTCTGCAAAACTATTGTTATCCTAATGGCCCATGGATTAAGGGGACTCCCAGCTGCAGTGGACCTAGAAAAAAACATGTTTGGCCAGTCACCCAGACTCAGTATGTGACTCAACTTCATTTTGATTTGGCAAGGACTCTGAGCATGTGGGAGAGCAAAAGGTGATAAAAGGCCATAGCCCAATTTTCATTTTGTCTTTAGTCTTCAGTCTGTCTGCAACCAATGCCCCTCTCTGGAATTAGTCTTCTGGGACTGAACAAAGGACTGAGACCCATCCAGGTGCTAGGTGCATACCAGAGGAGTTGGACTAATCTGCAAACTACAGATTTTTCAAGACCTTGCTTTCTATGTACTCGAAATCATTCATATGTATGCGATTCACTTTGACCCTTTAACATCTCTCGTTCTGTTTGTTTTTCCTTTTTATTTTAAACCTTTACTTGTAGTTACTAAAAGATTGGCTGGCAATGTGGTAATTTGGGTAGGATGTAAGCCTATATTATTCTGGCTGATGTGGCTGGCCCTTTGGGGTCAGGAGAACCTATTTCTTGAAAAGACCCAGTGGCTGAGGGGAACCAGAGAAGCTGATGTGCTATAAAGGGGGCTGATTCTATTTTGTTATGCTTGGTGATGAGCAGAGTGGGGAATCAGAAGCATGTTTTGTTACTGACTGGGAGACTGGTTTAAGTACCACCTATCAGTGGTTTGGGGGTTTGGCCCCTGGTTTTGCAGCTTGCCCTGATTTTGGCACATTTGGAAGGTTATCTCAGGAGGCTCAGGTCACAGTAAGCACAGGGCAGATGGAGTGCCCAAGGCACCCAACAGCAGCCCAGCTAAACTCACTCCAGCTTGGTCTCCTAGACCCTATTCCTGTGGTTGCTGATCCCCAAGGGCTCTGCCAGCCAAGGAGCCAGGTTTCCTGCCTGAGCAGCTTATTTTGAGGCTCCAAGCAGTTGAAGGACAGGGGGAAGCTGAAGAAAAACTACAGCCTCAGGACTTTAGGCATCAGCAGGAGGATATGGGGGACTACTGCAGCCACCTACACCATGGCACCAGCCAGCACAGCTAACCTGCACTGACCAGCTCAGGCCTCAGACCTAACCTGGCGCAGGGCCTAAGGGGAGGAGACAGGTCTGGAGCTTAACTGAGGAAGGACAGGAACAAGGCCATAGAAAGGAGATGGGCTTTATGGAGGTCCCCCTCCAAAACTTCTTTCTAACCCACCTCAATGCCACCATGGGGAAGAAGCTGGTGCTGGTAACAAGCCATTCTGGAAGCGGAGAAAGACCAAAAGCACCAGGCAAAAGTCAACATTTCAAATTAGGGTAATTAAAAACAAAATTATGCATTTTCTTCAAACCTGGCAATAATGTTCACCTTTGCCTTCAGAAAATATGGCTGTTTTCAGACCAAGCCAATTTTCCCAGCCAAAGCAATGGGAGGACAAAAACGGGGTTTATAAAGAAAGCTGTCTGCAATCTAAGCTCTGAAGGAGCTATCATCTCTAATGATACTTGAGGTGTTGTGTGGCTCAGTTGGGTAACTTGATATCAGATTATGCTGTGTCCTAAGCAAATTAGTAGTACTTGTGGTGAACATTTAAATTAGGAGAAAAACAAATGTCCTTCTCAGGAATGGGGCTGCTTGGTGCTATACAATTATGGTTAGACTGTGCCTTTCATGCATAGCTCTGTTTTGAAATTTCTGGAGCTACGTTATGTCTGAGGAGTTCCAGAACTCATTTTACTTCCTTAAGCTGCAATGTCTGACAGAGGCACCTAGGCTGATGACCTTAAAGATTACAGCATGGGGTGTCCTCTCCATCCATCATGCTCTGCTGGCTAACGCAAGTGATGGAGAGATAGTCTGGCCTCTTTCTGAGCTTTGCTTGTCCCTTTTGGGATGGCTAGTTACCAGGATCCTAGCAGAGAGCAATCATTGCACTTTCTTGAGTTCAGGGACAGCATTTGTGATCTGGTCCTTTGTGACAGAGTTAAGGAACCGTTCAACTGCAAGCTGTTACCCCTTCATCCCTCTGTTCCATCTGGTTCTTAAGCGTGCTGTGCAGATTTGTGGGACTTGAACTCCGGTCTGTGAGACAGTGCTTCCATACCACACAGTGCCATGGTGAATACACCCATTCTTGCTGTGGGAAATGCTGACTATTGTAGAGATGACTGGCAGCTCCTCCCACGACCTGAATGGACCAGACCTACACTTTAAGGCTGGAGGGAATGCCAGGAAGCTGTCTGTGAAACAAGGCAGATTCCTGACTTCTTGCTGAGTCAGACCCAGCCTTGTTCCTGCTTCCGTGCCCATTTCCTGGCTATCGACTTTGGCCTGGCTACTGCCTTCAGACCCTAGTTGTTGATTTGTTAATCTTCTCCAGCCTGACCATCTATGGCTTTAACTATTGGATTTGACCTCCCACCCCTTGCTTCTGACAGCAGGCAGCAATTTTATTAGATGTTCAGTGAAATCAGCTTGCAAATCATATCTTCAAATTACTGTCTGCATCTAATGCTTCTGTGTGAGACACATGTACTGAACTGTAATTGTTCTTTTGTCGGGGGTACCTGCATTCTTTCAAGAGAAAACCATGCCTTTGTCATTTTGAGATGAGACTATCACCTTAAATCCACCTGGAAACTGCAGCAGGTTCAGGCTTTGTCAGACTGCTTGTTAAGTTCTGTATGATTTCATGATCACTGTGAAATTTTCTCTATGTAATCTGCCTGACTCCCTACTGACTTCTGGGTAGATTTTTAAAATGTTAGTTTTGACTTATAATGCTTTTCATGGCCTAGATCCTGGCTAATTCAGAGACCATATCTCTCCTCATGAGACCTGGCCACTGTTATAGTATGATCAGTGGAGGTGCAACAAGTTGCTTTTTTCTCTGTGGGAAAAATTAGGACAGTCAGTATTACAGCCCACACCTTTTGGAACTCACTTCACCACTTGGTCCATGCAGGTTGAGTCTATTAATCTTCATGTTGCTCTGCAAAACTCCTCTTTTCTCCCAAGGATTTGGGAACAGACTGATGCTGGGCACTCCAGCAGTGGTGCTGGTGATGGAGCTCTTACATCAGTGGGTTACTTGTGGATAACCATCCTTCGAGATGAGCTGCTAACATACATTCAGTTACAGGTGTCTACGTGCCACGTCTCTTGCCTTTAGCCTTGTAGGTCAGGGCACACAGCCGACGCCCCCTCTGTGCTGCAACTGCAGCTATATAGGTGACCAGGAACTTGACTCTCCCAGATCCTTATACATTCGCCAACTCCATTAGTGGGGATGGTGGGAGGGGCCTCAATGTGTGAGCAGCCCATCTCAAAGGAGGATGGTTACCGGCAAGTAACCCACAGTTCATCAAGCTCTGTTCACATCATTCAGTTACAGGTGACTGCTAGCCATACCCAAGGATGGTGGGAGGAGTTACAGTCTGCCCATGCTGAGTACGGCTTTGCCCAACGCGGCATCCTCTCTAGCCTGTTAGACGACAGCATAGTGTGTCGTGAAAGTATGCACTAACGATCACATAGCTGCCCTGCAGATCTCTTGGATCGGGACCTTGGCAAGAAAGGCCATTGATGAAGCTTGGGCTCTGGTAGAATGAGCCCTAACAGCCCAAGGAAGGGGTGTATTTGACTTTCTGTAGCAGTCTTTGATGCAGTTTACTATCCATTTGGAAATGCACTGTGAGGACACTGGAAGACCTCTTTTGCATTGTGACTGCCACAAAAAGTTGGGAGGTCTCGTGGAACGGAAGCGTGCGCTCAACCTATCATAGGAGCACTCTTTTTCACATCCAGAGTGTGCCACCTCCTCTGGCTCTCCATAACTTGAGAGTCTGGAAAAAACACTTGCAAGCAAATATCCTGATTTAGGTGAAAGGGAGAAACTACCTAAGGGAGGAAGAAGGGGTGAGGTCGCAGTACCACTTTATCAGGAAAGAAACTTGTATATGGGGGTTCTGAGGAAAGGGCCTTCAACTCTGAGACCCTTCTAGCTAAGGTGATTGCTAGTAAGAAAGATACCTTCCAGGAAAGGACCAGTAAGGTACACGAGTCTAAGGGTTCATCTGGGGGCTCCGTTAGTGCCTGGAGCACCATGTTCAGGTCCCAAGGAGGGATGGGTTCACGGGGTTATGGGAACAGTTTTTCAAACCCCTTCAGGAACCTAGTGGAAATAGGGTGGAGGAAAACAGGGGCACTATCCACCCTTTTGTGGAAGGCTGAGATTGCCGCTAGGTAAGCTCTCAGTGAGGAAAGAAAGACCTTTGTCTCTAAGGTCTAGCAGATAATCAAGGAGTAGCTGTATAGGAGCCTGTATACGGTTTACTCCTTTACCTCAAGCCCAGCTGGAAAATTGTTTCCATTTGGCTGTATAGGTGGACAGTTTTCTACTACCAACCAGGACCTTCTTAACCTTGTCTGAGCCGAGTCTTTCCAGCTCATTGAACCAGAGAGTCTCCAAGCTGTCAGATGCTGGTGACCTGGATTCGGGTGTCACAGGCACCCTGAGTCCTGTGTCAGGAGGTCCCCCCACAAGGGGAGGCAGAGTGGGGTCTCTATGGACAGGTCCTGTAGGACTGAAAACCAGTGTTGTCTGGGCCATTACAGAGCTATCAATATCATGTTTACTCTGTCCAACTTGATTTTCAGGAGGACCTGTGTATGAACGGGACCGTTGGGAAGGCATACATTAGGGGCCCTGACTGAATGATGAGGAGGCATCGAGTGACCCCTCCTCCCAACGCCTGAGAGAACACTTGCAGTTCTGCCATGTTGCAAACAGGTCTACTTGGGGTGTTCCCCATATGTCTATAAGGTGAGAAATCACTGTATTGTGGAGCAACCACTCCATGATTTGCTAGTGGATTTCTGCTGAGTGAGTCTGCCAGGCTGTTGTCCACATCTGGTAGGTGTGCTGCCACCAGGGTGAAATCGTATTTCAGGGCTAATTCCCAAAGCTTGCACGCTCCTTGCAGAGAGTTGGGGAGCAGACACCCCCTTGGAGGTTCATATAGAACATGGCTGCAGTGTTATCCATTAGAATCTGGACCGACCTGCATTGTATCCTGTCCAGGAAGGTCGTGCAAGCTGATCTGATAGCCTGGAGTTCCTTTACATTTATGTAACGAAGACTGTCTGCATGACAGCAAAGTCCCTGGGTGGAAAGCCCCCCCAAAATGTGGGTCCCCCCAACCCAAGTCCAAGGCATTGGTTATCAATGTTACCGAGGGCCTTAAAGTTTCGAAGGGAATTCCATCCATGGCAAACCAGGGATCCTTCCAAATCTGTAGTATCCCCAGGATGTGTCAGGGGACTGACAATACCTTGGCCATGGAGTCTCTCCATGGGTGGAACACAGTGGGGAACCAGACCTGGAAGGGCCTCAGTCTCAGGCATGCCGCCCAAATCATGGGGGTGGAAGCTGCCATGTGCCCGAGTAGCTTAGGCAGCAACAGGCTGTGGTCACTTTTAGACTCCTGAAGCTCCATAATGATGCTGCAGATGGACCGAAAGATTGAGGGGGGTAGGGAAGCCCTCTCCTTGTGAGTGTCTAATGGAGCTTCTATGAACTCTCTGGTTTGGGACAGGCATGTTTTTGACTTTTCTCAATTTTATGCAGAGGCCCAGGTACCCACACAAGTGGGTTACCACCCTGACATGATGCTCTACCTGAGCTCTTAATTCTCCATGTATTAACCAATCATCCAGGTAGGGGTAAATCTTTATGCCCTGCAGGTGCAGGAGTGCTGCGACCGGCACCATATGCTTTGTGAACACCATGGGGGCCGGAGAGAGCCCAAAAGGGAACAATTTGAACTGGAAGTGATTTCCCCCCCCCACAATGAACCTTAAGTACTTCTGTGGCAGGGACATATTGCTATATGAAAGTAAGCATCTTTTAGATCAAGGGCTGCGAACCAATCCCCAGGAGACAGAGATGGGACAATCTGTGACAGAGAACCCATGCGGAACTTTGTTCTCCTAATGTGTGTGTGCTTAAAGCTCTGAGATCTAGAATGGGTCTTAGGTCCCCATTGGGTTTGGGGACCAGAAAGTATCAGGAATAGAACCCTTTTCCCCGCTCCCCCTTTCTATGGCCCTGAGGGAGAGGAGCTTTCCGCATTCCCTCTCAAGCAGGCAGTCTGGTTTCTGGTTCCCAAAGTTTGGGTGAGGGGGCGGTTTTCTGGCCCGATGGACAGATTGGAACTGTATGCGATACCGTTGTGAGACAGTTTTGAGGACCCACTAGTCGGTTGTGATGTTGGCCCAGTGATGCATGAAGTGGTGTAGGCGGTTGGCAAAGGTTAGTGTTGAGGCTGTGGGTTTGCTTTTCTGAGTAACCGTCAAAAGCGCTGTTTCCTCCCTGTTGAGCGGTTGGTACCCTGCCCACGTCTGCCGGACTGTGAATCGTGGGGCTTCCCATCTTCACTCGAGTGGGCTTTGTCCCCGAGTTGTCAGTGGGGGTATTGGTAGGACCAAGGAAAGGAACTCTGCATCTGGACTTGTTGCTTTAGCTGTTGCAGCTGCTGTGCAAGAGTTGATGAGGTTTCAAAGAGTGTCAAGTAGATTGTGGGGTGTACATTCCCAGCGATCTAAGAGTGGCTCATGAATCCTTCATGCTGTACAGTTTGCTGTCTGTGGACTCAACAAAGAGGTTAGGGCCTTCAAATGGCAGGCCCTGGATGATAAGTTACATCTGTGGGGAGAGGTCCGAGCCCTGGAGTCAGGCGGAGAGGCACATCGCCACAGTGGATGCCGTGGTATGCAAGGCTGTGTCCGATGCATCCCAAGTAGCCATCAGAGCATTTTTAGAGGCCAAGGCCCGTTCTTCAGCCATTGCGTCATAATCCCTGAGGTAGTCCTTGGGGACAAGGTCGTGGAACCCCTGCATAGCTCTCCAGAGATTGAAGATGTATCTCACCATAAGGGCCAGGTGATTCAACATATAGAGCTGTAGGGCTGCAGTGGTAGACATTTCTGCCTAGCAAGTTGAGCTTTTTAGTTTCTTTATTCTTAGGAGCAGAGTTTGGTTGGCCCTGTTTTTTCTTCTGGTTGACTGCATCCACCACGCGGGATCCCAGAGTGAGGTGTTGGAAAAGGAATGTGAATTTGTCTGAAGGGACATGGTACCTGCAATCTTCTGCTTTTGCCACCAGCGGAATTGAAAATGGGATTTACTAACACGCCCTGGTGTTTCTGTACAACCCTTCTTGAAGGAGAACAGACACCTTGGCTGGTGGGGCAGTGTCTCCTACATCACAGAGAGGGTCGGTTTCTTCCTGGACCACCCCTAGTTCTATATTTAGGCTTGCTGCCATGCGGCAGAGCAAATCCTGCTGGGCATGGGAGTCGTCCTTTATAGACGAGGGTCCTTTGAAATGTATGCTCATCTGGGGAGGACGACAAAGGGGCCCAAGACCTACTACGCTGTGTAGAGTACGGGTCGGGCTCATCATTGGAAATATCTGGGGAGTCAGGGGTCCAGGGCGAAGACAGTGCCGAACGGTACCACGAGGTTGAACTCTCATCAGCTGTCAAGTCTAGCCATTCATGCAACCAGTCATTGAAGGAATCACTGATCATAGTATGGCATGGGGAGGCGTGACCCCTGCCCGTCTGGGAAGTCTTGGCAGTATGGGAAGAGCTGGGCTGCAGCCTCCATGTCGGGGTTGTCTTTCTCCTCGGTACAGGTATCGGGGAGCGTTTTCAATGATCCTTACCCATGCATTCTCCACTACCGGAGATGTTATTTGGAAAATCATGGGAGTGGCCAGCAGCTGGAGAAAATGAAGAAGATGAGCTGGACCTCTGTCTCCTAGGGCCCTGAAAAGTATGGTACTGAGGGCTTGTAGGATGAATGCCGATCGGAGTGATTATCAGTACCATGTAGGGATGCCAGATGGGGGCTGGATGGTACCGGGCTCAGGGGCGGTACCGATTCCTGTGTTGACTGCTCCCCAGTTGTCAGAGCCAGCTTGCTCATCAACCTGGCTTTCTTCGCTGGTACCAGAGCCGGGTCTTGGAACAGAGCCTGTGCTGTCTCTAGGGCTCACCGGGCGATGGCACTGAAGACAGTTCAGGTCCCCTCTCAGATGAGGGGGAATGTGGGGCCGGAGGCGAACGGTGTCGTGACAGGATCGACGGCGATGCGAATTGCGGCTTTGAGTTCTGTGTTGGGGGTTGGTGCCGGGTGGGCTCCAGTGCAGGAGTGGCCTGGGGAGCCAGCAGAGCACTAGTGGTTTGGGCGGCATCAGAGGCAGTCGCATGGTCCTCCGCGAGGATGCGTAGGTGCCGCGCTCTGTCCTTGTGTGTCCTGCTTTTAAAGGACTGGGAGACAGAGCAGTTCACCACAAGTTGTGACTCACCAAGACACGCGAAGCATTTCTCATGAGGATTGTCAAGCGGAAATGCTTTAGAACATGTTGGACATGGTTTAAAGCCCAGCATTTTAATTTTCGCAGAAAGAGGGTGACAGGCACTTGCTTACGGCAGCTTCTTGGCTGATCCGAAACTGTTGCTGAGGGCGGAAAAAGGACCCAGAAGGGTTAGGGTCAGTCACCTATATAGCCACGGTTGCAGCACAGAGGGTGCGTTGGCTGTGTGCTCTGATCTGACAGGCTAAGGCTAAAGACTTTCCAGGCTACCTTGCGCTGTGGCACATAGACACCTGTAACTGAATGATGTGAGCAGCTCTTGAGGAAGAATCATTCTTACAGTACATACCAGGACAGCTCTGTCAGTGGGTCAATAAGATGTATGTATTGTTGAGTTTCTAAAGGACTCTCGGTGCCTGTGATAAGCACTTTTCAGTACTTAGTACAAATCTTAATCAATAAATAATCAAATTGATGGAAATATTAGCTGAAAAGAAAAATACAGATCAGTAGAAGAGGAATATGATAAAGTGACTAAGAAGAGTTCCTGAAACAGACTAAAATAGTTCACCTCATCTTTGAAGAACAGACCTTCTTCAAAGTTACTGAAGCTAGCAAATTTACTCTATGGCTACTTTAATAAAAAAGCATTACTTGCATGTCTGATTCCTTGGAAAACATAGCTGTATTTTTCCAATACAAATGTGTTTTTAAATGGTCAAAATTAATAATTAAAAATTGCAGGAGTCATTTGATATTGCCAGACACTTAAGTTGTGTATTGAGTAATAGTCAAGATTTATAATGGATTCCAGTCTGAGAGCACGAGATATTTTCTTACAGTTCTTACAATCCAAGGTCAAATTTGTTGTTAATGAGCTAGAATTTCAAAAGCACTAATGCTTCAGGACACAGAGAGAGAGAGAGATTCCATGTGTAAATTCTAACACCTGTGTGCATAAATTCACATGCAAGAGTTTGAATAGTAGGCTGCATCCTCTGAAGACTTGCCCCCCCCCCTCCTTAGCAAGTAAGAGCGGTCTTTTTCTTTGAGCTCTCAAAGCCATTACAAAAAGATCCCATCTTATTTCACAGACTATGTTGGTGAAGATTTCAGCTAGCACTAACATCTGCAAACACTAACTGATCCTGACAGCACTCCTGGGTCTGAGGTATGTTATAGATGGAAACCAAGCAGCTCCTCCATCTTCAAAGCATCTGACGAACTGGGATTTTTTCCCATGAAAGCTCATGTGAAAAATAACTTTGTTAGTCTTTAAGTGCCACAGGACTCCTTGTTTGTCAGACAGTTTAAGTAACTCATCCAGGGTCCCACAGTGAGTGTGGCAAGCTAGGAACTGACTCCATGAGTTCCTTGATCCCAGTATGCCCTATCTCATATGTGCAGTGAGCAATCCATGATTTGTCACCTTAAAAATAGTTCTCTTCTCTACAGTGTGCTTTTAAAATTCAAGACATGATGGTCACCCGGCTCACCCTGTGGTGACTGGAGTCCAACATAGATGAGTCTTCCTTCATAATCTTTATACTGGGTAGGTTGGGAATATAGGAGTGTTCTTAAGGTTAAAATCTTCCATGGTAGTAGTATCCATGAAATTTACATGAGCAGGAATTGCAGCAGCATCACTGGAAAGGAAACTTAGTAAGGGAGTGTCTGAGTATGAGCTGTACAAAAATTAGAGATCCAGGGCTCTTCCTTTTCTCTATACATGGCCATGTAAATGTAGAAGTCACCAAATGAGATTTTATTTTTGCACTACCTTGTGCCTTGTCAGTTTCTGACCACCTCAAACTTTCAATCTCATTAGCCACTTACAAAGGCTACCTCCTTGTTTTTCCCACATCCCTTAAAGTGTTGAACAATATAACCCATGATGAAAATCACAGATGTAGGCTGGTTTAACAAACCCTTTCCCCCAGGTATGTGGTTACTTCAGTTAGGAAGTTGTTTTGGCACTGTAATGTAACAGGTAGCAGGTGCCAGTAACCCTGATTTTAAAAATATGATGTTGGCTTTAAACAATTTTAATTTACTGGATTTTTATTTAGCAAGATTAGATGTGCATAGCCCCTTTGGACTCAACCATAATTTAATTGAAAACTGGAGTTTTAAATATCCAGCTGCTAGAACCTGAAGAAAGGATTCAAAAACAAAAAGTTCCCCACCTGCCTTTGAGTCTCCTGGTGTTTTTTTTTTTATTTGGTCTTTAAGTACTTAGATTAGAGTCCTCAGCAGGGGGTCTTCCTTTGGCATGCTTTATGACATTTTTACTCACCATGAGAAGAACATGACTGAGAGCATTCCCACTGGACTAAATAAAATAATAGAAGTTAGTAGAACTTACTGCAGAGTAAGGCATTACTCCATGTGACCAAGGATTGCAGAATTAAGCCCTTCCTGTCTGGAACAGAGCCAAGCATATTGCTGATGTTTAACAAAGAATGAGTGATCTATTAGAGGTAAAATTAGGCAAGTACCATTAGTGGGCTCAGCTCATATGACTAGTTCTCAATCACATGAATAGCCTCACTGGCTTCAGTTCAAACTGGCTTTGACTTCAGTGAGATTAAACCAGGGGTGAGCAACCCTGGCACCCGTGCCAGAAATAGCACAGGGGCCAAGCCTGAGCAGCACATGGTGCCACTCAGGCTTCCAGTCTGGCCCTGCTCCCCCAGCACTGTATTGGCTGGGCAGAATGAGCCATGTGCCGTGACTCCAGGCCAGCAGAAGCTGAAGCACATGGTTCCCAGCCCTCTGGAAGCCACCTGCCGGCAGGGGACAGAAGTGGCTTTGGCTGGACCTGGAGGCCGCGAGGAGAGAGGTGGCCCCAGCTGGGACCCAGAGGCTACCCGCTGGCAAGGTCAGGAGTTGGCCCCGGCCCCACACCAGAGGCCTGCTCCTGCCCCCTTTTGTCCTGGCCCTGGTACCCACTGAGGTTGCCAACCCCTGGATTAAACTAATGAGTAATTATTGTGTAATTACCTGAGTGAGGGGGTTTGTAGGCTATGTGGCCTTTAAGGTCAAAAAGAAGCCCATGCTCAAATGCCCAGGAACATCTTCCTCACTCAAAACTAAGACACTCATTGACCAATGCGTATCTAAAATTAATGAGTATGCTACTGAGTAAAATTAAGCATATAGCTAATTTATTTATTGAACTTCTTTTGCTGGTGGAAGTAAGCAATACTTCACTGAAGTCAGTGTATTTGCATTGCATGACCCCAGTAGAAAAAGTGACCTTTCCTATTTCAAATACTGGCTTTTATTTGCCTTTCATTTGTCTTGTATTTATGCAGGTGTAATTCCACTGGCTTCCGAAGAGTTCTTCCTGATTTACTCTCTCTGAGGAGAATGCTCATATTGTGTACGTGTGACTTGAGTAGCTCTCAGAAGTTGGTCACTGGGCCTCATTTGCCATGCGTGAGTGTAAACTGAGGCAATATCTAATGGGTTACACTAGGATAAAAATGATGGGTGGTGAACTGACCCCAGCTTTCTTGCCTTCATTGTATCCCCCCATACACTGGTGCAAATGCACTGAAATCAGTAGAGTTACACTTGTAGGTAACCATGAGACTAGATTTAGGCCTTTCCGTTGCTTTCTGAATAGAACAAAAACAGTGAAGGAAGGTTGGAGTGGGGGGAGGTCTAAACGGCATCTTATGGTTGGAAATAGAAGGTCTAGCAGCAGCTGCAATACATCACAGAGATTGGCTGCTGACAGAGCAAAGAACTGACACTTTCTTTAGATCAAAGGATCAATTACAAGAGACTTTACTCAAGGCCAGGGGGCCACCATCGCAGTTTGTTTCCATTGTGCAGCTTAGATGATTTTAAACAGCAGAGTGTGGACAGGAGTTTTATAAGGGGCAGGGAGGAGGAGGAGGAGTCAGCTGGCTGTATGAGCACAAACTCCTCTTTTGACTGCAATCAAAGATTCTCATCTCTTGAAATTTTAATACTCAAGCTATATGTTCAATATTGTGCTATTTGGAATCGGCAAAAGCAGTTATCATCCAACCTTTTCCTTATAGATTATCCCATTAAAGAGCCCTACCGTCACCAATTAGCAGCTACAGTGTTGCTGTACATCAGCCCTATAGCTAAAAGAATTTGACAGCCTCCGCCTGGAGTATAATCCCAGTACACTGATGTCTAGAGATATAGTAGGTTCCCCTCAGCATTTGCAGGCAGTAATAGCACTTCTTAGCAACACACCTGATGCTTGGAATATGGTTTCAAATCTTGACTTTTGGGTATCATGGACTTATGGACTCTAAGGTCATTACAGTCATTTAGTCTGACCTCCTGGACAACACAGACCACAAACCTAAGCTACCTGCTCCTACGATAAATTTGTAATAATGGTTTAAAGACTTCAAGGCACAGCGAATCCACCAAGTGAGCTTTGCCCTGTGCTGCAAAGGAAGATGAAAAACCAACAGGGTCTCTGCCAATCTTCCCTTTGGAAAATGCCTTCCCGACCTCAAATACAGCAATCTGCTAAACCTGAGCATGTGGCCAAGTTTCATCATCCAGCAAGAGTTATGACAGAGAATTCTTTCCAGGTGTCAGACTGGGGTATAAATGAGTTTGAATTTCAGGGGAATTATGTTCTTTGCTTCCCAAAATGCATCCAGATGACAGTTCTGGCCTCATCTCCCATGCTTTCAGAAGAATTGCAAAGGTCACCTTTAGAGATCCAATATCTCAATTTCCTTCCTTTCCAAAAATGTCCCTACCACTCTCCTTTTCTCTCTTCCTCCTTTTGAAGGGTTTGGTTCTGTGAGGTGCGGAGTTACATCAATTCCCACAGGAGTTGAAAGCACTCAGTTCTGTGTAGGAGATGCTTAGCAGCTTTGAAGATCAGCCCTTACAAAATAAAACACCTATATTATTATCTCCATTCTCAGCCTCCTCACATGGACTGACGCATGTTTATTATCTGTGAACATCCCAAGGAGCAGCTCACTGGGCAGACAGTGGATGAACAATGGGAGTTTGGCCATTGGAATAACTTCAGTGTGCACTTCATGAGGTGCACTTTAAAGTAGGTCTGAGAGGGCATGAAACAAGCCTACTGGTAAGTCCAAAAAAAGGAGACCTGGGTGAACAATCTGAATCTGGAGGAAATGGGCAATCAGAGCAGGGACGAACGTCTTGGATGTGTCTGTATACTAATGCGAGAAGTATGGGGAATAAATGAGAAGGACTAGAAATAGTAGTGAATATGATGGGGAATCTGTGCCACAGTAGTCACTAAAGGACTAACAGAGCTCCAGAGAGGCTGTGCAGGAGGCAGCCAATTAGTGATGGGCTGAGAGAAGAAGCCAATCATGGCCTAGTAGGCCCATGTAAGAAGAGCTGCAGGGTGAAGTAAAGACTATCACTCTCGGAAGCTTGAGGAAGGAGGATTGGATGCCTTGCAAACTGAAGACAGCTAGCATCTGGGAGAGAGCAGTGCCACAGACAGGGGCTTGGGGTGCAAAGGACAATTCCTGGCTGCCTGCATGGATCTTTTAGCCTGAGGCAAGTGTGAAGAGGAAGGGTGATAAGGGACACCGGGAAGTGGCCTAGTGAAATGGACTGAAATTGGAGGGGATGCAGCAAGCAGCTGCCGCCTTTAGCATCCCTGGATTGGGGCCTGGAGTAGTGGATGAGCATGGATCTCCCTCCTTTCCCTCCCCTGCCACTATGGAAGTGGCCAGACAACAGACTGCAGTTGTGACTGAGGGAAGTGGCTGGACAGGGATTGTAGAAAGAGCCTTTGGAAGGGAAGAGCACCAGTCATGACATAACCAGAGGACATGTCTGGAAGAGGATGCAGTGATCCCAAGAGAGTCCAGGAGTGAATGAGAGGATGGGTGAAGCCTTACCAGAAGAGGAGTGGCTAGCAGCTAATCCCAGAATGGCCAGCAGGAGGTGCTGCATTGGTGAGTGCATCCCATCACAGGGAAATAATCACAGTTATGAAAGAATTGGCATCTCAGAGACTTTGAGAGAAGTCACACAGATGGAATACTAGTACAGAATTGTACAGCTTGAAAATTGTACAGCTCAAAGAACAAGCAGGGTAAAAAGGGAGAAGGTGTTACCTTGTATATGAATGAGATATACACATGCACTGAAATCAGGTGAGAAGTGGTAGGCAGAGTTGTCGAAAAAGTCTCTGGGTAAGGCTAAAAGGGTTAAAAAAGGGTGATGTCATAGTTATGGATTATTATAGATATTTAACCAGAAAGAAGAGGTGGATGGGACTTTTTTAAAACAACTAACAAAATCATCCAGAGAACAGGATTTGGTGGTGATGGGGTACTTCAACTATCCAGATCTTGTTGGAAAAAATAGTACAACAGTGCACAGATTGTTCAACCAGTTCTTGAAATGCATGGAAAAGAACTTTTTAAAAAGAAAAGGTGGAGAATGCAAGTGGGGAGAGCCTGTTTTGGATTTGATTCAGACAAATAAAGAACAACTGTTTGAGAATTTGAAGGTGAAAAGCAGCTGGGGTGAAAGTGATCATAAAATGATAGAGTTTATGGCTCTAAGGAATTGTAGGTGGGGAAACAGTGGAATAAAGGAAACACTTCAAAAAGACATTAAGAAAAAAATAGTTTAGACAAGTTGGTGTTTCTAAGGCACAAGAGCAAACTGTACCACTGCCTTGGAAATATAAGAAGGATGGTAAGAAACTACCCTGGCTTAACCAAGAGATATTCAATTAATTGGGGGGAAAAAAAAGCCCTGCAAAAAGGGAAACTAGAGCAAATTATGAAGGACAAATACAAAAAACCCCAACAAGCATGTAGGGATAGAGTTAAAAAGCCAAGGTCAAAATGAGATTAAACCCGCTAGGAATATTAAGGGTAATAATAAAACATGTTACAAATACATTATAGGCGTAAGGAACACCAAAGACATCTTTGAGAATTCATGGAGGGTGGAAGAGATCCCAGGGGACTGGAAGAGGGCAAATATAGCTTCTGCCTAAAACAGGGGAATAAGGGCAACCCATTAAATTAAAAACCGCTCCTCTTACTTTTAGTATCCAGAACAAGAAAATGGAGCAAATAATAAATTTGTAACACTTGCTTATCATTTTTTTTTATCTTCTAACAGTCAACATGGATTTGTCAAGAACAAAGCCTATCAAACAAACTTAATATCCTTCCTTGGCTGGGTAACAAGCTTCCTGGACAGGGGAAAGCAGTAGATGTGATATATCTCAGCTTAGGTAAAGATTTTGATACTGTCTCACATGAGTTTCTCATAAGCAAAGTAGGGAAATATTACTTATATCAATGGTTCTTAGACTTTTAAATGAAGACCCCCCCCCACCCCTATGGCCTTTTGTGCAACACTTGGGCCCACTCTTCAGATGGGAGTGTGGGGAGCAGTGCGCAGAGGCAGCAGCAGCAAGACTGCCAACCTTGCATTTTAGTTTTTACTGACATGAAGAGCTGAAGTTCGTTTTTTTTTTTTTAAGAAAAAACAATTCAATTAACTAAATTCTTAAATAATTGACTTATTTTTTAAAAAATTCTGAAATAGACTGTTTTTTTAAATAACTCTGCTGAATACTTGAATAATTATCTAAATAATTCTGAAAGGGACTGGAGCTCTGCAGGGAACTCATGGCCCCCTCATGCCTCTCAAATGGTTTGCCATACTGAGCAGTGTCTGGAGGCAGTGACAGCAGCAGCAGCCAGTGGCGTGGCCCAGGGAGTCAGGCAAGCAGGTATGATTGACCAGTGCATGACTCAGGTCCAAAGAGCTCAGGTGGATTTAGTGGCAGGCACTGGGCAGATAGGGGGAGTTGGTGGAGCTGTGCATGGGGGCAGGGAAGGTGCGGGCTGGGAGACATACTCTCATGGCCACTTCTAGGCAAGATAGTGGTTAGAGCTAGGACTAGTCATGCTGCTGACCTGGGGAGAATGAGCCCAGTGCAGCACTGCTGTAGCTGTCTGACTCCCACTCTGCATGGGCCACTGGTAACGTGTCAGTGGTTGCAGCAGAACTAGACTGAGCTGATCGCAGGATGGGAAGCAGACTGCACACTTCAGCTGGGTGGCAAACACCAGAGGAGGTGGTGCAGCGGTGACAGCAGCAGCCGGTGACGACAGCAGCCAGTTACACAGGGAGCTGGGCAGCATTGTTGGTTTTCCCCCCCCCCCCTACTTTGAGAACCTACAGCCTAGATGAAGCTGCACAAGACGGAGTGCACAACTGATTGGAAAGCCATATTAAGTAGTTATCAATAGGGGCGTCGCTGGCACTAGGCACCCTGGGGCACATGCCCCAAAGCCCAGCGCCGGTGCCATGGATCTCCGGCCCAATCGGGCTGGAGATCTGGGGCCTGGCCACCCGCGGCAGCCCCGGCCCTGGCCAAGGATCCGGGAATCGACCGCGGCGGCCCCGGCCCTGGCCGGGGATCCGGGGACCAGCCCCTGGCAACCACGGCAGCCCCGTCCCTGGCCAGGGATGCAGGGCCCGGCCTCCTGAGGCCTCTTCTGGCCCTGGCCGGGGATCTGGGGCCCGGGCCGCTTGCAGCCGCAGCGGGCAGTCCCGATCCCGGCCGGGGATGCGGGGCCTGGCTGCTCATGGTGGCGCTGGGCCTTGTCCCTGGCCAGAGGGCGTGGCCTGGTGGCTGGGGCGGGGGCAGGGCCTGGGCCCGTGCCCCGGCTCCCTCCCCCAGCCAGCGATGCCCCTGGTTATCAATGGTCCACAGTCAAGCTGGAAGGCCACAATGAGTGAGGTGTCTAGTTATCTGTCCAGGGTACAGTTCTAGTCAATGTCTTCATAAATGACTTACCCCAGAGGGGTAGTAGCCATGTTAGTTGATTTCAGCAAAACAAACAAGGAGTCCTATGGCACTTTTAAAGATTAATACATTTATTTATTGCATGAGGACATGCAGTAAATAAGTTTGTTAATCTTTAAAAGTGCCACAGGGCTCCTTGTTGTTTTTGCTATAAAGGACTTGGCTAATGGCACATACAGTATAGTTAAAAGAAAAATTGTGGATGATACCAAGCTGAGAGAGGTTGCAAGAGCTTTGGAAGACAGGATTAGAATTGAAAGTGATCTTGACAAATTGGAGAAATGGATTGAAATAAAGAGCAAGAAATACAATAAGGACCAGTACAAAGTGCTGCACTTGGAAAAGAATAATCACTTACATGAATACAAATTGGAAAAGGACTGCCTACAGAAGAAGGTTAGTGGATCACAAAATAAATATAAATCAGTAATGTAATATTGTTCCAAAAAACCAAACATCATTCAAGAATGTAGTAGCAGGGGTGATATAAAAAAAAAAAATGCAAGAAGTAATTCTTCTACTCTGTTCAGCACTGATAGAATCTCGATTGAAGTATTATGTCCAGGGCTGGGCACCACACTTCAGGAAAGATGTGGACAAAAATTGAAAAACACTCAGAGGAGAGCAACAAAAGTGATTAAATATCAAGAAAACATGAGCTATAAGGAAAGATTGAAAACAAAAAAAATGTTTTAGTTTAGAAGAGAGAAGACTGAGGGGGGGGGACATGAAAACAGTTTTTAACAATCTTTTTCTTATTTTAAAAAGAGGAGGGTGATAAATTGTCCTCCCTCTCTACTGAGGGCAAAACAAGAAATGAGCTTAAATTGCAACAAGGGAAATTCAGGTTGGACATTAAAAAAAATTGCCTAACTGTCAGGGAAGTTAAGCACTGGGACAAATAACCTAGAGTGGTAGTGGGATTGTCATCACTGGAGCTTTTTTAAAAACAGGTTAAAGAAACACCTGTTAAGGATGTTCTAGATCAGTGGTTCCCAACTTTTTGCAGGTCTTGACACACTTGCTAGCATATCGCAACTATACAGGACACACCAGCTAACCACTCCAGGACAAATCCAGCCGTCTCCCTGGCTCGCTTTGACACACTTACCACTGTGTGGTGACACAGTAATGTGTCCTGACACAGTGGTTGAGAAGCACTGTTCTAGCTTATACTTAATGCAGGGGACTTGCCTAGATGACCTAAAAAGTCCATCCAGTCCACCATTTCTATGATTCTACAGTTCACAGTTCCTATACTGGTTATATGATTGCATTTGAACATGTAAATAGTCCAATTGGTCTAAAGTGTAAATCTGTGGAATAAAATCATCCTACATGTAGTTTTTGCATATCAGTTAGGTAAATTTATAAAGAGCTTTGATATTCTTTGTGATGAAAAGTACTGTACAAAATGAAAAGTATACATAATAGCCTTAATTTTAATTAGCATAACATTACCCACTTGGGCTCTGTAGGAGACACTGCAGGACAGAAAACAATGACTTAAAGTGAACTTAACATGTCAGAAATGGGTATTCTTAGAAAGCAGCAGTCAGCAATGCCTAAAATATCCATGGGCTCTGCAGTTATCAGAATGTGAAATCAAATCACAGTGGATCCACCCAATGAGTTTACAATATTAGTGATATTCACAACTAAAACACTGCACTGTGAACCTGCTGCTGGTGCTAACACATGAAGATAAACCACCACTCTCCCAGTAAGCAGATTTTAATTACATCTGCATCAGTACATTGCTAAGCAATTAAAGGCACTGCCTCTTCAACAGCATTTATAATTGATTGCTTGTTTAGAAAAGCATGGAAAGAGAGTTGCTAAAGTACATTATGTCAATATGTTGTTCCTTTATTCACAGAGGCTCCCATAAAAGTTCTGTTAATATCCACAGTGACAAATTAAAATGCAAAATAAAATTGTTACTTAGCCAAAGTCCAAGCTGGTGCAATTGGGTGCGGTGGGACCTTCTGAATAGAACCATAGAATACATAAGGCAGCACGTATACATTTCTTAACCCACCACGTGTTTCAGCAGCAGAATATCTGCAAGTCCATCTTAAAAGGAAATTTCCTGATTCATTGTTGTACATGCTTAGATCAGGAAAGGAGTCAATCATATGAAAAATTGTTTGGAACAGACATCCTGCTGCACTGTGTGGTACCATTTGAGAAATGGACGTCACATACAAATCTGCAGTGCAACTTGAATGTGCCATCAGGTCACACAGAAGTTACAATGTTGTAGAGGACAAAGGAAAAATGAGTTGCTGTTGGGCAAATGTATTTTCGTCCTGGTGATAATCAGTACTGATAAAGTGCAAAGTAGAGGTACTAGGGTATCAGAAATAACTTCAATACTAATTCTGTCATAGAACTGTTTACTCAATCTTGCTGTGATCTTGACACCTCCCTTCCCAGCCCCAGCAAAGAGTATTTTTATGTGAAGTTGTTTTGGAGCTTGCCAACAAACTTTTACATGTTTCCAAATGTGTATAATGAAACCCTGGATGAAAGGGGGAGGAGGGTGCAAGAGTAGCTAAGCTTGTATACTAGAACAATTTCATTTTTCTTCAAGCAGGTTTGACACAGTGTGATATTCATTCTCTTGAAAGAACCCACCTGAAACGTATGCACCATTATGAGTCATTTCTGCCCTTTCCTGAAGACTTGGAACTTAGGTGACGAACATGGGCTGTCTCAGGTGAATTTTACACTTTGTCTTTACCCAAGAGCTTTTTATTTAGAAATACAAACAAGGTGATGAAAAGTGATTTTGAACATGACCAGACCCTCAAGCTGACACAGGGGCGGGGGGGTCAGTTTTATATTTTCCCACCAGACTACATTCACAGCAACCAACTCCATAGAAAATGGTGGGTTACTTACCAGTTACTGTCCTTCTTTGAGATCGGCTGCTTGGATTCATTCAGTATCAGGTGTATGTGCCACAGTGCACAACTGGCCAGAAACTTTCTTTAGCCTTAGCCTGTCAGGACAAGACTGGCAGCCAATGCCCCCTGGTTACCTCATGGCTGTATGTATGGCCGCAGCCCTGCCCCTCCCCAGTTCCTGCTAGTTGCTAACTCCGAGTAGCGGGGATGGCAAGAGGGATCTGAATGCATCTGAGCAGCCCATCTTGAAGAAGGTCAGTTACTAGTAAGTAACCTACTTTTCTTCTTCGAGTGCTGCTCAGATACATTCAGTATCAGGTGACTGCTAGCCATACTGTGGAAGGTGGGTGGAGTCAGAGCTTTATCTGCCGTCAGCATGGTCACCCACAAACAGCACAGCACCCCAAATTGGGCAAAGAAGCAGTGGGCCACCAGGCAGATGCCTATCGATACTCTACTAAGTGCAAGATCTTCAAGAGAAGATGTGCATGAGCGTGCCAAGGGGTCATTTGCCATTCTGTCAGGAGACCAGAACTCCAACAGGGGCAGTCCCAGTTAATTACTGGGGAACCCGCTATATCACAATAGCAAAGAGCATCCTTGTCGCCATCAGGACTGTCTAAATAAGACGGTTGCCCTTCCCTAGCATAATCAACTCTTGAGAAAGGCAGTCGTGATCCAGAGCAACAGGCTCCTACAGCTGCAGGCGATTAGCAAGGGTGGGATAACTGCCACCCTTGCCACCCTAACCTCAAAGGGAGGTAAATTGGGTTAAGTTACTAACCAAGACCAGGTCAGGGAACACATCACCCCCTTGACCAAATGGGTGATAGGCAAAAGACCTTTCCCCACTGATGTACTGGCAACAGATGCCAAGGCAGGACTGATAAGGGCGCCCTAAACTAAGGCGTCCCACCTCCATGTGAAAGATAATGTAGGAAGAAAATAATGAGGAAGGAGTAGGTGGGGACCCCCACCCCTCCATGCATTGAAGCATGGGAGTGGAGGGCCTGGGGGGGAGGGCCTGGGAATAAAGCCTAGACATTGGGCAAGCCCATCTCTGGGGCCCAAAGTGTCACAGACATTCCATCAAGGAGGTCGTTGTAAGGAAAGAAGTGGTGATCCCCAGAGGGCCATTCTTTAGAGGTGACCCTTCCATGGGTTATAGCAGGAAAAAGGGAGACCTTTAGGTACACCCATCCTAGCATCAGAAGAGAAGCCAAACAGCAGAGGTCATGAATGTTAAATGACAGGGAAGTGAAAAGGGTATGAGCTCACCCTCTTACCTACCACCTGGAAGGTGGGGTACACCATCCCACAGTAATTTCCCCAAGATCCGTTGCAGGCCAACACAAATAAGAAATGCTCTTGGGGCAAGCGAAGCGGAAGCGTACCCATCCCAGTGTGCCTGAGTGGGGAAGGGTTGGACAAGCTGGGGGGGGAAGGCGGCGCCTCTGGGTATGAGGATGGAGAGTGGGTATCCTCCCTTACATGTCCCAGTGGGCTGTAGCCCTGGATAAGGGCTGCAGAGCATGTGGTGTGTGTGTGTGTGTGGGGGGGGAATCATATATCTTCTTTTGATACCTCTGTCACCCCTGGATTTCCACCATGGCTCCAAGGACACGTTACTAGAACCAAGCGCATGTGAGGAAAGTTCGCCAGTTGCCAGGCCCTTACTTGACCCGAAGAGTACAGTAAGGGAAGAGGGAGATGCATTGTTACCAGAGAGGAGGCAGAGGCTAGGCTGATTGTGAGGGGGCGTTTAACATAAGTGATTTAGGGTGCTGCCCTGAAATTCAAGGGTTGGGTTTGATGTAGGGAGAGGTCACTGTATTGTAGTTGATCACCTTCAATGGGAGAAAAGAGGCCATCAACCCACAGTCCAAGGGCCCCTAAAGGGTAGCTGTTTCGCTTGCAGGGGGAGACTACCATGAGGGCCCTCACTCCAAGCATTCATGGGATCATGGTGGGCTGGGAGAATGTTGAAGCACCTGGGGAGTAAGCATACTGAGGGCTGACCTAGGGTCACAGTTGCCACAGATCAGGGAGTCAGTGGCACAGAGAGATTGTCCCTTGAAAGGGAAGGTCTAATGTGGACTGCTGTAAGTCCTGGGAGAGTCCACTTGGTGCAGAACCATGGCTGTAGGAATGCCGCAGCTGGCCATGTCCAAGGCATCCTGCACCACTGTAAGAGGTTCACGTGATGCCAAGGTGCCTTCCTCGACGAAGGCATCCTAATCCTCCAAGTGTTCTTGTGGGAGGAAGCTGCTAAAACGCTTCACAGCATTACATGGATCTAGGGAATATCTGTTAAACAAGGCCTAATGGTTAGCAATTCTCAGTTGAAAGGCTGAAGTTGAATAGGTCTTTGACCTGGGAGGTCAAACCTCCTGGACCCCTGGGGGCTGGGGGGGGTGTGACTCAGGCCAGTGTGCCCCAGTGATGTCAAGGACATGAGCACGAAGAGGGATCATAATGGTGACTGGAGAGGATGCAAACTCCAGGTTGACTAAGGGGTCTTGGTTCCCTCGAGGGGTGTAACACTGACCCCAGGTAGGTGGTGACCCAGTGAGGGAGCTGAAGTGTGGTGGGGTCTTCTCTGTAAGACCCTGGCCCTAGGTTCATGGCTCTAGCTGGGGGAAGGGACAACCCTAGTAGCGGGGTGCCCTCTGCCGGGGCTGTGGTACAGAGCTGGAACTCCCCTTCCAAGGCCTTCATGGCAGGTAACCAGCTTCAAGTGTGGTACACGGAAGAAGCCGATGCAGGGAACCCTTCAGTAGGAGGCCGGGCCTGAGGCATGCACTCTTGGACCTTCTTGCAGTGCCGAGGCAAGGTGTCAGCGCCAGAGGGGTTGGAGCCCTCAGTTCCACAGTGACATGGGGCCAAGGAGTGAGCAGCTCCCCCTAGTGCTGGGTAAAGTGAAAGGAAGACAGACTTACCATTTGCTTTGATGGCCTGGCTGAGATTTCAGGAACTGAAGAGCCTCTGCTGCCTTAAAGTCATCTGGTATGGATGGCACCATGATGGGCTCTGGCCTTCACCCCTTGGAGGGGAGAGCCAGAGTAGCAATAGCACTTCAGTGCTGAAGTTGATGTGAAGCGCGCTTACCTGCGCTCTGCTGGGGAGTGGTGCAGAGAGGGCCTTGGTGCCGACTGGCCTGAGGCGCTGCCACCAATGCATGGTGCTCATATGCTACGGCCCTTTTCTTTGGAGAGGAGGTACTGGGGATAAGGTCACACAGCACCAAGATGGTGCTGAGCCAAATGCCAATCAGGGCTGTTTATTCACAGCCGGAGAGTGGCACAGAGAGGGCTCTGGTGCCAATCCAGCACGCAGTGCCAAGTTAAGGGCCGACTGCGGCTTTTTATGCATAGCCAGAGAATGGCGTTGAAAGGGCTCCGATGTCAGCCTAGCACACAGTTCCGAATTAGAGGCTGATTGCGGCTTTCATTCATAGCTGGAGAGTGGCGCCGAGAGGGCTCTAGTGCCAACTGCGCACACAATGCCAACAATGTTCCCTCTAACAGCCACCGGCAGCTGAGCAACTCCTGTTGCTTGCTGCGCACCCCCTTCCGCGGGCCCGATCCTGGCACGCCCCCCCGCCCCGCTTACCCTGCATAGCCCTGCCACAGCTCCTGGGCCAGAGAAGCACTAACAGAGCATGCTCAGATATTCTGGGCATGCTCTGTTAGCGCTTCTCTGGGCGGGAGTTCTCAAAACTCCCAGCCGCAGAGGAGCTCTATGCAGAGACTCTGGCTGCTGACCATGCACGGCTGGCAGCCTTCCCTGCATGGGGGGCTGTGGTGGGCTGCGCGGCCACATGGCCGCGCAGCTTAGAGGGAACATCGAATGCCAAGTTAGAGACTGAGCACGCGGTGCTGAGTTAGAGGCCGAACATGGCTTTTATTCATAGCCGGAGAGCGGTGCCCATCCAGCATGCGGTGCTGCATCAGAGGCCAATCACGTCTTTTATTCATAACTGGAGAGTGGCACTGAGAGGGCTCTGATGCCAGCTCAGCAGTCGGTGCCAGTGCATCCTTGGGTGTGATGGATGTGCCCGGCGTCGGCTGCAGGGTCTGTTCCTGGGCAATATTATGCAGCCTTCGCTCCCTGTCTTCCTGAGTCCTTCATTTAAAGATCCGCAAATGGGGCATAATCCACCCAGTGAAGCTCACCCAGGCCTTTAAGATACCTCCCATGGGAGCTGTCCCTTGGGTTCGGGTTTCTGTTGGAAGGACTCGGCAGGGGTGCTGACAATGTGTGCAAATGGATCTTCCAGTGAAAACGTTTGTAAAACAGAGTGGAGAGACAGGCCCTTGCAAAAGGAAGAAACAGGCTGTTCCGTCACAGTCGCTTAGGGCGGAAAAGAAAAAACTGGGGAGGGGCAGGGCTGTGGCCACATATACAGCCACAGGGTCGCCAGGGGGCATTGGCCGCCAGCCCTGTCCTGACAAGCTAAGGCTAAAGAAAGTTTCTGGCCACTCGCGCACTGCGGCACGTACACCTGATACTGAATGAATCCGAGCAGCTCTCAAAGAAGAGTTACTTCCATCTGTTTAAAAGAGGAGCCCAAAGCACTTAACGGCATACAGGAGAAAGAAAGGGAGGTCACTGAAACCTGTCTGCCTACCTTTTGAGACAGAATCCACATGTGCCAAGGCTCTCTTCTGCTGAGTGCACTCATCTGGCACCTTAGGAAAAAAATGATGTAGAAATAAAAATGGACACTTGTAAATTGATGGCAAGCTTCTGACACTCATTTACATTGAGCAGTTCCACGAATATTGTCACTGAACTTATGGTGCTCTTTATAGAGTGAGGTATACATGCTGGTGAGATCTGACTCTGTATCTTAAATAATAACGTCATGTGTTTCGTTTTGCCCTGAAGAATGCTTAGGCTGCCACCCATGAGAGATCAAACTAAAAACATACAGAGATGCTCATAACTATAACAAATTTGAACCTTATACTGAACAAAGCTTATGGTAGCATCCTGGTAAACTCCATTAGTTCAAGTGCTGAAATAAATTACTGCTTGACTCAGAATAGTGCAGAGTTCCTAATTGCAGAAAGAAAACCTCAGCTAGTGTAAGTTGTACTAGCACTACATGGCACTCCCCTCTCCCGGGGAGCAGAGGGTATGTCACTCTACCCAGCAGCTTTGCTGCCCCGGGAGGGACCCGGGGCATGGCCTGCAGGCCCCGCCCCTGGCCGACAGGCCCCGCCCCCTGGCCAGGGACAGGGCCAGAAGCTGCCATGGGCGGCTGGACCCCGCATCCCTGGCTGTGGACGGGGCCAGAAGCAGCCGCGGGCGGCTGGGCCCTGCATCCCCGGCCGGAGACGGGGACGGAGTGGCCACTGCTTCTGTGGATGGCTGAGCCCTGGATCCCTGGCTAGGGATGTGGCTGCCGCGGCCACAGGCGGCTGGGCCCTGGATCCCTGGCCAGGGATGGGGCCAGAAGCGGTCTCCGCGGCTGAGCCCCAGATCCCCAGCAGGGGATGGGGCTGCTGTGGCCGTGAGTGTCTGGGACCCAGATCTGCAGCCCAATCAGGCCGGAGACTGGGGGTGGGGGGTGCCAGACCCAGAGCACCAGCGCTGGGATTCTGGGCATGTGCCCCGGGTGCCCAGTGCCAGCGACGCCCCTGACTCTATCTCTTTTAATCATCTACCTAGCATTTTGTTCTTTTCACCAGGTTTGGGTCTTATTAGCACATACTTCCTCATACTTCCTAATGTCTGGGGCAGTAATAGTCAGTGTGGTATATTAAAAGAAGCACGACAAGGTCAGAGTTTAAACATTTCTAAATGAAATTCTAATACAGCATTATAATAATCCTCATTCTCATAAAATATTGCATATGAAAACTGAAAAGCCTCCTAACTTTTAAGACTGGCCTAGAACCAAAAGTCAGGAGATTCTTTCATTAAATGCTACTTAATGTTTGCATAGTGTTTGCTGCGCCAGACATCTATACAGCAGTGTAAGGTCAACCAACGATGTTAGTCTAAGTGAAGGGTGAAAAAATTAAGCTTGACCTGGATTATAAAACATTGACTTAAAAGGTCTGCTGCTTCCTGTAAAGAGAGTGTTTTTGTAATTTAAAGAAATCTAATCTATTGAAGGTGCCCTGCTGGGTCTGCAGCAGCTGACATCATGTTTGTCTGAGCTTTAACAGATTCAACAGGGCTAGCATGATTAAAGTAACTTACAACCAATTGTCTTTTTTGGAATACAGCTGTGGAAAGGACTCACAGAGGTGAAAATCTCAGTTCTATGGGGATTTTGGTTTTGCAAGCTTTTTTGGAACTAAAATAGACATACAACATCTATTAAATTATAGCTGAAAAGAGAGGTGCTAAACAGACTGGATTTTCAATTATTTTGTTACTTGTGGAAGCACACAACTATGTGCCTTAAGAGTGGTGGTTTCAGAAGAGGGTTGAGGCTCATCAACAAGGTGGGCTAGGGAAGATAGCTCATGGCATTATACCTGTACTCATGAACAGACACAGAGCCAGCAGCCCTCCCCCCACAAGCTATCATTGTGTTAGCTTCAAACTTGAAGATAAACTTCTGGTCCCGTGGAAATATGTGGGGGATGATAATGATTGCATTTGCTAACTGAGCGATTCTACAAGCAAATCAGGTAACTGAATATGCAAATGGCAGTATCTAAATTTCCCTTTGCACAAACTGTCACCTCCTTTGGATTCAGAAGGGAAGTTGCATGCTTGCAAATGTAGTCATGCATATTTTTGCCCATGGATCCTGGGCAGGGCCGTAACTTGGTCTTCTGCCCCCCGTACCCCCCCCCCCGACTCAAGCCCCAATGTGGCTTGAGGCCTAATCCATCCAGGCCCCCTTCACACAGGTCCAGGCCCCCTTTATGCAGGTTCAGGCTTCCTTCAACCATGCCAACTACTGCGCCCCCAAATGCCTGCCCCCTACCACAGCTACTGTGCCCCAAACACCTGCTCCCCTCCCCAGCTACTGCCCCCCACCCCAGCTACTGCCCCCAAAATGCTTGCCCCATCAGACCCCTCCTTCCCCATGTCCTCCTCAGTCCCCATCCCCATTCCCTAAGTTCCCTTCCCCCATGTCCCCATTCCAGCCCTCCTAACCCCCCAGCTCCCCATTATCACATCACCCCCTCAACCTCCTCCATACCTCCCCAGCCCCCTTCAGTCCCTTTGTCCCCATTCCCCCACTCCACCCCCTTCAGCCCCCCAACCCCCTCCACATCTTCCCAGCCCACCATCCCGACTCCTTCTCCCCCCCATGCTTTCCCTGCCAGCTGCCTGTCTGTCCCCGGCCTCCTTAACTGTGTCAGTGAAGTGGCTAAGGAGCCAGGCTGGATGGAGGGAGCCTGCAGCACCAGCTGGCTGGCGAGAGGGGACACTGGCCCGAGACTGGGTCCAGGTTGCGCGCTCCACCTGGGGCCAGTAGGAAGGGGCAGGGCCGGTGCAGGTGCCAGGAAAGAGGGAAGGGGTTGCCTGACACCCTCCAGCTTGCAGCCCCTTCCTTCTGCTGGTCTTGGGGGGAACGTGCCAGAACACTGCATTCTGGCATGTTCCTCTCTTTTTAATGGGCCTCAGAATGCAGCACACTGGTGTTTTTCCCTATTTTTAGGGGGTGCTGTAATGCTGCCCTCTAAAAACAGGGGGCCCTAGAACGGTGTTCTAGAGGTGTTCCGCTGTACTTTAACTCCTGGGATTGGGTACTAGTCCCTTGGCCAGGCAAGGGGTGCCTTCCCCCACCACTGGCCAGAGCAGCCCGGTTGGTGCAACAGCCAACGCTGGGCTGAGGGGTACCTGTCCTCCCCACTGGTCAGAGCAGCTCAGCCAGGGCCGGGTGGGGGTTGCATTCCCCTGCCACCTGGTGAGCGTGGCCAGCACCGGGTGGGGGGTGCCTTCTCTGCTGGCCAAGCCGAGTCCCTGCCTGCGCCTGGCCACCAGCTTTCCCCTCCCAGTCCCCAGGGCACCTGGACATTTCCTGCCCCTTACATGGGTGTGTGTCCCAGGAGGCTGGAGGAGCTGCCCGGGCCACGTGGTGTGGCCAGAGACTTCTTCGCCCCCACCCCACTCAGTATGCACTGGAGCATGCTCTGGGCAGGGCAAAAGATGACCTTCTCCAACTCCAGTCTCAGCCTGGCTCCCAGAGGAATGTGCCTTCCGCAAAGGCACATTCCTCTTTGGGGCCAGGTAGGGTCTGTCTGGCACCCTTTAAAATTTGGTGCCTGGGACGTTTCCTCATTTTCCCTGCCATAGTTGCGGCCCTTATCTTAGGCTTATTTTATTTTTTTTAAATGAACTCTTACAAAGAAAAAGAATGTAAAATATAACAACATGTTTATCAAGAAATTGTTGCTTCTTGGAAAATGATCTCTTTTCTTACAATAGATAACTCTGATTTTTTTTCCACCACTCCAGTTAGCCAAATTCATCCTTGCTCACAGTGCCAGCACAAGCCAATGCCACAAACTACTAAAATTCTAAATCAGCCTTCAAAACAAGGGTTAAATGGGAATTAAGTAGTGCATGGCCAGCACTGTGTTCAAGTGTGAATTTCACCCAGTCTGGACACATTCAAACAGCAGAATTAGTGCAGACCCATTAATGTGAAAACCATGTCACATTAGTGTGAACAAAATTGAAAAGCATGGATAAAAATACAGCCAGATCAGAAAAGTCATTAGGAATCCATAGGAACATCATAAGCTAACCACTAAATTATGCTTAACTTCACTTTAACTATTATGTAGGAATCCTCATGTTTCATTAAAACTTTAAATACTAATCGTGTTTTGCGGAAACTTTTCTGAACATGTATGCCCAGGTTTACTGAAGCTGGCACAGACAATTGTTTAAGAAGACTCGCTACAGCCCAGGACAAAGATTCATGCAGGCACAAGGGAAGTGGTCTCACTTTGCAGTTGCCAAATTACCAGTGCTGGCTCTTGAGGATTGTCCAGAGTGGGAAGAGGAGAAGCCATCTTTAAATTATGACTAGTGAGCCATGACAGCCAAGGTGGAGGAGGCTGTTACGATGGGATAGAATCAATGCATTGTGGCCACAACCCCTTTCAAACTAACACTATCCATTTTTCAAAGAGCAGTGTCTTTGCTTGGTAGCTAGACTGTTGTAGCCATTTCCTGTCTTTGTAATGTGCCCTCTCCCCCACCCATATATTTTGCCTAGCAGGCTCTGTCAATCACCCTTTTCATCACGTGTAGATATGTAAGGCCGCATACTGCAGTTTCCATTTCATGCATCTGAGGAAGTGGGATTATCTCCCAAAAAGCTTATGTGGTAAATAAATTTGCTAGTCTTTAAAAGTGCCACAAGACTCCTTGATTGTTATAATCCAGACAGAATTCAGACTCCACTTAGTAAACTCTGTTAGTATCACATTGGTATGTATTACCAGTATTACCTACTAATGTGCTACTTACATAATCTATTAAAATATCTATTTTTATGGGAGCTTTATTTGCCTCCCACTATATTATAATTTGAGAGCAGAAGAAAGAGATAATTTCGACTACGGAATGACTTTAGAGTGCAATAAGAATAGTAAAACTTCCTCTTCCCATTGGGTTCCCATAAACCACAGTAAGTTCACTAAAAAGGTAACCATTATGGGGGGTGGGACCTTAGACTTTTACATCCTTCTCATTTGTTTTGCAAAGCCAGCAAGTTTTTTTAAGACTCGAGGTGAATAGAGGAATATGTACATAGACTGAAAGACCGATCTATTATGTAACTGCCAGCTCTGAACTCAGTATGACAAGGGATAAGTGATGAGACGTTTTTCCTTTGTAGTCTGTTTAAGTAAATGAAATTTAATTTGTTCTTGGCCATTTTGTGGTTCTAAGGTGGAGTAATAAAATCCTAGGGGAGCATAGTTGTATGTATTGCTTGGAAAATATCTGCTTCTATTCTTCTCATGTTAGCCAGGTCTTTGACCTCCACCATCAAAAGGTTTATTCCCTTTTTCAGTTTATCTTTTTCAGATCTGCAGTGCACATACTGATGCATTCCCGCTATCTCAACTCTCAGAGATTATTTGAGGTAAGACTGCAAATATATAATCTCCCCCAATCACGTGACAGCTGACATAACTACTGGAGAGGACAATTTGCTAGGTGAGATTCAGCCTTATTTTCTGTCCTTAAATTGTTCAGAGTTCTTTCATTTTGTTTTGTAGTTATGATCGGAAATTATTCAACAAACACTTTATGCAAACATATTTCAGCCACCAATTTGGTTGTGAACTGTGTGTATTCTTCATGTGACGTTAACTTGATCACATGATGCTGCTTCTGTCCCCTGACTGAATGTGCATAATGCATGAAAGTATGTGTGGGATAGAGTCTGCAAATCAAGTACATCCAATGTTATTACTACTCATGGCTTTAAATTGCATACAAAACATTGTGGGCAGTTGTCTAGCTGCAGAAGTCTCATTTTACGTCTCAAATCAATAAAAAAAAAAGCTGTTTTTAAAATAGTTACATCTTTGACAATATGTTGTACCTTTGTAGTACCTTCCACCTGAATCCCTTGATGCATTTTCAAATTCTGGTGCGTTAAGCTTTGAAAGTAATATGATCGCCATTTTGCTGACGGGGAAGTGGTAGCACAAAGATGTTTAGAGTCAGATTTTTGTATTTTTATTCACACTAAATAATAACTCGGAGATCCACTGAAACCAGGAGCGCCACTCTCAGAGGGAGATACTATTCAACTATTAAAGGCACTGGAATCTGGCCCTGTGTGACTTGCTCAGCAATACACAGGAAGTATGTGGCTAATCTAGAAATAGATCCCAGGTGTCCTGACCCTTAGTCTTGTGCTTGAATCACAGTTCCAGACTTCCTCTCTTTAAAAATAGAATATTAATCTTTAAATGTTATTTATTCTGTGAGATTTCTTAAAGATATTACATTTACTTGTGATCATACTGTTTGCATGCAATTTAAGTGTCTAAGGCCTTGGTCTAACCAGTTTTTGTTAACTATTTCACTTAGAGAAGGGAAGGGATATCTTCTTGGATTTTTCCCACTCCCATCAACCCACACACAAAACCAATAAAAGCAGTTCAGGTTCCCTAGTATTGATACTGGTGCAAGGGTGCCTTGTACTGTAAATTCATGAAAACAAGCTCTCCTAGTATAAGCATCCTGGTGTCACTGCATCAATGCTAGGTGCGTGGTCCACTCGCCTATATCAATTTCAAACTAATTTAGGTTGTGTCTATATAAGAAGGTTGCTTTGGGATAACTAGTTATGAATGTAAACTGATATGGTTATGATGGTAAAAAGGAGTGTCTCGGTGCTCCTATTTTGCTTTAAGAATAGATCGTTTTGGTTTATTTTAAGTTGAATAGGATGGAACAAGTTTATCTAAACCAAAATCGGTCTCTCATACTGAAATAAGAGTGTTTACATATCCTTTTGCACAGATTTATATTGATTTGCAGGTGTATTTAAATTAAACTGATGTAATTTGCTCTTACAGACAATTTTGTACAGGCAAAGCAGTACAAAAATTGTGTTAACAACCCCTTAAACAACTCTGCTCCTGCATCACATAAGTGCTCTTGAAAATCCCATCCTTTGTCACATTATTCCAAAGAGCCTCATAAAAAAATTGGCTCCTCTTTCATTAAGGGTAATTAGCCTGTCAAATTACAGTACTTATTACAGTACATTCCCCCCTCCCTGGTCACATAACCACTATCTACAATCAAAAGTATGTCTTAGATACTACCGTCCCATCTCATCTGTAGTGTAAATCAGTAATGTAAGCACACTGGATAACTATGCTTTCTAGAAGTATCAACCTCCACAATGTCTACCCAAATCAATTAAGATGAATAAAAAAGAAAAGATTAGATCATACCTACAGCAAAAAATGAAAGAAGAAATGAGGAACTCAGAGGCATGTTAAAACAATTAAAAAAAAAGTCAGGAATTCAAATGGAAAATTACCACAGTCTGAGCTCACTAAAATATATTAAATATGGCTCCAAAAGGTTTTATCTTATCAGTAAATTAAAATCAAGACATGAGTCACAGAGATTTTAGAACATCATGGGATTTAGGGGAAAAACAAAATCAAGAAAGATGAGAAAATGACAACATAATTAGACTTAAAATCTAAATGTAGGAGAGAAAACACCATAAAAGCATTTCATCTGAAACTGACTATATTGGTAAGCTGTATGACTATAAGCTATTTATATCAGCTTTGCAAATATATTTGGGAAATTAAAAGCAACTGCCCAAGAATAGAGGACTGAGGTTTTTTAAGTTCTCAAATCATAATCTGAAGACTTTAAAGTAAGAGAATCCATCAGCAAATGAGCCATTTCCCATGCTATAGAGCAGGGGTGGCCAAACTTATGGAACTCAAGAGCCACACAAATTGATTATTAAACCTTTGAGAGCTGCACTGAAGCACACAGCCATATACTTTTACCTACTCCAAAATTATTAAGTTTAAAATTCATTGCACACTTTAATTTTATTGTAAAAAGAGGGCAAATATTGATCCTACTAATGTCAGATTCTAATAATTACTTCAAGTTACTGTGAAAACTAGGCCTAGTAAAAACTTAGCTGTCTCTCAATGTAGAAGACTGCGGGCTAATGGCGAGTTTTTCAAACTCTGGGCAGTAATTTGTCAATGCAGTGTGTAAAACAGGGGTACTCAAACTTTTTTGCAAGCTGGTCCACATTCAGCCTTCCACCATTGACCAGGGTCCACAAACAACTAGGGTGGGGGTGGGGGGTGAGTGGGAGCGGGGGGGTGATGTCAGGAGTGGGGGGCGGCAATGCCAGGAGGGGGGGGGGGCGAGTGGGAGCAGGGGGTGGCGATGCCAGGAACGTGGGGGGACGAGTGGGAGCGGGGGGCGGCGATGCCAGGAGCGTGGGGGGGCGAGTGGGAGTGGGGGGGTGGCGATGCCAGCTGCATAGGGGGGCGAGTGGGAGTGGGAGTGGGGGGCGGCGATGCCAGCCGCGTGGGGGGCGAGTGGGGGGGGCGGCGATGCCGGAAGTGGGGAGGCGGTGATGCCGGGAGGGGGAGGTACCGCCGGGAGCAGGGCAGCGGTGGCGCAGCAGGCTCCGTGGGGGGGAGGAGGAGCGCAGCGAGCAACAGAAGTTGCTCAGCTGCCCTTAGAGCAGGGGTACTCAAACGGCCTTCATGAAAATAGGCCACTGTCGCGGTCCACCGGAAACCTCTTTGCGGTCCGGATTGTGGACCGCGGGCCGCCATTTGAGTACCCCTGGTATAAAAGATCTCTCAGGTGCTGATCTGTAAGTATTGCATGATGTTCCGATTTCACAAATTTCATTATGTAATACAATGCTTCAGAGCAGTAAGTTGTGCCAAAAAGTGAAAGTAATTTGCATTCAGTTTTAAACAATCCCAGCATTTGGGCCCCTAAAAATAGAAAATGGAACTGAAATGCTGCATCCTGGGTCCCGCTATTTTTCAATGGTGGGCCCCAGAATGCAGTATTCTGGCAGTATTTTCTATTTTTAGAGGCCCTGGAATGCTGAGCCCCTAAAAATAGTGGACCCCGGGACAGTGTTCCGGGCCATTCTGACTTACTTTGACCCCTGGGAATTCCTTAGTTTGAACTAAGGAAAACCAGTGTGGCCATGGACTAATTTAGTTTGAATTAAGCCTCCTTAATTCAAACTAAATTCCCAGTGTAGACGTAGCCTATGGGATCTTCTCCCATGAAAGCTCATGCAATAAATACGTTTGTTAGTCTTTAAATGCCACAGGACTCCTTTCTTGTTTTATTTAAAAAGGGTGTCTATGCATATGTGTTCATGAAGATGATTAGTAGGAAGAGCTCCATCTACTGGCATTTAAGAAAAAGTTTTTTGTTACTGTGTTCCATCAAGTTTTCTAAACTTGAAAGTCATTTCTGAGTGTTCTTGGAAGTTTTGGAGCAACCTGTGAAGTTGTTATCTGGCAGGGAAAAATCCCCCTATATAGATCATGATATTGTCTCACTTCTTTCTTCTCCTAAATTACTATCAAGGCCTCTTTCTCCTCCATTGAAACCTAGGGGCTGAGGTTACTTTTTAGCTTTTGGAGAACTGAGATTAAACAAAAAAATATCTTAGAGTGACCTGACTCTCAAATTAGAACTGACCGTAACCATAAATTGTTTGATTGCATATAGAGCATATAGTGATAGTCATACACTGAGTCAGCCACACAAAAGGGATGTAAATATATTATTGATAGATAATTTTCTTGCAGAAGTTTATGGAACTTTCAGTTGTTAGCTGTATTTGCATTAAGTTGTTTTATCAGCATGGTGAATATCATACTAGAAGATGACAAAATTCTACCTAGTTGCTCAAGTTGCCCTAAAACTCTCCAGTTCAACAAAGCTATGGCAGTTTTAAATAGATCCTCATCTGTTTTGAACCTCAGTCCATAGCCATCCTGGTAACCTTGGCTGTAGCATGAAAGCTTGTTACTACAGCTGGAGGAGGAAAACTCTGTTCTGAAGGATCTTAATGTTTTGAAATCTAGTTTCATTTCAAATCAAAATGAAACCTGAAACTCCTGAAATTCTCAGTGAAGGAAAATGCTGGAAAAAATAATTTTGGATCAATTTAAACATTTTTTGTTTAGACAAAATAAAAAACTTTGTTTTCATGTCAACTTTTGTATTTTATATAAAAATGTAATACAAAATTGAAATAATTTCAAAACAAAAGTAGCATTTAAAAACAAAAATTCAGAATAATTTTTGTTCAAAAAATGTTGAAACAGAGAAAGTCAGCACCATTGTAATTTTTGAGGGTTTTTCCTCGAAAATGAAAAAATTCCCCAGATCAGTACAATTTTGAGAAGCATTTTGATTGTCATCGAGCAGGGGTCTCACACACACGGCCTGTGGGCTGCATGTGGCCCCTAAAGCTCTTTCTTGCTGCCCGCAACAACACTACTGCTACCAATATTTGCAATATTGTTGTATGAAAAGATTTCAGTGGTGTGGCCCTTGGGCTAACGTTTTAGTCCTCATGCAGCCCTCTACTAGTCCTCATGCAGCCCTTGTGGTGATCTGAGTTTGAGACTGCTGCCATGGAGCAACATATTACAGTGAAAAATGATTTTATTAAAGATGTTTCCATTCAATAGTTCCATCATAAATTGAATTAATTATGAAGGCTCTAAACGACTAAGCCCTTGACATTTCCCAAGGGTTTACTGTGCAGAAGGTAATTTTTAATATTTTGAGAACATTACAGAAAAATCATATTGAGCCATTTCTCCAATTTTAAGGTGATTTTCACTCTATAAATAAAATAATAATAATCACTAGCTCTTTTACAGAGACAGGATGGGTTAGGTAATATCTTTTATTGTACCAACTTCTGCTGGTGAAAGAGACATGCTTTTGAACTACATAAAGGTCTTCTTCAGCTTGAAAGCTTGTCTCTTTCACCAACAGAAGTTAGCCCAATAAAATATATTAATCTACTCATCTTGTCTCATTCTGAGACAAATGCAATTCTTTTATAGTGATTTGTACACTTCAGAGAAGGTTATCATTAATCCCACCTACTGATGGTGGAACTGAAGTGCAAACAGTAAGAGGGGAGGGGAGTCTGATCTCTTGAAGTACATGTCTGCGATTTTGTCAGTGCAGGAATGCTGGGAGGTCATCATCAGAACGTGTACGCATCTGATGACAACTGGATTTTAAATGCATAATTAATACAACTGGGTGAACTGTGTGCAATGAACATTTAGTCATTTTGGATAGCCCTTTTTTCTGGCCTGAATTGTCTTCAAAATGATCATCATTCTCTCCAAGTGGCTATTTGAAATTTGACAAATGTTTTATATTTCATACTTTAGTCTATGAATTGCTCACAATCCATTCACTCAGAAGAATCCTTCAGATAGTGAGGATTTGAAGAACAGTAAAATCTCAGAATTACAAACACCAGAGTTACGAACTGATCAACCACCCATTACATCTGGAACCAGAAGCACACAGTCAGGCATCAGAGACCAACCTCCTGCACACAGTGCAGTACTGTGTTAAATATAAACTATTTTTTAAAAGGGGAAAGTTGAAAAGAAATTTTGAAAAGGTAAGGAAATTATTTCTGTGTTATTCATTTAAATCAAGATGCTTAAAAGCATCATTTCTCCTGCATAATAAAGTTTCAAAGCTATATTAAGTCAATGCTCAGTTTAGACCTTTTGAAAGAATAACCATAATGCTTTGTTCAAAATTATGAACAACCCTCATTCGCAAGGTGTTCTGAAGTTCTACTGTATGAGTTAATCTAATGCCATTAGGGTCAAGGGATTCTTTTTGCTGCTCTCTGATTTGGATGAGTGGGATAACTTTAGAATGAGGTTCCCAGTGCAAATGCTTGCAATTACATCTAAAGATCACTTTCAGTAAACATTCTGCAACATTTGCTATTTGAGTGTGGAAAGTGAACATAAAAGGGTAGCAAACACAGTAAAGTTAAGTTGTTTCAAAAATCTAAATCATGTTTTGCTGTATTTGTCCAATTCTAATAATGAGCACAATTCACCTCAATAGTCTGAGGTGCTGGTTCTTTGGGTTGTTTGTCTGTTAGTGCCTCACTTAACTGATTAAAGTGTCTTTGGACCTTTGCTTAGGGTCAGTTCGTTTTCTTTTTCATACAGTTACACATGGACTTCGCTTTGCTAGAATAAGGTCTCCGGGCAATTCTGGACATCGGCCACCAGAGAGCACCACACATACATTCTTGGCTCATCTCTCCGTAGAAATGAAGATGTTACTTTAGGGCTTCTGTTGCTGAGTTAAGTTACAACATGTAAGATATGGACTTATGTTTCTGAAACAGATGAGAAAGTTTACCTTTCCTGTTAATAACTTCAGAATTAGTTTTTGTACTGCTTTCTTGGAAAAAGCTGGTTTGTAGTGGTGTAGTAAACTCAGTAAGCAAGTCCCCTGGATATTCATTAGAGACCTGAATACAGAAAAAGGAAATATTTCTTCTACTTGAGAGTTACTTTTCAACATGGATCTTTGAGGCTAAGTTTTGATACCTTTTGCTTACTCAAACCACAGTCCAAGAAACCTAGAATTTTCCCAACTGCTGGAGTTAGAACCAGGGACATTGCTCCACAGAAGAAAGATTTGGAGCAAAGGCCTCCAAACCCACCCCCTCCAGCCCAGGCCTTGGGACTCCTCGAGGCCCCAAGCCTTGTCCAGCCTGTGGCTGTTCCGCCTTCCCTGGGGTCCTAAGCGCTACACAGGCTGCTGGCTCTCCCCACCTCCAGCTGCCAATTTCCACTTCCCCACATCCCAGCAGCCCTTCTTGCTGGCTCCCAACCCCTGCCCTCCCAAACCTCACATAGAGGGGGCATACTCACCTTTAGGGTACCCCATAACTACTGGAAGCCGCTCCCTGACCAGCCCTAGGGCCAGGGGCATTTTACATTTCCTGCCCTGGGCCACGTGCCAGGGCAGGGTGAAAGGTCTAAAAATGCCCCATGCTGCCCCAGGTCCCAGGTGCCCAGGGCTGAGCAGAGCAGCCTGCCTGCATTAACCAGGCTAATATAAGCAGGCAGACTACTAATCCTATAGCTTGGGGCCCCTGGACAAAACATTCAGGGCATTGTCATACAGAAGAAAAGGAGGTTCATAGTCTTTGGAACAAGGATGTGAATTTGGGTCTCCTTCATCATAGGTAAGTACCTTAACCACTTGGCAACAGTCACTCTGACATGCTTTCTAGCCTTATGAATGAAAATTTTAATTATTTATACGAAGTGGATTGGCACACCTTCAACTGGAAAGATTGAGAGCGGCATCCAAGAATATTCCATAGCGCAGTGGTTAGGGCATTCTCTGGGGGGTTCAAATGCCTGTTCCAATTCAGGTAGTGGGAGGATTTAAATCTGGGCTTCCCAGGTCCAGGGTGAATGGTATAACATTTCATACTGAAAGCTGAACTGTCAGAGTTAAAGCAGGTTACTAAGGGAGTTCCTAAGGGACTGCTTTTGGGATCAATTTTAGTTAACACTTATTAATCACCTTGGCACTAAAAGTTGTAGTGTCTTAATAAAATTTGCAGATGATACAAAGTGAGAGCTATTGCCAATAAGGAGGAGGATCCGAATATCATACAAGAAAATCTGGATGACTTTGAAGACTGTAGTGATAGAAATAGGATGCAATTTAGTAGTGCAAAATTGTACGCTTATATGTCTATACTAGCAAATTAGTTTGAATTAAGGAGCCTTAATTCAAAGTAATTTGAACCCTGGCTACCTAGCTTAGTTTGAACTAGTTAGTTCGGCTGGGTAGTTCGAACTAAACTGCTTAGTTTGAACTAATTTGCATATTTAGTTTGAACTAGCACAATTTAAACATGGAAGTTCGAACTAACTAAGTTTGAACTAATGGTTAGTTCAAACTAAGCACTTTTTTTAGTTCGAACTAACTTTTAGTTAGAACTAACCATGCTTTTTTAGTTTGAATAAAAAGTTAGTTCAAATTTAAAAATGCACAGCCAAGTCCAAACTAAGATTTTAGGTGTAGACATAGCCTTAGTGACTAATGACGAGAATTTTTGTTGTTAACTGTGAACATTATCAGTTGGAAGTGACAGAGGAGGAGACAGACGCTGGTGTACTTATTGATCAGAGGATGAGTATGAGCTGCCAATGTTATCCAGATGTGAAAAAGGCTAATGCAGTCCTAGGTTGTATCAGGTGAAGTATTTCTAGTATAGACAGTGCCACTATGCAACATAGTAGTGAGACCACCTCTGGAACACTTTTTGAAATTCTGGTGCCCTTTGTTCAAGAAAAATGAATTCAAACTGATACAGATGCAGAGAAAGGCTACTAGAAATGGAAAACCTACTTTATGAGAGGAGACTCAAAGATAGGGCTGGCTCAAGGGGCTGTGGCGCCCCAAGCCAAATTTTGATTTGGTGCTCCCCCCCACCCCCCCCCAAATCTCATTCATGGAGGTTTGGCAGGGATGCTCTTGAAGATTTTCACAGACATTTCAACAATTTCCACTCCACCATCAAATTGAGCCTGGAACACTCCACACAGGAGATCCACTTTCTCGACACTACAGTACAAATCAGGGATAGACGCATCACCACCACCCTGTACCGAAAACCTACTGATCAGTACAGTTACCTACATCCTTCGAGTTTCCATCCTACACACACCACATGATCCATTGTCTACAGCCAAGCCCTAAGATATAACCGCATCTGCTCTGATCCCTCAGACAGAGACAGCCATCTTGAGGATCTCTATCAAGTATTCTTGAAACTACAGTACCCACCTGGGGAAGTAAGAAAACAAATTGACAGAGCTAGGCAGGTTCCCTGAAGTCATCTACTACAGGAGAGGCCCAAGAAAGAAAACAACAGAACACCACTAGTCACCACATACAACCCTCAAGTCAGACCTCTGCAACAGATCATTAAGGACCTACAGCCTATTTTAAAAGATGATCCCCCTCTCTCTCAAGCCTTGGGAGACAGACCTCTCCTTGCCTACAGACAGCCACCCAATCTTAAACAGATACTCACCAGCAACTACAGATCTAACAACAGAAACATTGAAGCAGGCACACACCCCTGCAACAAACCACGCTGCCAAGTCTGCCCACATATCTGCACAATAGATACCATCATAGGTCCTAATCAAGCCTGCTACTCCATCAAAGGCTCATTTACCTGCTCATCTACTAATGTGATCTATGCCATCATGTGCAAGAAATGCCTCAACACCTTATACATTGGACAAACAGGACAATCGCTGTGCAAAAGAATAAATGAACACAGAGCTGATATCAGAAGTCACGAAACAAAGAAACCAGTTGCTGAGCACTTCCATCTTTCTAATCACTCGATAAATGATTTGTTAACGACCGTCATCAGAGATGTGGCCAGGACATCAAGACTTCAGAGAGAAACAGCTGAACTCAAATTAATATGCAAGCTAAATTCTGTGAAAGCAGGACTTAATCGAGACTATGGGTTCTTTTGCCATTACACAAGGTAATTTGACTTCAGGCTTCCCATGGTTTGAACCTAACAACTGCTCTGATTTGCTGTTACTGTATGACCTGATCCTATGTTTTTCACCCCCTTGCATTTATTTTCATTCCATTCTGTAAGTTCACCCATCTTCGAAGCATCTGAGGAAGTGGGATTTTCTCCCACGAAAGCTCATGCAAAAAATAAATCTGTTAGTCTTTAAGTGCCACATGACCCCTTGTTTTTTTTGCTGGACTAGACTAACATGGCTATCCCTTTGGAAATTGGAAATGGTTTTCCAAAGTGCATAAATCTCCAGTGTCTGCCTGCAGAGGGATTTAAAGTGCACTCCGCCTACATGACTTAAGCTGCAGGTTGACTAATAGTGCCTGAGCTGCTAGGAAAGAGTTGAAGAGGTGGGAGCCAGCCTGATCTTCAGGGGGCGGCACCCCTAAGAACTGTCACCTGAAGCCATGTCTGTTGCCTCACAGTAGAGCTGGCCCTCAAAGAGCTTGATTTGTTCAAACTAAGGCTGAGGGAAGATATGATTGCTACCTAGAAATACCTCAGAGGGCTAAATAATTAAATAACACTTCCCCTTTCCTAGTAAATCAATCAAATCATAGGGCTGGAAGGGACGTCGTGAGATCATCAAGTCCAACCCCCTGGGAATTGAACCCAGGACCTTCTGCATGTTAAGCAGAGGTGCTAGCCACTACACTATTAAATGCCAACATTAGCATAAGAATAAATGGATATAAATGGGCCATCAAGAAGTTTGGGCTTGAAATTAGACAAAGATTTTCTAACCAGCAGAGAAGTGAACTAACAGTCTTCCAAGATGTGTAAGAGAGGTAAAAAACATAACTGGCTTCAAGACTGAGGTAGATGATATGATGGAACTGCCTTCAATGGCATGTAGCTGATCTGCAACTGCTAGTAACAAGTATCTCTGGTGGCTTCTGATGGGACACTAGATGAGGCAGTCTCTGAGCTTCTACAGAGAATTCTTTCCCAAGTGTCTGGCTGCTCAGTCTTGCCCACATTTGCCATTATTTGGCAATGAGAAGGAAATTTCCCCTGAGTCAGATTGGCAGGACACCGTTTTTTTTATTAGTTGGTAGGTTGGTCTGTTTGCGTAGGTGGTCTTAGTGGTTAGGCGGTGTGGGCAGCTGCCCAGAGCCCCCCCAGGTGGGAAGGGGCTCCAAGCTGCTGCCACTTTAAGTATAGCCCCTGTAAGTATCCAGCTGCTTGCATATTCCACATATGCACCAGTCAGAGCACAGGGGAGCAGCGGAGAGGTGCAGTGGGCAGCAGCTGGGTGGTAGATGGAGGGTGGGAGCCTTAAGGGACTCGAGGGGAGGCTGCAGGGGCTGGATGGAGCAGTGGGGAGACCATAAGGGATAAGGGAGGAGCAGCGGGGAGTCTTCAAGGGAGGAGGGGGAACCTGGAGGAGTCTGCATGGGCTGGGGTGAGCAGCAGAGGGGGGCACGAGGGAAAAGAGAGAGTGGCAAGGAGGCCAAAGAGGGGGCGAGGAGACTCCACAGGGTGTGTGTGTGCACACACACATGCTCCCTGCCTGTGCAGTGCGGGTACACACTCAAGCGGTTCACCCCGGTCCACGAGTGCAGACTCAGAAGCACACGTGCTCGCCAGCTCCCCCTCTCCCAGTCAGGTACCTAGGTGGCAGAAACAGAGACTGGTCAGAAACTGTGTCAGCTAGTCTAACTGTGTCAGTTAGTCAGCAAAACAAACAAGGAGTCTGGTTGATATTTAAAGACTAACAAATGTATTTATTACATAAGCTTTCAGTGAAAACAAAAGTAAATGAGGTAAGAGTAATAAGATTAATTAAAATTCCATCCTAAAAGAAGCTAAGCCCTTCTTAACATGGGGGAGAAGAAAGGTGCGTAATTCAAGGAATCACAGCAAATCAGACAAATTTGTGTCTGTGCTCTCATGAAACTTTGTCAACATATAAATTGAGAAGGGGGTGACTATAAAAACCATCCTTGAATCAAATCTCCTCTAGTCCCCTTGCATGGGATATCAGCAAGAGGAGCTGATGGCTTTAGATAGCAGGATGCTTGTGCTTTTAAGAAGCCAGATCCCTTTACCAAGCCAGCATGGAAAGTGGGAGCTGAACATCTCCCTGCGACATAAACTCCTTTAAGTGGAAACACAAAAAGCCCTCCGCCCATGTTGTGCAAGCAGTGGAGGGACCTCATATTATAAGGGTCAGTCTTGTACCCTTTGCTCCTCCGTGTAGGGGGTTTATGCCCTGCCAAGGGTTGGCAGCTCTCAGCCCGATGCTGGACAATGACTTCTACTCCCCCCCTGTTCCAAAGGGGGGGCCGTGTTAGTCTAGTCGGGGGGGGGGGGGCCCCCACCAACAAGGAGTCGTGTGGCACTTAAAGACTACCCGATTTATTTTTTGCATGAGCTTTCGTAGGAGAAAATTCCACTTTTTCAGATGCTTTGAAGATGGGGGAACTTACTGAATGGAATAAAAACAAATGTAAGGGAATGTAAAACATGGAATCAGGTCATACAGATTTGCAGTTCCCCACTCCCTCACATTTATTTTCATTCCATTCTGTAAATTCCCCCATCCTCAAAGCATCTAATGAAGTGGGATTTTTCTCCCACGAAAGCTCATGCAAAAAAATAGATCTTTTACCAGTGGTTCCCAACCTTTCTCAGGTGGGGGGGACCCCTTTTTAAAAAAAATAATCTTTGCAGCTGCCCTGGCTGATTTTGTAATCTAGCCCGTGTAGGCAGACTCTGGCCTGTGCCACTCTGGTGGTGCCGCTGGGACAGCTGGCGAGTGGCACTGCTGCCACCATGGCCTGCAGTGCTGGAGAGCTGAGTCACAGAGGCTATGCCCCCCTGCCAGGGAGCTGCTGCAGCCCCATCCCCTGCTGGGATTGGTCCATGGGTGGGAAGAAGAAGCCCTGGCGGGGAGCATCAGGGCTGCAGCTGGATTCCAGTCCAGGTAGGGAGAGCCTCTGCGGACCCCCCTACAACATGTCCGTGGACCCCTGGGGGTCCCTGGACCCCAGGTTGGGAACCACCATGTTAGTCATAGAATCATAGGGTTGGAAGGGACCTCATGAGCTCATCTAGTCCAACCCCCTACCAAAAAAAGCAGGACCACTCCCACTAAATTATTCCAGCTAGAGTTTTATCCAGCCGGGCCTTAAACATCTCCAAAGACGGAGATTCCACCACCTCCCTAGATAGCCTATTCCAATGCTTCACCACCCTCCTAGTAAGAAAGTTTCTTCTCATATCCAGCCTCAACCTCCCCGGCTGCAACCTGAAACCACTGCTCCTTGTTCTATCCTCTGTTACTACTGAGAACAGCTGAGCTCCCTCCTCCTTAGAGCATCCCTTCAGGTAGTTGAAGGTTGCTATCTAATCCTCCCCCCAGTCTTCTCTTCTGCAGGCTAAATAAGCCTAGTTCCTTCAGTCTTTCTTCATAGGGCTTGTGCTACAGCCTCTTGATCATTTTTCTTGCCCTCCGCTGGACTCTTTCTAATTTGTCCATGTCCTTTTCGTAGTGGGGAGCCCAAAACTGGAAACACTATTCCAGATGTGGCCTCACCAATGCCAAATAGAGGGGAATAATCACATCCCGTGATCTGCTGCCAATGCTTCTGATGCAGCCCAGTATGCCATTGGCCTTTTTGGCAGCAAGAGCACATTGCTGACTCATATCCAGCTTCCCATCCACCATGACCCCCAGCTCCTTTTCTATAGTGTTGCTACTTAGCTGATCGCTCCCCAGCCTGTAGCAGTGCATGGGGTTTTCCGTCCCACGTGCAGGACTTTGCACTTGTCCTTATTGAACCTCATGAGATTTCTACTGGCCCACTGCTCCAATTTGTCAAGGTCTTCCTGAATCTTCTCCCGGCCCTCCAGCGTGTCTAGCATTCTGCCCAGCTTGGCGTCATCCGCAAACTTACTGAGTGTGCAATAAATCCCATCATCCAGATCATTAATGAAAATATTGAACAGCACTGGCCCAGGACCGACCCCTGGGGCAGACCACTCCTTACTGGTTGCCAACTAGACATGAAGCCATTGATTCCTACACGCTGAAATCGTTGATCTAGCCAGTCCTGTATCCACCTTACAGTCCACACATCCAACCCGTCCTCGTCTTTAAGTGCCACAGGCCTCCTTGGTTGTTTGACTCCCCCTGTGCCTGATTTGGCTCCTCACCCCTCCCTCCAACTGCCTGATGCCACGTGCCAGGAACATGCCACACCCTGCCCAGCCCCCACACTGACGTCTCCGCTGTGGCCGTTCTCTCACCCCTCTGCGCCAAGTAAGGGCAGGCGGCCGGGCAGCGTCAGCGGCAAAGGCGCAGCGACTTACTGAGCATGCGCCGCTGCTGCGCGCATGCTCAGAACGCCGCCGAGAGGCCGTTGGGGCGCGTTTCGCGGTCCCTGAGGCGATGAGGAGGCGGCAGAAGAGGAAGGCCGGGGCCTCCCCGCCTGCGGCCCAGCGCCTGCCGCCCACCGGCCCGGAGCCCCGCCGCCCCTGAGGAGTCCGCGGGCCGGCGCCTCCGCCCTCCGTCCTCAATGTCTCCCCCGCCGCGGGGAGGAGGTCGCCGTCTCCGCAGCCGGCCCGCAGCCGCCGAGCCCCGCCTCAGCCCCCTCAGCGCGGCCCGGCGGCCGGCCAGCGGCGGAGGGGCCTCCCGGGAAGATGAAGGCGGAAGCGGGAGACAACGCCATGATCAACCTGTCGGTGCAGCAAGTGCTGAGCCTCTGGGCCCACGGCACCGTGCTGCGGAGCCTCACCGGTAACCGGCCCGCGCCGCTCGCAGCGGGGTGGGGGTGGGGCAGCGGCCCGGCCCCTGGCCTCGCGCCGCGCTGGGGGCAGCCTGCTCCCCGGGGCGTGAGCTTGGGGGGCTGCCAATCTGCTATACCAGCTGACAGCTGGGGAGGGGTGTTGGGCTCTGTTCCCTCTAAGCCGTGCACAGGCACGCAGGGTGTGAAACCCATCACCTAGCAAAATCAAGAGTGCACAAAACAATATTTTTAGGCTACTTTAAGAAGGTGATTTCAAGGAGCATGTTCCAAATAAAGGGTTGTAGTTTATAAAGTCATTTGCATCACTATATCAAAAGCAAGTGTAGATAGCGTTTGGGTCATACCCATTTGCTTCACTGCGCTCACAAGTTTGACCACATGCACTGAGCTGCGCACGCATTTGGACACGGGTTCCAAAAATTTGCACAAATGAAATTTTTTGCGCATACAGCTGATGAATAATTAGAGGGAACGTTGGGACATTCAGGGTGGGAGTTAGAGAAATTCCTGCTTCTGTGTCTTGTTCCCCTTGTGTTAACAGGGTGGATTATTCCACCCAAGCGCCTTTCAAAGTGTGCTGTGAAGATGGTAAATCATTACTGCTTTGGGCCTTGGGAGCAGCAGCTTCCCCAGCACTTGAAATTGGGGGGTGGGGTGGAGGTGGAGGTGTGGGGGTGATGAGGTGCTCACTAAATGGGTATAATGCTGTTACTAGTCAGCAGTTGGTGGGGTGTTAGGGAAATGCCTGTTTCTGTCTTGTTTTCCTCATGTTAATAGGGTGGATTATTCCACCAAAACGCCTCTCAGAGTGTGCTGTGAAGTTGGTAATGTTGCTGCTTTGTGCCCTGGGAGCAGCAGCTTCCCAGGACTTGAAAGGGGGTGGGGTGGGGTGTAGGAGGAGGTGTGCGGGTGCTCACTAAATTGGTATAACAATGTCACTAGATGGCAGTTGGAGGAGTGTTGGAAAACTCGGGTGTTAGGGAAATCCCTGTTTGTGTGCCTTGTTCCCCTCATGTTAACGGTGGATTATTCCATCCGAGCGCCTTTCAAAGTGTGCTGTGAAGTTGGTAACTTGTTGCTGCTTTTTTTTGTGCCTTGAGAGCAGCAGCTTCTCCAGGACTTGAAATTGGGGAGAGGGGGGTATAGGAGGAAGTGTGGTGTTGCTCACTAATTTATTATTACACTGTTACTAGCTGACGACTGGGGGGGTGTTGGGAAATTCAGGAGGGGTGTTAGGGAAATCCCTGGCCCCTGGGGTCTTGTCATGCTAATGGAGAAGGGCAGGTGCCAGTATTCTTCCCAGGACTTGGAACTGGACAGGGTAAGGGGACGTGTGTGTAGGGATGTTAAGGTGCTCACTAAATTGCTATACCAGTGTTAATAGCTGTCAACTGGGGGAGGGTGTTTGGAAATTCAGGAACAATGTGTGGGGGGTGTTCGGGAAATCCTTGGCCCTGGGGTCCTGCCATGCTGCTGAAGCAAGGTGGGTGGCAGTATTCTCCCCAGGACTTGAAGGGGGCCAGAGGGGAGGTGTGTGGGTGGGGGTTGGGGTGGTCACTAAATTGGTATAGCACTGTTCCTGGCTGGGAGGTGTTGGGGAAATTTGGGCAGGGGGGGTGTTGGGGAAATCCCTGGTGGGCGGTTTCCCTTCCTGGCTTGGGGCTTGTTTCTTGGCTCTCTGGCAACAGAAGGACCAGGTGGGATAGTGGGGGTCAGCAATCTCTAGCTGAGCCAGCTAGGTCTGATGGACTGCAGTAGCCTGGGTCCATTGAGTCCTGCCATGCTACCCCTGCGTTTGCCAGGAGGTGAGAAAGGGGTGGTTAGAAAGGGATGAGAGAGCAGCCCCATGGCTGGTTGGCTGGGGAGAAGAGATGTCTGTGTGCCCTGAAGAAAGGACCTCCTTTAGAGCCTTTGCTGACTGTCAGCCTTCTCTAGTCAAAAGTGGGTCTGGTCCAGTACTACAGAGTTTTTGGGACCCGTTCCTTGGCTGTCTTATAGTAAAGCCACTGAGTTCTCTGTGAATAAAACTGTTCTGTGGACTCTCTGCCCACGGGTACCCATAAGGAGCTGCTTTAATAAACTCCAGGCTTTTGCATCCTATGGGGTTCCAGCCGCTAGTTTGTCTTGCAAAACAAACGAGGAATCTTGAGGCACTTAAAGACTAACAAATTTATGTATTTTATGTGCTTTCATGGGAGAAAATTCCACTTCGTCAAATGCTTTGAAGATGGGGGAACTTGGACGCTGAAGAATTCAGTGTTCCCCGTTTGCTTGGGATGTAGTGGTAGGTTAGTTGATTGTGCTTCTGCTTAAAACTGGCCCTGATACAGGAAGTTTTGACAGGCAGAGGTTTTGTAGTGGTATAATTGTTGTTAGGCAAGTACTTCCTATACATGTAGTGTGGGACTAAGATGGAGTGCTGAACTCAATGAGTCTCAGTGTCTACACTGGACTATATGTTATCCAGAACTGAGAAATTAATCTTAGTAATCTGGTTTTGAAGTTGTCATCTACTCTCCCTCATCACCATCTCTTCTTCATCAATGTGCTTGTGACTTGAGTCGTTAGGTGTATGCTTTTCTTTTAAATGCTGAGCTTTTATTATTATTATTATAATATAAAATCAGGATGCACTTTGAAAAACTTACTTTGTTATGGTGTATTACCAAAAGTTGTTCCAGGAAAGGACAGGAAAGTTAAATAAAGCAAGGAAGTAAAAAGAAGCAAGAGAAATACTAAGAATTTTTAAATGCAGCAAACTGAGAAGTTGATTGACAATATTAAACCATGTGTTTCTCTTGTCTCCGTAAATCACAGAGGGTGTGACTTTCGAGAGAAGGGTAACATAGGATTTCCAACTTGACTAGTAGATTTTTCTCCTTAGAATTGTAGGCATCAAGTAAATTTTTTCAAGGCTTGGAGTAACAATAATTCAAAATACACTGAACACATGCAAAAGTAACTATTGAGAAAACTGTCTATATTTATTAAAGTTTAAATCTCATGTCGCTAGATGTCTTTAAAGAAAAAGGATGTCAGAGTATGATGGATGCTTCTCCATGCCAGGCTTCCTCCTAAAGGTTCTTCATGAATCCTAAGGGTTTTTTCTTACCTGGCCGTCACACAGCCAAATAGTTTCTTTTATTAATCGTTCAGCATGCAAAGATGATGGAGGGGTTGCTGTTTCTCCTGATGTTTTTTGATTCCAAACTCTGCTTTCCTTTGATTTGTTGTTGTGGATCCTGATATCTGCTTGATGCCCATTGTGCATTAAACCTGAAAGGGCTTTGGAAGAAAGCGAGATTACTGTACAGTACTCCCATAGCATAGAGCATTCAGTCTTCAAAGGTTAGAAACTTAAAAAAATAAATAAATCCCAGAGTATATTACCAGATGCAGGAGAAACTTTATAGTCTGTGTAATAACCCTTGGGGAGGAAGGGGTTAACACTCTGGTCAGTGAGTCCCAGGACAGCCAATAGGAACGAAGCACAGCTTTTTGAATGGTAACAGCAGCCTGGCCTGGGCCGGTTTGGATGCAGCAGAGCTCCTGGAAGGATCAGGAGGAGGCCAGAGGGGCCTGAGGAAGAATCCAGCAACATCCTTACCAGAGATAAGTTAAATTTGTTACTGACCAGGTGTGGGTAGAACAGGGAATGTTTGTTTAGAGGCGGTCAGGGTATTTTCTTTGTTTTTGGCTTGTTTTTTGGATTTCTCAGTGCTGAGCACATGTAACCCAAACCCCCATCCCACTACCCTGTAACTACCTAAGTTAATTCCCAGAGAAGCAACTCTCTGTGTTTATCATCTGTTCTTTTTGATTAAAGAGTTTACCTTTTAAGCAAGTTCTGGTTCTGTGTCCTGAAAGGCAAGAGGTTTGTGTGCCCGTGCCTGAGACTGCACAGGCAGCTACTAGAGGGAAACCTGTTCCAGTTCCAGCTCATATTGCAGCTGGGGTCCAGTCACTTTCCTGAGAGAGGAATAAACAGGATTGCAAGTACCTCACAGGGAGGAATTCCCAAGTGCGCCTTCCTGGGTCTCAAGAGGTTTTTTTGCATTTGGGTGGTGGCAGCGATACCACTCCAAGGCCAGGAATTGGAGGCCTTGGAGACTTTTAAGACCAGGCTTTAAGGCCAGTGGCTTTTCTGGCCTGTTGCGGGCCCCCACCTTCTGCACTCAGAGTGCCAGAGTGGGGAAAAAGCCTTGACAGTCTGCACAAGTTTTTGTTAATTTTATCGTACCCATTCCATTCACTTAGTGTTTGTGATTGTGAGTTAATTGCTGAGTAGTAGGTAATGAGTTATTGTTTATGCTTGTATAAAATTTAGTAAAGGGGTATGTAATTTATTTCAAGAACTAGAGCTTTCTTCACTTTAACCAAAAAAAATTAAAAACTTGTATACTCTACCTTTTGGTGTTAATAATGGTCAGACGTGGTTTCTAAAGTTGTGTGTACTTAGTTTCAACTAAAATTAAAATATGTTCTATTTTACCTGTTGCAGGCGATGAGTGACTTTCATAGCATAATATTGCATAGTTTTAAAGAGTTCACTCAAAAAGTGGGATTTATGTGGATATGTATTTAGGGGCTTAAACACTTCAAAATAAAATGTAAATGACAAAATATTAGCCAGCAGCTACTGTTAAGTGAAACCTATGATTATTTTTTAAATAAGCGTTATTTATTTAGAAACAAACAAGCAAAAAAAAAAAAAGACGCCTTCTCTCAAAATATTTGACAAAGGCGGAATAAATTGTTTGGTATGATTCTCCATACAGAGAGAAAGGTGAATGAGTGAATGGTCAGGGTTCTGGCTATTCCTTTATTTGTTTGCCCCACTGCATTTGAAAACATTTGAACCCAACTGAATGTAAAGCATTTCATTTTAGCTTTAATGTGTCCAATGTGTAAGAACAGACTTTGTGAGCAGCAAAAGAGAGGAAACTTTTAAAGACACCTACAAAGACATATAGACTCAGGAAAGTATTCAAGACAACCTTTATAGATTGACTCCAAGAATCAAATTGGGTTTGTCATTGATGAGGCCTGTTATTTTTAGATTAACAAATTAATGATTTAACAGTCATTTTTGTATGAAGTTTAGCTGAGAAGTTTGATGTTTAGTCTGTTAATTACTATGTTTAAAGACTACCTCCATGTTCAAGAGAGAGCTGCAGAATTTATTTCCTCTACCATGTAACTGTTAAGTACATTTTCTGTGTGACATTTTCCTGTTGCACATTCCAAGGATTTAAGTTTCACGCACCTGAGTTAGCTTTGTTTTCCCCATTTCTATACTATCCCCTATTGTTTTTTGAGGTTTTTTTACATTCCTTGTTAGCAAGGAAATTAGAAAAATTCTTGCTGTAGAGTGTGTGATTAAACCTTAAATCAGAGTATATTTCATTAATCTCAGTGTCAGTCTCAGCTAGTTCTGGATGCCTTTGTTTCCTTCTAAAAGTAATCGTTTCGTTTTAAAAATCTTTGGTTTTTAGAATTGCTGAGAACTTGCAATTTGTGAATGTTAAGAGCTGTTGTTCTTAGCATCTCTGAAAATCATGCCTAAAATTTATTGGCATTGTGCAGGAAACAGGAAGTTGCCTTCACTTCAAAATGTTAGGCACTTTGAAAAGCCTTCCTTGCTGTGCCAAAATTTTGCTCTGCAGGTGTATTTATTGCTGTGTGTCATGACCACATCTCTTCCTGCCTAGCAGGCTGTCTCTTCCTAGCATGTTGGTTTTACCAAAAAAAAAAGAGAGAAAAAAGTCCAGTATGGCTCATGTTCCAGACTCCTCTTAAGACATTTTCTTGCTTTTGTGTGTGAGAAGCTTTTATCTGCCTCAGAATATCATTGTGGAGTAATATAGTTATTCTTGAGGCAGTAACCTGTTTTACAGTTACATAAAAAAGAAAAAGCCATAATGTGGTTGTAAAATAAAGGACTTTTATTGAACACCAAGATTAAGGTTTCCTGTAGAACCTCAATTCAGCCCTCTTGAGCATGTGCATTGTAATAGTCGGTAATTACATGATTGCATATTAGTTGCCCTGCAGAAGCCTTGTCTCATTCAGTGAGTGAGTAGTTTTATACACAGAGTGTAGCCACAGGTTTATTTACCTCATCCCATTCAAACCCTGGACCGAATGCACAATTATTAATTTTCTCCTGGGCATTTCCTAATTACTGTTTGTTTGCAGCTGAGTGCTTTACAGATCTTAAATGAATGTATCCAGACCAGTGGTTCTCAACATTTTATGGGCTGTGACACACTTGGCTAGGGTTACCAGCTGTCAGGCAAAAGGAGGACATGTCCTCCTTTTTACCTTCATATCCTCCATCCAGCAGGCATTTTAAGAATACAAGATTTTGTCTGGCTTTTTACTTACAGAGGTTAAAGTATGTTGGAACACCCCAGAACACCTTATTTTTAGGGAGAGAAGTTCCAGGGCACCCTAAAAACAGAAGAATATTACATTAGTACTATGTTTTCTCCATGTGTTCTCCTTTTCATACTTCCCTGTCCTCCTTTCCATGCTTTGGTATCTAGTAACCCTACACTTGGCAGCATATTGCAGCTCTACAGGACACACTAGCTCATGCCCTCCAGGCCAAATTCAGCCATCTCCCCTGTTCTCCACAAAGCACTTAATGCTATGTGATGACACAGTAACGTATTCTGGTACAGTGGTTGAGAACCACTGATCTAGACCAGTGGTTCCTAACCATTGTGCCATGGCACACTGGGGTGCCGCAGCAACCCTTTTGATGTGCTGCTAGCGGTGGCAGCACACGTCCCCGGCCACGGTCCAGGGGCTGACAGCAGTGGTGGGATCCAGCCCTGGCTGGGGGCTGCCCACAGTCGCAGGGTCAGGGAGCTGCGAGTGACCGCGTGGCATGGTGTGCCACAGTGGAAGAAAAGGTTGGGAACCACTGATCTAGACAACTTAACCGTAAGGCTTGGTAGTATTGTATTCATTGTACTGATGGGAAATAGAGGGCAGAGAAAGATGAAGGCCAAAATTATCAACTATCCACTAATTTTGGGTGCCCATTTGAGACCTCTAGGAACTGTGTTTTTTTCACAGAGAACATTTTATAGCCATTATTTTGTGTAACGTTATATATTTAAAACTTAGTTTCAGTTGACTTCTTGTTTATAATTATGAGAGCTCAACACTTCTGCAGATCTGATCCTTGGTGTGTCTTGATGGATACCTGAAAAAACACCACAGATAGAGGCCAAATGAGAACAATTTGGTTTTAAGTGGCTTTGCCAGCATTGTATAGGAACTTTGTGGTAGAGACAGGGATAGAATATAATTCTTTTTGGTTGCTTTCAGCTGCTTTAGCCTTGAGACTTTTCTTTGTTCATGCAACCATCTGCTTGATGTGTTACACATCATCTAACTTTTACAGCAAATGAGGTAGGGATTTTACAGATATCTGCCTCATTCTCTATGCAACCCTAAGTTATTTCTGGAGCACTGTCTATTTTGTGCACTGAATGAGGAGGGGTCTTGAGGAAAAATTGAGACACTATAATTAATTAAAGACTGTCACAAGAACGAGGCGGTTATATTAGTAAACTCCTGGTATTACCTAACTTTTGAGTGCTTGACTATGCAATCTTAGTCTTCCAGTGTAGCTCCTTTCTACATAATATTTTAATTTAAAAAAAAAAAGAGTTTTTAAATCATATGAAACCATATTGAATCAAACTTGAGTCATCAGAAGGGTGTGGCTCTTTACATCACACTGCAGAGATTTCTTAAGCTAATGAAGTGGTAGCAGTAGGAGGCTCTTGAAAAGGATGAGATGCACTTCACCAGTAAGTTTCAGATATTTAGTGACAGAGGAAAGTTGAGATTTGGGATTCCTGGTTTGAATTCTAGGTCTTGAGGGAAATGTTTTTTCTAGTGCAGGACTTGACAAATCCCAGACCCTAGGTCAGTCACCATGGATGCCCAGGATTTTGTTCCTAGTTGTTTTTTGGTTGCAGGGAGTCCTGTGCGCTCTTTACCACTGCCAAGAGCAGTGGTGGTGGTGTGTTGATGGCATGGGGCACCTTCACTGCTGCACACCTAGACACCTCAGTATTTGGGCTGGCCCTTAGGTGTGCAGCAGATTTGTTGAGGCCTGCTCTAGTGATTATAGATCTATCCTCTTCCTTCTCCCATCTTTTAAAAAACAAAACAAAACCTGGCTGGATTTCAGTTGCCAGCATCTGTGTGTTCTTCCTAAACTTCTATTCCTATATTTGGTCTTGAAAACATAAGACCAACCAGTCAGTTCAAGACTATAGATCAGACGTGGCCAAACTGCGGCTCTTCAGTGAGAGAAGTGCGGCTCGCCGCCGCAGGCCCTACCTGGCCCCGGAAACATTCCTCTGGGCATCAGGCTGGGGGGGGCATTTATAGCGCTGGACCCTGAGCGCTCAGGGCAGAGGAGCAGAGGGTGATGCAGGCAGGCATAGGGTCGGCTGGCTGGACAGGTAAGGGGGGAAGAGGTTCAGGGGGCCGCACTGGGGGAGCAGGGCAGTGGGGGCTGGGGTGTGGCTAGAGGGAGGGAGAAGGAATCGGCGGGGGTCAAGCTGGAGCAGAGGCAGAAGCCAGGGAGTGCTGGGGAAGCGGGGGGTGGGGCTGTTTGCAGGAGGGAGAAGAGCAGAGAGGAGAAGGGGGGAAGTGTTTGTGGTGGCCAGAGCAGAGGAGGAGAAGGGGGGGGGGGTGTTTGCAGAAGGGAGAAGGGCTCAGAGTCTGACTGGAGCAGAGAGGCAAGTGCCCAGGATGGAGGGTGGGTGGGTGAGAGAGAGATCTTCATTACCTTAGCAACTTCCATTGGTTGTGTGTTTTGTTTTTAAATCTAATCTGCAACAGTGTAACTAAAGTTAACTTTCCTTTCTAGATCTCAGCCTTTCTTTACTAACTAAGAAAAAATTATCTTTTCAGCATAGTACTGATAATTAAATAAGCCACCTCTGATAGAAAGACCTGTGCTTTTCCTGGAATCATTGACGAAAATCACACAAGGATTTCCCTAAATCAGAAGGGGGGGGGGGGGAAGGAGTCCTGATGAAGTGGAATTTTCTCCCACGAAAGCTTGTGCAATAAATAAATGCGTTAGTCTTTAAGTGCCACAAGTCTCCTTGCTGCTTTTGCTGAAATAGACTAACACAGCAACCCATTTGTAATTCTTAAGCTTTTTAGAAAATCACAGTTGTATTATGTAGCTGACATAGAGAAATTACAAAATCGCAGTAGGAGATGAAGTAGTCTCTAGTCAGCAAAGGTAGGTGAGGTGGTCCTCAAGGCAATTTTTCTGATTAAACAGAGGTCCACATGAGCACCTGACCTGCAACACTGCAACCCACTAATTCTCATGTGCCCTTGTATTTTCTAGTATGCTTTTAGTCCTCTAGCTGGGGAAAAACTGAAACAAGTATCATGGTTTGAGCATAGGGGAGACAAACTATTCAGTATCAGTAAGTTTTTTCAGCAAAAAGAAAAAAAAAATACTGATGTTTACAGCTCAGATATATCATTGCTGTTAATAGCATACCCTGCAGTACAGTACATCAAAAGGCATAGGAATTGTTTCAGTGCAATACATAGTTTGTTTTTGTGCATGTGCTGGAAATTTTTGTATCTGAGCCCTGAACCGTATCTCATTTACTAGTTTGCTGTATATCCATTATCTATGTGCATTGTTTTCTTGTATTCTAATGCATGACTTAGTAAAATAAGTTTTTATAGGCCTAGTTTGCATGGTAATCTTGATTGGAATCTGACATTAGTAGCATCAATATTTGCCCTCTTTTTACAATAAAATTAAAGTGCAATGAATTATAAGCTTAGTAATTTTGGAGTAGGCAAAGGTATGGCTATATGCCTCAGTGCGGCTCTTGAAGGTCTAATAATCAACTTGTGTGGCTCTTGAGTTCTGTAAGTTTGGCCACCCCTGCTATAAATGAACGAACTAAATCAAAATTTCTGAAGTTTGTTGCCTAAAACATAGGCAGCTAAATAAGTAATCTGATATTCTGTTGTGTGGGCATTTCCCGGTACATCTAACCATTTCTGAAAGATACGCAGACCCATCTTTTGTTGTCACGCAGGCACACACTACACATCATTGTGTATGTTGCTCCACCCATTGAGGTTTAAACTTGCAAATTTCCCTTCAGCATTTCTTACACACTTTTCAAGTTCTTTCTCATTACACTGTATCTAGCAACCATCAACCAATGTCTGCTCTACCAGATGGGAGTGTAGCCTGGTCACAAGGACCCAGCCATGTCAATGAACTATTAACAATGTGAAAACAAGAATTTGTGGCTTAAATGAACTGAACAATATTTTTATCCGTGGTGTCTTGTTGGTGTTTGCTGGTCCCTTACTACTGTTGTGGGGAAGTGGTTGCAGGGGGCATGAGCCCCACACTGCTAGAAGGAGTCCCAGTTGAGAGGCAAGAGACCAAACCACAATGTTTTGTATTAGCCACTTTTTATATGACTTTTTTTAAGATAAATAAAATTACAGAAAAGAAAGAAGAGAAAAAAAGTTAAATGAGAGGTTAATATTATTCAATTACTAATATTCCTATTAAAAAATTAAAACTTGCAATTCCTATTAAATTACACTTATTAAAACTCTTATAAACTGTGGTTTTAGAACTCTATTTCTTTAAGGCATTTAAAGATCTTCTAAGTACAGATTAATTGCCCAATAAACAGAAAATAGAGCACAAATATCACTACAACATTTATCCCAATTCTTGTGCCTAACCCTGCATTAAACCCCCCAGTTCCAATCCTGATTGATATAATTTAAGAGTGGGGTTTATAAGAGACAGAGATAGAACACACAATCTGTAGGCAAAAAGAGCTTTGCTATTTACCACACAAACACATTGAAACATCACGCTGAAACATCATACACAGCCCAGGACAGCACGAACACCTTGCTTCTCCCACTGGCTCTCCAGACACCATGGATCACTGCCCAGTGAGGCTAGCCATGGGCTGTTTGCGGCTAGGAGTTACAAGGGTGAGCTGGGGTACCTGGCGGGGAACACAAGTGGATTTATTTTTTCATCATACTCTTTCACACTGCTGTTTCTTAATTTGATTGTGGAACACCAGCTTGATTCTGATCTGTGAGGTTAATAGGTTTAGAGCAGTAATAATACACATACCCAAAAAGCATTTACCAATTTAAATCCCAAATTTGACCAGGTTATATTTACCACATCTGTATGTTATCTCCAGAGTGACAGACAGCAGACCTGTTTCTTTAAGAGAAAAATAGCAAAATGTGATAGAACAGCCCGGTGTTAAGACGGCTCTGGCTGCCGACCAACAGGACAGCCTTTGGGCTCCTATCTGTTGCCTCCAACTCAGCAGCCCCACCAGTCTGGCGTCTACCAACTGCAAGCTCCATGCACTTGGCTGGACCGGCGTTAAAGTGGCTCAACCAAGGGCACACAGGATAGCCTTCAGGCTCCTATCTGTGGCCTTAGAAATCAGAGCCCACCGTATTCAGCTGCAGCGATTGAACAGCCTATGCCACCCCCTTCGTGTGTGCCAAGGGCTACAGCCCTCCACTCCAGGGTGAGCAGGTGAAAATGGAATACTTAGTAAAAGAATTCAAAAGGAAAAAGAAAAAGATCTGCCAAAAGGGGGGGGGGGGGGACAAAACAAAACTGCAGGCTCCCTTGGTGATCAGTCAAGGGGTTTAACGCTCTTCCTTGTGAAGAGTGGGGAGATGCCTAGGGGGTGGCCAAATCCCCTGGCAACACAGCAGGCTGCTAGCCTATCACTTCTCCAACATGCCTAGACCAGAACCCCAGCTTTATGTCTTGGACCCCCGAAAATTAGCATATCGCTTGTTGGCATGGAAACTTACTGACACTGGTCAGTAGAGGAACTCATAAGTCTTTTAGCTATAACTCATAAGTTTATTTTATCACTCTCTTCAGGTTTGGTCCCACTTACGGACAATAATTCTTCTTGATGGCTGTTATTCCCTGCTATCAAGAGATGACACCATCTAATTGTAGAGGCTTAACAGGCCACATTCCATAAGACAAGCTGAAGTTTGGCCACAGCAAAAGAAAACACAAAGAGGGGTGGATAAATCCACCTCTCACAACTACAAGCTTCCACCATGGTGGTGGTTTTACTAGATAATTGAAATCTTTTTCTTGCTACTGTTACTTTTGTCTGAAAATCTGTTTAGTTGCATCATTGCTGGTGAAAGTACCAGCAGATGACTCCAAAGTTGTTGCAGATAAAGTGTCTTATGCTTAAGTGGGATCCTGAAGTAACATTGAAAAATTACTTTGAATGGTTCTTCTTCCTCTATTATTCAGTTAAATCACTTACATATTTTAGCAAGGATGCAGATCCAATTCCAAACTACCAAGAAAACCTATGACTGACTGGACTTAGAGTGCACTTAATTTTGGGAAAAGCCCCATTGAACTCTCTGGTACTTTGAGTGGTGTGTGTGTTGTGCCGTGATTGTTTTCTCAAAAAAAAAAAAAAAATGGGGTTCCCTTGTGAAAGCTGAGTTATGTTTACGTAAATTAGGGAATAGATTTATGGCATCATTATGGTCTGTCACCATGATGTTTCAAAATAAGGGCATGTATATGTAATATAAAAAAATGCCACCCAGTGTCAACTGGCAGATCTAGATTTCTCACTGCAGCTTTCTGTACTGTATTCTTAGATGATGGATTCTAAATCTAGTTAACTAATTAAACAAGCCATAAGGATTAGCTAAGCTAAACTTTGTTTTTTCCTAGCAGTATTCAACATAGCAAACAGCTTGGGAAATTACTTGTTAAATTGCACTTATACTAACAGACATAGAGTCTTGAAGAATAATTCATTGCAAAGTGAATTATTTAAGTTACTAACCAATGGATCCCACTGTCCTTCAGACACCTATGCATCTTCATCCACATCATTTTCTCCAGTCAAGCAACTTTCATCATGATGATTTGTTCTTGCAACTAAGCCCTGCATGTTCTCCTTGCACTAATTACATTTTGCACATTTTCCTTTCTTATCCAGGGAAGGAGTTTATTCATAGTGTCCCAAGATATGGTTTCTTTCACTCAGAAGTCGTCACAGTTTTTCTGTGGCAAATGTGTGGAGGAATATAGGAAGCTGCTTGTATACTGAATGTTTTCCCTTTTCCTTTCCAGTTCATTCCACTCTTCTTTCCCCTCTGTCTCTCTCCTTTTGTGTGTATTGGCTCTGTCTTAAGACAGTGTCTTAACTAACTCTTCTGCATTGCTTGGCCCACTTCCACCACCAGATGAGCACGGAACAACAATCCTGTGCAGCCTTTTTTTGCACATTTGACTTTAGTCTGCTGAGAAACAGAAAGCCCAGACCCTTAAAGAAGCCAGAGCTGGTAGTTGGGCCTGATAAACTAGACCAATTGATTCCCCCCCCCCCCCCCCCCGGTCTTTTTTTAAATGAGAGTGTAAGTGTAGGTTTAGCACGTTTGTGATGAGATTTAATTTTAACTTTTTTTTAAAGGATGGAAATTTAGTATTTAAAAAATAAAAAAAAAATTAAACAAAATATCTTACTAAAAAAAAAAACCCGTTGATTTTTATCCTTCCCCTGCGTGATGGTCACCTGCAGTATGTTCCACACTAAAATAAAGCGAAACTGGTTTCTTATCCTTCAGTAACTTACTCTTTGGGTACATCTTCACTGATGGTGGCAATCACCTCTGTCAGCCCCAGTATTCCAAGTGCCCTTAGCAGTGAGTAGGTGCTTGCCGCTGCACTCTAGGAGGTCAGCACCAGAAATCCTATCCCCTAACGTGTAGGGGAAACCCAACCACAAGCAATTTGTAGTTGGCTTCCCCAAGTGCATCCTGGCAGATTAGGAAGTTGCCAGCAGTCATGCAAGGCATTTTACATGCCGTGCATAAATGCTGGTTGACTGCCTCCAAAAAGCAGCACAAGTGTAGACTAGGGCTTTGAGATGGATCTCACCAGCTGTCCTCTGTATCCTTGCTTTGTCCTCAGCAACATGGAGTTTGAACTGTGAGGGTTTGGAAAAGATTCATGTAACTAAGTATACATGACAAAATTTCTTTAATGTTGTATGTAATAAGTCATTTAAATATGGTTGGTGGAAAAGAGCCACTGTACACTCCAAAAATATTTTACAAGTGGCAAAACTAACCTGTTTTCATATTTTGCATCAGAGGGAACAGTTTGAAGTCACGATTTAGATCAAGGGTTTAATTTTCAAAATCTTTCAAATGGAAGTTTTGTAAAATTGTTATTGCAACTTTAAAATGTATACTTACTTAAATAATACTGTTTTTTAAATATGCCATTGGTGGTACAATAACTTATTTTAATTTTATATAGTTGTTATAGGCAAAAACCAAAGTACTGAAAAATTAAGGTGCTGACGTGGCAACCACTGAAATGGATATGTAACTTCACTCATGTGAATGGTCTGGTTTACTTTGTTTAGGTCTACTTATGTCATGGTATTGCTAGTCTCAACCATTCAGAAAATATCATTCAGGCTCTATGAAATCCTGATGATCTTAGTAAAGAGCCTTTTAATTTAAGACACTTAGGTTTTTTTTTTCTCCTGGCTTTCAGACCTGTTTATCTTGTCAATTTCCAAATGGGTAGCCATGTTGGTCTAGTCCAGCAAAAAAACAAGGAGTCGTGTAGCACTTTGAGACTTGCGAAAAATAAATCTGTTAAATAAATCTATCTATCTGCAGCAGCCATGAGGATTAAAAGCTTTCTCAAAACGACAGCTCTATTGTCATAGTCATAGTACTCCAAGAGTAGCAACTTTAACTAAAACACTAGATAGCATGAATTTAGTGATAACATTACAAGAATTGAGAGCGTTATATGTGTTTAATGCTTCTAGGGAGCTAAAATTGTGTTAAACTTTTTAGGGGCATAGAGCATCACTATACTTGAAACAAAATAGCAACAGTGTTCAAAATAAAGTTATTTAGGTTTTTCAATTACATGGACATACAGTATATTAACAACTAGTGTAAACTTTTTTTAATACATCTGCAGCTCAGAACTGCTGTGGGTAGTGGGAAATCCTGGAGTTCTGATGTCCCCCTGCTGCCTATGGCTTGGAGCTGTGGGGCCAGCCACCCAAATTCTCAGGGCTCCAGGCTGTGGGGTCCTCCCCATTGCATACCATGGCAGGGGGCTGCAGGGTCCCTGTATGCTTCCCACCTCAGCAGGTAATAGGGACCTCAGAGCTCGGTGCCACAAAAGCATTGTTCCCTGTAAGGGGCCAACACAGCTGAGCAACGTATGTTTCTCACTGTGTGCCCCCCCCAAGCTCCCCTGCCTCCCAGCCTCCTGACACTGAGATGCAGCAGCCAGCCCAGCCTACTTCCAGCCAGCCATGCCTCCCTGGGGGGGCGGAGGGGGCCAGTGCTGAGCTCTGGTGAGTGGGGTCCGGGCCCTGGAGTGGCCCGCTCCCAGAGACTTTGGGCTGCTTCACCCCTGCCCCCTCCCCCAGCCTGAAAGGGCCTGCTCCATGGCCTGGGCTGGTGGGGAGTTAAGTGGCCCAAACTCTTTGGGAGTGGGGCTAGGGGTAAGCTGGGCTGGCTGCTCCACCCTGCTGCAGTGTTGGCAGGCAGAGCAGCCTCTGGCACTGATGGCTCCCCCCCCCGGAGTTGCAAGGGGGGGCAGTTAGGGCCCCCTTACTTGGTCATGGGAGTGGCGTGGTGGAACCCCCGGTTGCTCCTTTAGCTGGAAGAGCTCTCACTGAGCCTGTGCAGAGAGTCTGCGGATGCTCAGTGAGAGCTTACTCTGAGTGGGAGTTTTAAAAACTCCCAGCTCAGAGTCGCTGTCTGGGCAGGGGCTACAGCTGCCAGCCGTGTGTGGCAGGCAGTGTTCCCTGTGCCAGGCAGCGCTGGGGGCTGCGCGGCCGCGCAGCTTAGAGGGAACGTTGCACCGAAGGCTTACACCGTTAAAGATGGAGCATATTTTACAATGGCTCTTAAGCAGGGCCTGTGTACTTTATGGATGCCGGGCCTATATTTTGCAGAAAGGTTTCCTGATTTCAGGTGTATACTGTTCTGTTATATTGAAAACATTCACTTGAGACGTGTTGAAATTAATATAAAGTAAATACAGGGACTATGTTACTATTCATTTTCATAATTAGTACAGTCAGTTCAATTTTATCAATTTTTTTTGCAACCACAGCGTATCATTTGGTAGCTTTTAAAAAAAAAATACTTTGTGCTATCCCCAGCTTTCCATTGTTTGTTTTTAATGCATAACTACATTTTAGAACTTGAGGGGAAAGCTAAAAGTTTTGGCATGCAAATAAGCCCTCCTACTGGCTGCAGAAGGGACCTGCTGCATAAGTACCCAGGCCGAGTGCATTGCACAGTGCAGGCACCTTACTGCAGCCAAGGAGACGGGAGATCAGTGCCCACTTGGATCCATGGGCACTGTGATCCCTGCTGCAGCCAGAGGGAGGGGAGCACTGACCTGTCTCCCTGACTGCAAAAGTAAGCTGCTGTCAAGGTGGAGCACACAGTTTTTCCTTGCAGCCAGAAGCAGCATTTGGGGTAGGCAAAGCAAGTGACCACCAAGCGACACCTCAAAAGTGGTGTCGGCCACCCACCCGGTAGAACACATGGCAGGGGGCCAGGGCTGGCAGTGGGGGCAGGGCTGTGTGGGAAGGTAAGACCCAGGGCCAATTGGGCTGTGGGAACCCTGGTTTTGGCAGGGGAGGGCATGGGGCAGAGCACGCTATCCCAGAGGTAGGCCTCCTGCCTCACCCCCTGGGCCAGCTCAGAGGCCCAGGTCTGTGCTCCTGCCCTACCCCTTCCTTTGGCAGTGGGGGGGTGGGGGTTTGGTACTCCTGGCAGGGCGCTGGGGCAGTGGAGAGCCAGACATAGGGAGAAGGGGCTGTGGGGTTGGAGCCTCTGGTGAGGTGCTGAGGCTACAGGGGGAACTGGGATCCTGGGGCTACGGTGTGTGTGTTTGGGGTGGGGCTGGGGGGCTTTTGGTGGCCCGAGAAGGCTGGTCCCGGGAAGCCAGTGCCAGGAGGAGGGGGCAAGGTGTCATGGCTGGGGGGGGGGGTATGGACGGTGGGCTGGGACCCAGCAGTGGGGACCCAGGTCTGTGGGGCAGATGCCCAGGGGTTTGGTGTCAGGGCCCATGGGGTGGGAGCTGGTGCTGGAGCTGGGACTGTGGAGGGGGTTTTGGAGGCTTATAGGGGGCCCCACAATGGGTCTTTACCTAAGGCCCCTGATTGCCTGAGGTTGCCTTTCCTTGGAGCTGGCTGGCTTGGGAGATCCTCCTTGCTGAACTCTTTGCTCTGGCTGCAATGGGAAGGGAATAGGCGCTGCTGGAGGAAACTGGTGGGGTTAAAAAAGGAGTCCTGTGGCACTTACAGACTAACAGATCTATTTTTCACATGAGCTTTAATGGAGAAAATCCCGCTTTGTCAAATGTTTTGAAGATGGGGGAACTTACAGAATGGAATGAAAATAAATGCAAGGAAGTGTAAAACATGATCAGGTCATACAGTAACAGCAAATCAGAGCAGATAAGGTTCAAACCCTGGGAAGGCTGAAGTCACAGGACTCTCTTTTTTTGCGCTGCACTAGACTAACATGGCTGCCCCTTTGGAACTTGGAAACTGGTGGCCCTTCAGGGTAGTAAAAATTGTATTTGTGGCCCTCAAGCCAGAAAGGTTGGCAACCACTGGGTAGGCCCATTTTGACAAAACAGTAGAAATTATTAGACTGATGCTTTCTATTTTTATTTCAAAGGAGCAGCTAGAAATATTAAAAAACAATTTTCAGCTTGACCCTTGATAAACAATTAGGTTTTTGAGGGGGGAGTTCTTTGTTTTGTTTTTGTTGTATTTTATTTTTACTGAGGTAGTTAAAATTCAGCTCTTTGGGGGCTATTTTGTTCATCAGAACTCGCCATTTCATTTTATGGTTTGGTATAGACTTAGCCGCCTTAATTTAACTCTGAAGTAACTAATTTTTATACCTGTTCTCTTGATCAAAAATATTTTTGATCAGCTGGTTTTCTTGTAACATTTGAATAGTTTTACAATGGATAGAATGTTAAAGTACAATGCAATTTGTTTTCAGAAACAGCTCAAGGGAAACTGGTAGCTTCAGAAGTATTTGTCTAACAAAAGTGGACCAAAATTTTACTTGGAATTTTTGGGTATGCTTGTGGGGGTGTCCCTTAAGATGGGCTGCTAAATAAGTAGTGTCTTGAGCACATTCCACTATCTTCAGATTGATTTATTTTGAAGACAGAAATCAGTGTTGTTTTTCCTTGAAAACATATACAGTATTTCTAAATGTCTTTCTTTATAATTAGCGCATCTGAAATATTAACTTTATCTGACTGCTTTCTTTTCAGAGATGTGGTACTGGGTTTTCCTGTGGGCTCTCTTCTCCTCTCTCTTTGTCCATGGTGCTGTGGGAGTGTTAATGTTTGTGATGCTGCAGAGGCATAGGCAGGGGAGACTGATCTCTGTCATTGTGGTCAGCATTGGATTTCTGGGTTCTGTAACTGGAGCAATGATAACCAGTAAGTCTCTTTTGCTTTTTACATATAATTTGAAATCTTATTTTCAAAATTAAATTCTTTCTTAACTATTTATACAATTTGTTACCTTAATCGTGTAATTTTTGTTGTGAGAATGCTAACTTATTACTCCTTCAGTGTAAAGATAAAGGCAGTACAGAACTGTTGGGAGAAGACTTCTCAAATCTTTGCCTTTTCATATTTTGAAAATATGGGGAGACTTTTGTACTGGAAAGATTATCATTTCTTTTTTAATGAGATTGGAAGCAAAAAGCTCTCCAGTCTCCTAGGGCTCTGAGATAAGTGGTTCTGGCTAGTGGGAAGAAAATCATGTATTAAACCCAAGGTGATTTCATCTCCATTTGGCTTCCTGTAGTAGCTCTGCTGGTCTTCCTTTTAGCCCACCAGCAACCTCAGTGTGTTGGATCCAAGCTTTCAGCCAATTTATCTCATGACAGGACATAATTACACTGAAGGAGTTAGACCTCTGAGTAATCAGACGCAGACTAAACAGGCAGGCGCTTCACCTATAATGAGAAATCTTGTCTTCTGAAGAAAAAACCTCTCTACTCGCTCTTTTAGACAAGGTGTTGGTTCCACATTTGGGTCCATGTGAGAACTGCATGGATATAACTAAATTAAAAAAATTAGTTTAAATTGATGCAACCTTTATGTGAACCCCTTTATGTGAACATATTATTTGGTTAGATTGCATTTTTCATTTAGCATAAGTTGAATAAAAATCTAGCCTAAGTCAAAAAGCTTTTCTTAAAGCACAATGTGTTCATATACGGAGATGGCACCAACTTAACTAAATCAGTTTTTCTAAATTGGTTTAGTTTTATTGGGATGATGTGCATATAAGGGCTAAGAGTTTTGAGAAAAGCCCAAAAGAAGCAAAGGGGCAGAAATGCATGTCTGTCTTACTTTAAAGGGGGGGGGGGGGGTTGTAAAAGGAATTTTCAAATATCAGAGTGAAGTGGTTGAAAGAAACACAGCAGACTAAGGAAGTAAACAACCAAGATGACTTCAGTGTCATCAACAGGATGGATTAATTCAGATCTAAATCTATTTGCAAACTGGATAAACTGAAGTTAAAACATTTTTTGTTAAAGTGTAAGGAACACAAAACCAAAGCTGTTGACTCCCTATCTCAGCTATGGTGAAAACATCACCCCTATTTTACTCCATCCAAGGACTGGGTAGGAAACGAGCTGGGAGAACACGTGATGTTTCTGACTTTACCACATTCCCTGCTACTCGGTATTCACTTCAGCCCCATGGTTTTATTCTTAACAGTTAGTAGTCAAATGACTATAAAAGTACAAGCCATTTAAAACCTCCGTTTTCCCAGCGCATACCTCTCAGGCAAGAATAGAATGTTTCAGGATGACTCTGGGTCAAATTTTGTTGTTTTAGTAAAAGTGAAAAAGTAAAGTCACACCAACTGTACACACTCTGCACATACATTGGCAGTGATATCTGACCTACTGGCACCCTGTTGGGGAATCTACTAGCTGCAATAATTATTTGAAGCATTTAAATGTGTATTGTTTAGGTATTTTCATTGCTGTTTACTTCCCAATCCAGAAATTGCCATTGTTCTAAAATAATCTAGATGTTCCTTGTTGTGGGTAACATACAAAGCTTTCTTTTGTTGGGGTTTTTTGTTAATGTCCTGCAACATTTGAAGCTGGAGAAATGTGGTACTGGGACTGGAACTTCAAGATGTTTTATTGCAGCTGATTTGCATCCTTTATGAATAAAGGAGGAGCAACCCAGTTGTTTTTCTGGAAGGTTGAGGAAGGGGGGGAGGATTGTAACAGACATATTTACACAAAAGCAATTTTTGCCTGTTTCCCTGTTCCTGAACTTGTTGGAATTCTCAAGTCTCCATTGCTTTTCAAGTGCTGACTTAAAACTCTGAATCATTAGCTTCTGATTAATATTAAGAAGCAAAATAATTTTATTAGCAGGTATTGTCTATTTTGGCAGATGCAAAGAACACTTTTACCTGCACAAAAGCAGCAGTGAACTTCTGAAGATCAGCTGTGGCCATTAAAAGACTTTTTTCTTAATAGTTATTGCACTGCAGATTGTGATGTAAATTGGAGCATTCTATCCTTTACCTTTTTGTTTATTGCTTCCATGTGACAAGGCCACTTTGAGTCTCCGTTTTACATTCAGCATCTTCTGCATCTGTTGTGTATTTGGGAAACATAAAGTAGCTTATTTAAAGAAAAATTATAATTGAACAAATGGGAGATCCTGTCCTCTTAATTGATTGGAAGTCTAGAATCTCTTTGCCAGGAAAATGGCATTTAAAAATGTTCTTACTCAAAAGTTTGGAAGTGTTTTCAAGTTGTTTAATGAACTTAGTGTTTGTAAACAAGAAGCTGTAAGAAGCTGATTATATAGCATTGGACACTGTCATTTCTATCTGGTTTGTTGTCCATATTATTTATGCAGGACTTTTGGTTATATATATATTCCTCAAACATTCTCATTTTCTTTCCACTTTTCTCTCTCACTTATTTGCAGCTTGCTTTTCTGTTTACTGTGTTGGCAGCCCTCAAACAGTGTGTCTTTAGTTCTGTTCCAGTTGTGTTCTGTTATAAAAATGCAAGTTGTTTAAAAAAAAAAATCTTGATTTACAGCTTGACCAGAATACATTAGTTTCTCAAACTACTGAAGTTCTAGAGCTTTACAGCAGTAACTTTTTTCCACTCAATATTGCAAGCCTTTCCAGAGCTCTTCAGTCTCTGTCCCAATTATTGAGACATAAGAATTTGAGTTCATTTTTTAGGGATGCTGTTTGTTAAAAATTTAACAAGTGGATTTCAGTTTGGATTGCATTTACCCACATAAATTGACTCTTGTGCAGAGAGAAGGGCTATGTGTAAAGAAGCTGTTAGATTTTTGACAATGGATAGGCAATAAACACTTAAAGTTTTGTGCTAGGTGGTTGATTAAAATAAGATAAATATGGTATTTCTAGTGAGAGACTTTAGATCAGGGGTCTCAAACTCAAATCACTAATGGGGCCGCATGAGGACTAGTACGTTAGCCCGAGGGCCGCATCACTGAAACCTTTTCATACAGCAGTATTGCAAATATCGGTAACAATAGTGTCATTGTGGGCAGCAGGAAATAGATTTAGGGGCCGCATGTGGCCTGCGGGCCACATGTTTGAGACCCCTGCTTTAGATAGCTCAGAACAGTCCCCCACCCCCAGAATAAAGAAAACCATTTTTTTTTTTGTTTGGTAACCAACACTGACAATATCTGCCTGAAGTGTACTGTTTTGACCATAGTACTTTGTCATTTGGAGTAGTGGCATGTACCACATTTGATACGAGAACAAGATTTTCTGGTTTTTGGAAGGTGCCGAATAAGAGAGAAAATTAGACATGTTGACCCTGATTTATGCATACTTGCTGAGAATCAGTTCAACATTAAATAATGTTTTCTCTTAAAGTTACCAATCCTTGCTTCTGTTTACTTTGGCACACCATTCCATGATACACTGGCCCTTACAAAGGGCTGCTCTTGTGTTTATATTGAAGTCCATATGTTCTCCCTAACTTCTGGAGTCTTAAGTTATTTTTTCCTTGCTACCTCCTGTAATAAAGTAGCACCTGAATTATCCATACTAAATATATACCTACCTATCATTCCTCTAAAAAGAACTCCTTATAATGCTGAAATGTAATATATTGCTGCATGTGTCTTCTGTAGGCATGGCAAATAAGGTACAGTGAAATTTGAATTACTGTGATACAAATCACAGTAACACATGGAATGTGACACTAAAAAAGTCCTTGCCAGAACTGTTGTATGCCCTTGCATTCTTCTACTGAGACTCCAAAGCTACATGACTCTTCCATTCCAAACAAAGTTCTAGCATTATTTTGGAAGGCAAAGATCAAATGTTACACAGCAAAACCCAATAATCCTGACTCATAGCTTTACCACCCATATAGCAGTGGATTTATTTCCAGCTCTTGCTGATTGCTGCTAATCTTGCTTTTATTCACATTACATCACTTGTGAATAAAGCAGCAAGATTTGCTGTTCTGTGATCTTGATTTGTGACACATCATAGTGCGAGCATGACGTGGTGTTAATATGAGGAAGCTGGTGGGAATGAGCTATTAGCAGCAGCCTTGTTAATTTACAGTATAGTATTCTATTTTTCAGTTTATTCAGAACCTGTCTTGGTCTTTTGGAAATAAACAGACTTTTGATGAAAGCTTTTCTTGCTATTCAACTTTGTACAGAACATTAAATTGATATTTCTTTTCAATTATTCTCCAGGGTGATATTGCAAGGTTTTACTGGTACTGTGGTTTTTTTTTATGTACCTCTAATACAACCCTTAAAGATTTTAACACTGGTAAGTCAGAATGATGCTGACATGTTATAATGAAATTGAGTTTGATCTCATTAAAAAATAGCTTGAAGAAATTAGCTGAAATATAGAACATTAAGTGATATAAATATTTTACTGTAATGAGCTTTGCAAAAATTCAAGTTTCTTTTGATGTAATGAATAAAATGTTTTCTTCATTGAGTGTTATAAGATGAGTGTGAGTAGACGATCAGCTGGTAAATTTTCTTGAGTTTTGCAAGGCATCTTTGTAATAGTAAAGAATAGAGAAGCACAAAAAAGGTAACATTCAGAAAAACTGCAAAATTTTATATATTACAAAGATAAATACATAAACTAAGATGTATAAAGTGTTTGCGGTTTAAAAGTTCGGAGAGTGTGTGTGTGTAACACAGTTAATGTGGGAAACCATAATTAGTGCTTACCATGACAACTAAAGTAATAAATCAGATTGGCATTAATAATTATGCAGTGTTGGGGTAAATAAGTTGAGACCAGGGGCGTCGCTGGCACCAGGCTTAACGGGGCTTGAGCCCTTAGTCCCAACACCCAAGCTCCAGGTCTTTTCTGGGGTCAGGGGCTCTCCTGATGACGTGCAATATTAATCATTAAACCTCAGCTTTGACCTTTTTGTTCATGTAATAGTTACATATGTATGTTTTTTCTTCTTTTAATTCTAGGTGCAGCAGTAGCTGGAATTTACAGAGTAGCAGGGAAGAATATGGCTCCCCTGGAAGCACTGGTATTTGGAGTTGGACAGACAGTGTTGACATTGATTATCTCATTTTCAAGGATTCTTGCTACACTTTGAGACTTCTGTGAAAATAGTTGATATAAGGAAACATTTTCTCTTCAGTGAAGCTTCCTGAAAGTGGCTTCAGTGGCTGGTGGACATGAATTAGTGCAACAGGAAACGTGGAATGTGCACTTCAAATCTAGAGGTTCAGTCAAATGGGACAGGACTGCCCTCCAGTGTCCTAAACTGTGTTGTACTACTGCACTGCACCTTATGTGCCTCAGTCACAGGCAAGGTGCAATTAATGTATGTGAAGCTGTGAGATGAAGCACCTTGAATAGCTGCTGATCAGGTTAATACTTGATGAGATCATTGTTCTTAACAGTGTTGTAATAAAATACAGGGACATTTCTGAAGAGTTGGTACATGTGCCAAACTTGAAGTTAATTTTTTAACTATTGGTAGTATGAATATTTGAAACTGTAGTAATAGAAAAGTGCTGTGAACATACTCCACATTAATTCAGGTAAACTAGCAAGGTACTTGCATTTGTTTAACTGAATCTCACTTGGTGCTGAGTGTGACCACATTCAGCATGTGAAATAACTAGGTTTTTTTAATTGTACATGAGTATTACTGGGATTTAGGACTATAGCAATTCTGTTCATAAAATTAATGTGGTTAGCACTGTATGTAGGAGATCTTTAGTGAAGCAATTCTGTGAGGTTCACCACTTACAGAAATGTTATTTCTACATATTTAGGCCAGAAATGAGTAGTTCATGCAGATTATGGGTAGGACAAACTAAGTACAATCTGTTACGTTTACGCACAAATAAAATGTAACTTATTCCTTTACTCGTAAATTATTTTGTTTGAAATATAGGTGTTTGCTAAACACTTTGGAAAAGGTACTTGCTAGTTATCCACAAGGAAAGAAATAGTTTGTGGTGTGATGTCAGTTACTCGCTGCAATTACATCTTCTTTTCAGTGATATTTAAAACCAGTTCTGAGACATCTGATGTTTAAAATATGGCCTAATCTTGGCTGTGAAGGAGAACCAAAAGACAAGTAAAAGAACTAAAAGAAAACTGAAAGATTTAAAAAAATATTCTATGCATGGCACGTGATTGTGCCAGTATTCTGCTGAACAAAAATAGTAAATTTAATGTTACATGCTGGTTCATCAGTATCAAAACTTGGGCAATAGTATGATGCATGTATTTCCCCATTTCTGAACATGTTGTGTCCTTGAGATGACTAGCTATGCGGTGGTTTCACATATTTGGCTTTCAATAGACTTGTATTCTTTCTAGCTTAAAAAGGGAACAATGGTGTTTGTGCATATAAAATATTTGGAGGTAAATAGAAATTTTAAGCTGTTAGGCGAGTGCAGAACTCAGAAGGGCATAAGTCTGTTTGAAGAAAGAGGGAATCCTTCATATCCTGGTTTAGCACTTTAATAGAATTGAATACATGGGTACACAGAGAAAGAAGGGCTGATGCACCAGAGTTGCTGCTGTCACGATGTCCAGTATTATTCCAGGCCTGCCAAAACAGAAATACTTGCAGCACTATCAAAAGGATGTGATCACAGTGGCTACTTAAAATATGCTTTGCTTGTTGCTTCAAAATACAGTAAACTAGAATCTGTTTTTTACCATTATTTTCCTGCATATATCTTGCTTTGTTGTTGCTTTATTCATAATTGGTAGACTGCTGGCATAGGTATCATTATTCTTTTAAAAACATTTGGGCGGGTTGGACTATATGCAGAGCTATGTGGTCTTTCTAAACACAGGGAAGGAAAATAGAAGTATATAAACCTTGATAGTTTAAGTATTTTGGCCTTATTTGGATTATTGTGAATATATTCAAATATTAATATATTCCTTTTGTTTTTTCTTCCAACCTGATACTTTTTGTCATAAGATATGCAGTTTAGTAGACAGATTATTTTCCAGGATAGCATTGAATTGCTTCTCCATAACTGTAGATAATGAGTTAAATTTCTCCCCGTTATTTTAATTTATGAAAAAATTGATTTCAGGATGGTCAACTTACTGACTTTAAAATAAATTAGTATAAATGAAGGCCTTATACTCCTTTTTAATTTAGTGTGCCTTGAAAGATTTTAGGGAGAGGAATTTAAATTCTTACTGTCCTTTTACTGCTTGTGCTTAAGTTTCTGTTAATGACAAATTTGGTTATTTGATTCAGTGATCTAGCAACAGAAGTACTTGCGAGAGTAATTAATTCTTAAGACATGACAAAATCAGGGACCACACTTCATCTGGATCTAAAAATTCCTTTCCTTGACGTGTAGCCTTTAGGAACCTGAATAATTTCAGACCTTTAGCTTACTCTAGAAAGCTACATCTCAGGATTCAGATTGTTGAGCATCGAACTCTGACTTGCTGTTCTGTTCATAATGTTTTCAACTTATGATAATTTAAGATCTTCAGTTTCACTGTAGTAAGCCAATGATTACAAAGGAGGCCATTATAAGTTCAGAAGTTTGAATGAAAATTTAAAATTTCACTGAATGGTGAACTATGCTTTTCATCTCAACTGAGCTGCCAGTGACATGTTTGCTAAAGTGTGCCTCATTGTGATATAGGTCAGTATTGTTCATGGGAGGGGAACTGTTGCAATATTAGGACCCCCAGATGCCGAATGATCTTTAACTCAAGCATGCGTTAGGTTTTGCATGCGGAATCGTCACTCTTTAAAATATGGTCCGAGTCACTCAGTTGCCTATTTGTACTATATGATATTAATGCTTAGCAACAAGTAGGTAGTCAAATCAATCAATATAATGTCCACACGGCTCACAGGATATTGATAGGACAAAACTATCTGCTCGGAGGGAGAATTCTTGTTAACGGCTTTCGTATGAGAGAGTTATGTAAGGGTGAGTAGCTTATCGTAAAATTATTCTTGGTAAGGACATTAATTTATTGCCTTTCTTCATTAAAATACAGTATTTGAATGAACAAGCAGTGCCACTAGTGGAAACATTTAAATTTACCTTATGCCTTTGAAACAGATGTAGATGAGACCTCTTTTAGAAGCTGGATGGTTGTTGCACTCTTTGGCTCTTCTAATCAAAAGTGGTTGTAGTCAAAATGAAATGTATACATAGAATAATTAGGAATGGTCTTTTAATAATCCATCTTGTGAAAAATGAATTCTAGAATTTACACACATTAGTAATCCATGCAACCTACCAAAAAGAGTACATTTCTTTTTTATTTTAATAGTACTATCCAGTAATTCAATACAAAGCAACTTTTGTGTTAAAGACTGTAAACAGATATTGGTGGTGGTGGTTCACTACAATAGTGTGGAAGTGGAACATCTCTACACAGTTCTGATCTTTCGAAAAATGACAGTATGGTAAATGATGTGAAGAAACTTCAACTACTTGTAATTTTAAGAAGTCTTTCAGATTTTCAAGATTTAAATACCACCTATATTGGATTACTAGCTGTGCATCATTGTAGGAAACAGAACTGTTTTGGGATAGCTCAAATAGCTGTATTATATGAAGAAAATATTTCAAAATCATTTTATTTTTTGGTGATAATCTTACTACATTTGTTTAGTTGACTTCTAGGTACCATCGTTAGCAGTGTAATTCTGGGCTTACTTGTCAGTTGTTTACAGCAGCAGATGACAGTAGTTAAACAATTTTTAAATGTACAAACACATGGACCAAAGAGGTGATTTATACTACTGTCTTTATCTGTAATGCTACCTAGCAGTATAAATGTCTTAGTAATGGTCATTTGAATTGGTTGTTTTTAATCTAAGGAGTCTTCGTTAGTATTTCACTTTGCTATTTATTTGGGGTTTTTTGCATGAGTTGATTTTTATTAGAATTACATTTATGTATTTTTATTATCTATTGTATCATCTAGTAAATAGTTTTTTGGTTTGGTCAGAACTGTTGATTAGAACAATATCCTTGTGTTCGTAAACTGTTCCTTTTTTACTTGCATGTATATTTTGACACCTCAGTTGCTGAGCATATTTTAATAACTTAATTATTAAATTTTAATCTCTTAATATTAGTTTTATGGCTTTGTACATGGTCATCCAAAGTAGTTTCTGTAGAATCCCATGCCATCGCAATATGATCAGTAAAAAAACTTGAAAGGTTTGCTCTTGATGTGTTAGCATTCTGGGTTATAATTAAGGATGGGAGAATCTCACTTTGGGTAAAATAAACTTCCCAGATTGCACCACAGCTCAAAGTTTTATATATGCTTGCACACCCACACAAAATGTCTGGTTTTGTTCAGTTGCTCTGCTCACTTTGGAAGTGGAAATAATGAGACCAATTTATCCTGGTATTTTTTTATCGCTAGTAATGATTGTGAGGCACTGGGTGTATTCTGGGGATTAATGATCTAACCAGTCACCATACCTTAATGAATCACCTCTGTCTTTATTGGTGATATTAAATACTTAATTTTTATTTTGTTTAAACTGCTGATTTTAGAGGAGCAGGTTTTTTCCTGTTTCTTGCATATGTTATCTGTTATCCATGAAACACATCACTCTGGCGCAGTCAGTTCGTTCTTAGTGGATACATGACCTGTATTTTAAGAACCTTAAATTCACTTGCTTAGTTGCAGTGATTGTGGAACATTTTAAAAGGCTCCTGCAATTTTCCCTTCTCTGATGTGTTAGAGAGAGAGGCAAGTTTTTAATTTTTTTGAGCTGTTTGCTGATCAGACAGCCGAGCACTTTCATGTCACCTCCTGGCCTTGCAGGATATGTTAACACAGCACTGTCTTCGGTTAATGAGACTTGAGTCAGGGAATTCTGAATTTCAGTGTCTGAGCTCCATTTGAACCCAGGTTAAAGTGTTTGATCCTAGGGCTCTGGCATCCACATTGCAGTGCACAAACCTGTTTCCAAATAACCCTGTCCCAGAGTGCCTGATATGCTCCCTCACCAGTGTTGACGCTCAAGCCCTGCAGGTATGTTGCATTGTGGGAAAACTACTGCTCACCCCGTTTCCTAACAGTGAAGATGCTGTTAATGGGACTTGGCTGCCCACAAAGAGCAACCTGAGTACATAAACTTCATGATTAGCTCCTTTGGTAGCTGTCTCATTAAAATGGCTATACTTTGAGAAGGCTTTGTAGTGAACCACCATCATATCTGATCCCTCCCATGGGCTCTCCAGCTCAAAGATGAGTCATGTTGGCAGGAAAATGCCTATGTGCACCTGTTCTGAGTGTAATCAGGGCATCCAGCCTAGAGGCTATCTACCTATTGAATTGCAACTTTGCAGTTCTTAATTTTAAGATTGGATGCTCAATGAAGTTATTTTTGTTAGGCTGGTTTTTTTTATTTGTCTTGTCTTGACACACCATGTAGGTTTCAGAGGAAAAACACATACGCAGCCTGGCTGCTGCTGGTTGCAGAGCCGTGAAGTGCATGCCCAGGGCTGGGGCGCAGTGTGCTCAAGCGATCACTCATCATCCCTGCAACTGCTGCATACCAGGAAAGAAAGATAAGGGATCCTTTAAAGACTAGAGAAATTTTGGACGAGCTCCCACTCACTGCCTTCCCAGTGCACATCCTGGGTGCCCTCTGCACGCAGCCCCAGGGGCAGCAGAACTGGCCCCGGAAGACAGAGCAAGGGACAGTAGAGAGGGACCAAGTGGCTGCCATGCAGGGAGGAGAAGCTGCAAAGCTCCCAGTTCAGTAGAGGCTCAGGAGGGAAAAATCCCAACATCGTGTCAGCCAGGTGCCACATCCTCCTGCCTGTCAATTTTGTGCCCTGCTGCAGGAATGCTCAGCACAGCAGTGAGGAAGAGTGGAGCAGATACTGTAGAAGACTGAGCAAACTTTAGGGCTGGCCCTCACTTGCTGACCTAACAGTGCCATGCTGGCCAAATGCCATAGCACATACCATCCCTGCGAGGGTGGGACCAGGTGGCTGCCTTTAAGGGAAAGGGAATGACCATGGTGTTGAGGATTGCGTCTCATCTGGTTATGCTGAGACACAAGCTCTGCTTACCAAACACACAGTAGCTGCTTAGTCCCCCTTCTGTGCTCTGGCCCCTCCCCTCCTGGAGCTGTGTGGGCAGACACTTGGGCAACCTGCACCAATATCTGACCATGCACTTGTGATCAGGAATCAGTTCTCTCCCCCCCCCCCCCCACAAAGCTGCTTCTAGGACTGTCTACACTGATGGCAGCAAAATTGCTGCCATCAACTTGGCATTCTGGGAGCACTTAGCAGCACGTATGAACTCTCTGCTGCACTCCTGGAATTCGGTGCAGGAACTCCTGGCCCCCAGGAGACATAGGAGAAAGTTGACCACAAGGGATTTGCGGTCAGCTTTCCTGTGTGTGTCCTGGTGGCTTAGAAAGTCGCCAGCACTGCCATGAGGCATTTTACATGCCTTGCATAAATGCTGGTCGACTGCTCAAAAGGGTCCTAAGTGTAGACTAGGGCTAACCTCCACTGAGGCTTTTTGATAGTATGGTATACTACAGGCTTTTTGATAGTATGGTAGCAGATAGTGATCAGAGCTGCTGCTGTTTGCAAAGGGAGGTATGTAATAGATTATAGACAGTTGGCATAGAGGGGATAAAAGTAGTTACCTGACAGAGTTCGAGGATACATACTGTGGACTTCTGGGTTCCAAGTCAAGCTGGGGCTGCATGCACACAGGAGAGTAATAGAGTTCGGACCCTGCAATTCCAGCTTAGCACAGGCTCAGACACTCCAACCCTGCAAGGTACTGGGATCCTAGGTTCAAATCCTCAGATTACAAATTGGGGTGTGAATGCAAGGGGAAGGGTAGGCTCGAACCCAGGCTCTTGCATGGCCTTCCATTGCTGTACAAACATACCCCTAGGGGCTCAAAATACAGAACAAAAACCTCAATTCTGCACTTCTGCAGCCTGCAATTTGGTACAAGTTTTAGGCCTATCCACTTCCACCACCTTTGACTGCAAGGTATTGGGAGGAGATATCTGATGAGCCTCAGTGCACCCCACTCAAGTCTTCAGTCACTGGTCAGATGCAAAATAGAAGGGAAGCCACCCTAGAAACTCAGTGGGTGGTGAGAATGCTGCAGAAAGCTCCAAACGGGAGGGAAGAGAAATAACTTTGAACTGTTTAAAGGGATTCAACTTAAAAATGGTTTCTTTTTTAGACAATTCAATTCCAGTTTTTGGTAGGAAAAACTTAAATCATGTGCCCTGAAAATTTAAAATGTATTTTACATAAGAATTTTTCTCCACCCCCCCCCCCATTTATGATGGTCTGTTAAAGGGGAAAATCATTTATATGCAGGACTGTTAAGTGAATAAAATATTTTTCCAATAAACTTCTAGTTATGGCAGTCTTAAGTGTAACTGAGCTAGGTGTAGATTTTCAGACAAACTTGACTTTCAGATTACTTTTATTTTAAGATTGGGGTGACTGACTGACCTTCTTTCCATTGCTAATATATTTAATAATCTCCATTATATGAGCACTTGAAAGAAACTGATGGAAACCCTATCTGTTTCCATATGTATTTGGCAGGATATAGAATATGTCACTCAGACAGGTGCGTCGCTGGTGCTGGGCACACGGGGCATGTGCCCCGAATCCTGGCGCCAGTGCCCTGGGTCCTGGCAGGGCCCCTGCCTCTTCCAGTCTCTGGCCCGATCGGGCCAGAGATCTGGGGCCCAGCTGCCCGCAGCCCCGGCAGCTGCATCCCCGACCAGGGATCCGGGGCTCAGCCACTTGCAGCAGCTCCCGGCCCCGGCCCCAGCCCTGGCCAGGGGCGTGGCCTAGGCCAGTGCCCCAGGTGCTTCCCCAGGGCAGCGACACTCCTGCACTTAGACAAAAATATTAGATCCTGATATAATTTGATTAAATTTGCTCCTAATTTTTCTATACGGGTGATGTAGCAGTTGGTTTTTCTGCTGGGCACCCTCTGCCTCCTACCCTTTTTTGGTAGTCTGTCTTTTTCTCTTCGTGGTCTATGTTGAAGTAACTAAAAATCAGTTGTTGACGTATTTGGACAATGGGTCTACTTCCAGCTTCCAAATTCACCATCTTAATTAATTTTTTTGCCTAATCTAACACATGCATTATTCCATTAGTTCAGCAGGGACATCTCAGATAATACTGACTTTTGCCAAGGAAATATGCATTGGAGTTGAAAGGAATCAGTTTTTAATACCCTATTGATATATCTAGCAATTTTTTTATATATAACAAAACCCACCTCCTACAATAAAAACTTAGTTATCTGGTCCATTGCATGTGGGAGTTCTGGCCACTCTGCTGATTTTGAATGTGCAGTTGCTAGTTTAAAATAAATACGTAAGGAAAGACAAGTGTTCATGAGCTGCTTGAGTATTCTGTTCCTAAATGGAACTATACGCATATTCTGAAAATATACTATATTGTGGATTGGAAGTGTGAATTTAAATTCCCAACGCAATCATTTTAAAAAAATGCATCAACACCTCAATAACAGATCTGCTGAATAAAATCCATTCATCTAGGGGGCCAGTAGAAGGTCAATGCATTGCTAAAATCCCCTTTCTATGTGCAAAGTACAGTTAGTGGGACTCCACTGGTTCATAGGCTCGGTGGTGGATGAATTTTACCCTATGTATTTAAAATAAGTTTTTGTATACTTGAATAACAAAGCCCTCATTCTTCTCCAAGTGGCGTCCCTGTGAGTGCTCCTAAGTGTTGACATGTCTTCAGATTCTCATTTGTAGATACCTATCAGTAATGCTCATGTGTCATCCCAGCCTCATGGCACTGTTGGCACCACATTGAGCACATGCATAACTGACCCCCTCAGTTCCTTCTGAACCACCCATGGTCCAAGACAGAATGTTCAACAATTTAGACATAGCTCATTTTAGCCATTAGATAATCTTTTATAAGTCTTATTACTTAACTTTCACTGTTAAGCTAGCCGTAAAAAAAAATTGTTTATAAAATTAGAATAGCTTTCCTCTTGGGGAACCAGCCTGGTCCTCCAGGTTTCAAACAATGCATTTCCTGCAGGGGTTCAATACCAGCAGCGGATGGATGCTCTGTGCTCAACATCTGGAAGAGGTACATGTACCACAAAAGTAGAGCCATTGCAAAAACTTAACCTAGACCTTGGCCAGACCGGAACGTCTACCTTAATTTAATTCTGGTGGCAAAGTCAGTTGAGACTCACCTCAGACTCTGGCCAAGAAAACTCATATTTTGGAGTCCAAAAGAGCTCATTCCTCAGGAAAATCTTCAAGGAAACAAGCCATAACCCTGCATCAGAAAGAGAGTTAGCAGACGTGAAGTGCTTGCTTGTAAAAAATCTCTTCTACAGAAATTTCACTATGCCTAAGCACAGGCAAGGCTTCTAGGATCCTCAGCAGCATTCGTTCAGTGACACTGAAAGATGCACAATGCTCCAAGGCAGAGTGGAAAGTAAAAATAAAATAACTTGACCATCTTCTCCACCATGGCACCAACAAAACAAATGGCACTGAGATCATTAACACAGATCATGCCATCAGTGTCCACTCTGACAAAGAGGAAGAAAAGGTCTCTCTTTCTTTCAGTGCTTCTCACCTACAAGATCAACTTCTAAATCCATGATCTATAGATCCCACATCAGATACCTAGTGCAACCCTCATATGGACCACCATGGTTGGGACTACCTGTACCTTTCCCAATGGAATGGCTCAGTTCGGATGTCTGCTCCATTGTGCAAGATAATACAGCAAATCCCTTACCTCTTAATGGGGAGAGAATTAATCACTGTTACAGTTGGTCCCACCTGCGTTGGATCCACCATCTGAAACATGAAAACAGGAATGAGAGCATCAAACAAGAACTATCCCCTCTTGCCCATAACACCTTCACCAAATGAGGTCTTAATACCACAGGAATGACTCAAAAGCGTGGCAGAAAACTTGGATATCTCACTTGAAGAGCTTTCTGAAAGGGACCATAAACTACTCCAGATCTGTTTCTACTTTGCCAAAAATCACTGTGTTTATTTCTTAGGACTGGCCAATAATATCTGGCAAACATATGTGTAAGAAGGCAGACAAAAAATATTATGGCCTATTGAAGAATATGGACTCCCTTTTCATTGACCCATCCCCACCAACTCTCCCACAGAGATGTTGACCCAATGGGGCAAATAGCCCTGTTGTAGATCCATGCCTCAGGGTAAAGAATAGTAAAGGCTAGATCTAATCGGTCGCAAAGTATATTCATTTGCTAGTTTGTGACTCCATGTAATGGATTATGCCACGTTACTTTCAAATTATGACCACAACAAGATCTAAGATCATGGAATTTATTAATGATATCCCTGAGGAAAGGAGAGAGCAATTCAGAGCTTTGGTTAAAGAAGGGGCTTCTTACAGCCAGAACTTCTCTACAGATGTCTCTGAATACAGCTAACACCTCTGCAAAATCAACAGGTACAGCAGTGGTTATTCATAGGGCATTGTGAATCTACTCAGTGGGACAGTATAAAGAATTACAACCCATGATTAGGGATCTCCCTTTTAACAAAGAAAAACTTTTCACTGCAAAGAGTGATGAGGTCTTGTGCACCATAAATGACTCATGGGCCACACTGCATACACTTGGCATATATACACCTACAACAAGAAGAAAGCAACGTAGGTATCAGCCATATCAACTTGGGTACCACCAGTACATTCAACAACAAAGACTTTATGAACCACAGTGCAACTGAGACCACAAAGGCAACAGCAAAACCATCAACAAGCTTCAACCTCATAACTTTAATCTACTAAGAAGCACTTTTGAAAACTTAGTTGATGATCCAAATGACCTCCCTTATCAGCCAGTGCTCACAGCGTCAACCATCCACTTTGGACTTCAACTATAACTTTTTTCAACACAGGTAGGCTTCTGTTGCAACTGCCAAATGGGTATTTGAGATCATACGTTCAGAATACTTCATCTCATTCCCCTTCGTCCTTCCTATCTGGCTCCCTTCTTCAACCCTCTTCAGAGACCTTTCTCGTGAACACCTGTTATGACAGGGGGTCAGTCACCCTCTAGGTGCAGTAGAAATACTACCTTGACAACAGAGCAAAGGGGTTTTATTTTCATTACTTTTTAACCTGGAAGAAAAATGAAGAATAGAGAGCAATTTTAGATCTGGAAGGCTCAGCATGTTTGTGAAGATATGATTCAGGATGGTTACTCTGTCTACCACAACACCAGAACTGAAATGGGGGGAGCGGCTTTCACCCCTTGACCTGTGCGTGCCTACTTCCATAACAATCCATCTAGCACACAGATTTCATGAGGTTTATGCTGGGGGAAGCACATCATCACCACAAAGTGCTACCTTTTGGTTTTTCTACAACAGCAAGAGGAGTTCTGAGATGTTTGATGTAGTAGCACTCATCTATGTAGGCAAGGAATAATATTTTCTTACCTAGATAACTGCCTGATGATAAAAGCACAGAACAAGATGGAAGCCATCCAAGTCACTCAACAGGCAATGTTGCTTTTTCCAAGATCTAGAATAACCCTACAGAAGTCCACTTTGAATGCAGAACAACTGAAATTCCTAGGTGCTCACCTAGACTCAGACTCATTGAGAGCAAGACTATCTTTGCTGTAGAAGAGGTTTATCACCCTAACCAACTTCATGTCTGCAGTAAATAGCCTGATTGTTATGGAACACTTGTCTCCCAACTTCTGGGACATGGTAGCCACACGCATTGTCTCTAGGGCTGGCTTACGACCATCTACCAACACACAAACATGGGCTTAAATTTATGCCAAACAGCAAAGACTGCTTAGTATGTATTATAAAACACAACCCAACAACACGTATTCAGGGATCCCACTCTGAGGAATTACCTCAATAATGATTTGCCAGATGCATCATAAATAAGATGGGGACCTCAACTACAGAATTATGACACAATCCTGCTGATTCCAAACCGAAACATGCCTTCACAAATCTGTTAGAATTCTACACCGTTGACAATGCATTCGCTCATTTCTTTCCACTCTCAGAAAACCAAGGCCATGAGAGTAATGACCACCAAACATCACTTGCATATTTTACATAAACTGGGAAGGAGAATCACAATGCCACTCTTTGCTCCAAAGCAATGAAATTATGGAATTGGTGGAACAGCATATCAGCCGCATAACTACTAGGATCCCAGAACTCTACAGTGGATATCCTCAACAGACAATTCGACCCAAACCGTGAATGGGAACCAGGAATGTCACTGCCCCAGGGAAAGACCTTGGGCCTGGGCCTGGGCCCTGGGCCCTGGCCACAATCTGGATCCTGAGCCCAATCTGGCCAGGGATGGGGCTGGGTGAGGCGGGTGCCACTGCGGGTGGCCTGGCCCCAGGTCAGGGATGGGGTTGGGAGAGGTGGGGGCTGCCCTTGGGACTTGGGGCACTAGTGCTGAGACTCAGGCACATGCCCCATGTGCTAGGTGGCAGTGATGCCCCTGATGGGAACTGAATGAGACAGTCCTGCAGAACACATTTCAGCAGTAGGATCACCCAATCATGACCACTTTGCAAGAACACAGAACCACAAATGTCTTTTGATTCTGATTGAGAGGAGGCCTGGGAATCCAATCAATGGGGGATATTTCTCTCATCAGATAAGACACACATCTCTCTTACATATTCCCACCCATACCAGTGATATCCAGAGTAATACACAAAATACAGATCAACAGAGCAAAGATAATACTGTGATAGCACCCATGTGACCCAGATAAAACTGGTATTCCTACTTGCTCTAGATGTCAGTATGCACATAAATCACTCTGCTATTGCACGACAATCTTCTGTCCCAAGACAACAAAGATTCTTCACCAAGAGGTCTCCATCTGGACAAACTCCACCTGAGGGCCTGGCTGCAATGTAGGTTTGTCAGAAGAACTATAGCAGGGGTCTCGAACACACGGCCCATGGGCCGCATGCAGCCCCCTAAAGCTATTTTCTGTGGCCTGCAACAACACTATTGTTACAGATATGTGCAATATTGTTGTAAGGAAAGGTAGAAGGGTTGGAGCCCTTGGGCTAATGTACTAGTCCTCATGCGGCCTTCATGGTGATTTGAGTTTGAGATCCCCTGAACTAGAGTGTTTGGAACAAGTGAAACATAAATATCAGAAAACCTGTAACAGAGTATATGTACCTTCAGAAGTGATGTAGATTGAATATGATGCCGAAACAAACAAGTTAATGTAGTGTCCACACCAGTCTCCTTGGTACTCATATATATCCTAGAATTTAAAAAATCAGGACTCTCAGTGAATTCAAAGTTTACTTGGTGGCCATCACCACATTCTACCATAAAGTCAATGATATCACACTGTTTGCATTCCTGACAACTAAAAGCTTTGTAATGGGCATTCAAAATGTATATCCAGATGTATGTATACCTAGAACACCAGGGGAACTGAACTTAGTCTTGTGAGGCCTAAACATACCTCCATTCACATGATTAGCAACATGTTCACTCATACACCTGTCAATGAAAATATCTCAAGTGGCCATTACATCAGCCTATTGCATAGTAGCAATAGGGGCCCTCATGGCATATCCTCCATGTGTTTTTTCAAGGACCAGGCAACTTTAGAGACCACATCCTAAATTTGTACCTAAAATAGCATCAGCATTCCATATTAACCTGAAGTGTCTCACTTTCCCATGTTCTTCCCAAAACCTCATGGAAATGTGCAGGATGTGCTATTGCATATATTAGATGCTAGAGATGTATTAACATTTTATCTGGACAGAATTGAGTCTTTTGAGTCTTCAAAATCTTAGAAACTCTTTGTATCCGTTGCGGAACAATCCAAGGGCAAAGCCATCTCTATACAGAGACTATTGAAATGGCTCTTAGGATCCATTCATATGTGTTACCAACAAAAAAAACTTGCCCAGTGAAGTGTCAGAACACGTTGCACAAGAGCAGTGGCTACATCCATAGCATTCCTCAATAATTTACCATTCATAGGTAGATGCAGAGTAACTATGCTTCCAACCTTACATTAACAGAACATTGTCAACATCAGACATATTGATAGATCGAATAGTATTATCATTTATTACCCAAGCAACTGCGAAGTCCCTTCCATCAAATAAATGGCACTGTTTTAGATTTACCTAAAGTGGAACACTCAGAGGACACCACCCAGAGAGAGTTACTCCCCCTGTGCAATAACTGAGGATCTTTGGAGATGGGTGTTCCTATAGGTTCTCCACTACCCACTTTTCCTCCCTTCTACTTCCGAGGTCAATATAAGACCTGAACTGTACAGAAGGAACAGAGGGATTTGGTCACATGAGACAGGGACAGTGCATGTGTGACCTCCATGAGCATTGCTGAGCGTAATAATTGATTTACGGAAGTGAATGCGCCAGCACCTAAAATGGAGCAACCACAGGGTGCCACGTCTTGAAGAACCTCAGTTACTGCTCAGTGTGAATAAGCTGCTTTTTTCAGTCTTGTTAGAGGTAGAGAGTCAACATAGCTTCATGGGAAAAAAAGCTAGTTTCTATTCAGTCTTGCCTGAACAGTTTTTAACTAAATTCCACTTGGCTTCTGTACACTGAAACTTCAGACCTCTCCATATTGTAGGTTTCCTGATATTCTTTACTATTTGTGGTGGTTCATGATTTATTTGAAAGTTGAAGACATCTTTACCTGTAGTTAACATGAAAGTTCAATATACAGTGTACCTGCAGTGTCTGATGTTGCATCTCTGGAACGCCATTTTACTTCAGCGTGTTCTCCAAGTACAGCAGACCTAAAAGCAATCAATTTTTAGAGTAGAATTATGTAAAGCTGTCTAGAGAAATATTCTTGTAGGAGGCTTTTCACATCAAATGTTCATCTTTCAGTTCCTTGACATACTGAAAAAAAATCTATCATAAGTAGAAAAAAATTGTATTTCAGACTAAATCACTAAAAGTGCATGAATGTTAACTCTATCAATCAAAATGAACCATTAGCATTGGTTCTTCATACTTCTGTTACAGTTGGGGAAAGTGATCTATAAGCCAAACTAAGTAATTAAATGTTTGTTCCCATCAACACTGAAATGCTACTTGAGTAAATATTGTCTGATCTAAACAAAGCATCTTGATTTGATAGCTAACCTCTTAGTTTGATTCTGGTTGTTAGTTAGCATCTCTAACAGTGTCGTGTTTTCACGGGAACTTTGGTAAGAATTTCAGAGCTGGTGTCTAGACAGAACTTGCTTAACGCTTTGATTAGAATGATGTGACTGCCAGGTTTTCTTCCCATATACAAACTGTTAAACTAAAAACATACTTTAAATTTTTTTCTTGACCAATTTAATTGTATGTGTTTTTGCTATACATTGCAACAGGATAGTTATAGTCAATCAGTGATCCTCAGGTCATGTCCAGTCCCTCAAATGTGTTTGAGAGGACCCTGAAATCTTATTTACTTAATCATTATTGTTTTTTAATTTTCTCTGGAGTCTGGACTTCAACTATATCTTAATCAAATGACAGACAGAGGATTACCATTGCCTTGACATTTTTATGGCAATAATACAGACAATAGTTGATGAAAAGACAGAACATTTTGATTTTTTAAAATCTCAGAATCCACTAGACTCTCAAAAAAAAAAAAAAAAAAGAGAGAGAGAGAAAAAGCTAAGCTAGTTTCCACCATATGTGAGCATATCAAATGAGCAGCAAAAACATCAGATCACTTTGCCCTTGCATGATTATGTAAAAGGGAGAATATGGTTTCCAAGGGGATTAATGTAAGGAAAAACCTCATCTTGATAGTCATTAAAGTGGGAAACTGATAAGATTGATTTTTTTTTTTTTTTATTTAGGCTTCTGATCAAACATTTAAATAGTAGACTCTTCAATTATAGGAAACTTAATACATGAAGCTTCTCTAAGTACTAGAAAAATGGAGGTAGAGAAAACATTTTCATAAAATTTCTGACTCATAGAATGTTCCTGTTTTAGAAATAAGGGTCAGAGTTTCAGATGACATGAATTTACACTAACTTTAAATTTTGTCCTGAGGGTTACTGTAAAGTTTAAAAAATAGCAAGAATAGTGAGAGTTGACAGTAACTTAATATAGAATGATTCATGCCCTGTAGAGGACTGTTACCTTGTGTGAAAACAGTATTTTTAAGTTGTAAGCTATATGTATGCATGTATTGCATGTTATGTAATAGCTTAGCTCCAATTTAAGATTAAAATACTTTCATGGATTATACATACACTGTAAATACTGTATCCTTTTTTAATTTTATAAAAATATTTTTATTTCCCTGTTCATGTATATAGTGAAGTCTGTACATACAGTAATTTCTTGGACAATAAAAGATTTTCAGTTTACCTTCTGTCTTTTAATATGTCCGTACAGACATTTTTTCTTTCTCACAGCACACTCACCTCTTGATTTCTTCAAAGGGCAGCAATGAAAGCTGACATTACTTTAAATGAAAGCAAAAATTTCTGCCTATTTCCACTTCCTTGCTTCAGCTATATAGCAGTGATGCTCAATTAACTTTGCTCTGTCCATTCATAAGATTTCTGGGATCTTCATGTGGTTTTTCGTCTTGAACATATTAGAGGAAATCTTTGGTAATGACCTATGGCTAGTAACTTACAAATGAAATCAGTATATCTTATACTCCTAGAAACCGGAAGGGGCCATGAAAGGCCATCGAGTCCAGTCCCCTGCACTCATGGAAGGACCCAAGTACCCTCTTAAACCATCCCTGACAGGTGGTTGCCTAATCTGCTCTTAAACACCTACAATAATGGAGATTGCCCAACCTGCTGGGCAATTTACACCAGTGGTTGTTTACCCTGACAGTTAGGAATTTTTTCCTAATATGTAACCTAACCTTCTTTGCTGTAATTTAAGTTCATTGCTTCTTGTCCCATTATCAACAGTTAAGGAGAACAATTCTTCTCCCTCCTCCATATGACAACCTCTTAGATCCTTGAAAACTGTTAAGTCCCCTCTGTCTCCCTTTTTTTTTTTTTTTAAGACTAAACAAACACAGCTCTTTCAAGCTTCCCTCACATGTCAAGTGTTCCAGACCTCTAATCATTTGTGTTGCTCTTCTCTGGACCTCTCCAGTTTGTCTGGCATCTTTCCTGAAATGAAGTGCCAAGAACTGGACACAATACTCCAGCTGAGGCCTAATCAGGGCAGAGTAGACAGGAAGAAGGCAATATAAACAATACCCATTGCACAGTTCTGTATTAAAAGTTTGTAAAACAAAACAGTATTTTAATCTGTGTGCAACCAACTTCATTAATGTGTAAATAAATGGATAATAAACATGTATTACTTTTTTCTTTGTGAAATAGCATGCCCATATAATGTTTGAAAATCAATAGCATAAAGTGATCAGAGCCAAAATTATCACAAGTTGTATGTCCATCTGTGATTCATATTCTTCCAGACATTAATGTTCTGCTACTTAATGCATCTGATTTCTGCTTTGTAGCTGCAGAGTATCCTCAGCAGCAATTATATCATCTACAAGATTTATATATTGTGGCCAAGTGCCAGTTATGTTCTGATTCAGCTTCTTGTAGCAAATGTTCATTAGTCTGTGCTTTTCTTCATATGGAATTATATAACACATTGGTTTCTGAATTCTGTAAAACTCCTGCTCAGGTATTCACATCCAAATACAAATAATTGGGTACTGTAGGCCAATGACTTACTGGATCCATAGCTGACTGCATACACTTGCAATTGTGGTAATTGTGTACATTTTTGGGTATGCAGTTATGTGCATGTGGTTCAGAAAATCAAGTAGCCAGTGTAATTGAAAGTTAATTCTGTATTCTCCAGTTGATCCAAGCAATCTGAATTTAAGTCAAAAGTTGGTTTTAACACACTGCTCCGGAAACACGTGCTTACCTCTGTATTGCTGAAAACAGGGTTTTGGTGTTCTTGAATATTTGTTGACTTGGCTAAAATCTGTTTCTTCAGGAGTGGAAACTGACAGTGCCTTAAGCCAGACTACTTGTATGTGTTTTTCAAGAAGTCGAGGCTTGTGCCCTTAATCTCAGAGGAATTCAATCATGACTGACATTTGGAAACAATAGTTATGTCTGTGCATCATGTGTGTGCTTTAAAAATTGAGTTTAATTAGATAAAAAAGTTCCATTACTGATTTTATGTGATTCCGGGCTCAGTGTAAGACTAAGAAAGTTAGTTGTTAAATGTATTATTAAAAGTTTTAATGGATTCTGAAATAGTTCTTACAGTTTAATACCTCCCGTAAAGCTAAACTGTTTTACACAGTATCAGTGATACTCAATCCTCATTGGTTCAGGGGCCATATTAGCAACCACCATTATCCACAATAGTATGAATTCATTGCTTCATTTTGTCACAGAAAATATTTAGTGTTTATATATAAACATCACAGGAATTAAGAAATAATTTAATTGGTTTATTACATAGTAAAAGCATCCTGACAAGTTAATTATTAAATCAGTGTTTTAATATGCACTGTAAAGAACCCTAGGAGACACACACAAGGAGACACTTGCAGCTCCTGAGCCACAGTCTGAGTATCACTGCACAGTATGAAAGGTGGGTTATTCTTCAAGTGCTGGTCTCTATTCGTATTCCATTGTGAGGATTGCACATATTGTCTAAGACAAGCAAATTCTTGCAAGTAGTGCCCTTTGGCCCATGTCTGCAGCCCTGCTCTTATACCTCACCAGATTTGAGATATGTTAGTTGGCTGTGAGTGTGTTCACAGATAACTGAGACATCAAACCATGTTTGGGTTATCCAGTAAGACAGACCATAGCTCCCCTTCATCAACGAAGGCATTGGGCCAGCTTCTGTTCTACATAAAATTTTTCCTACTACCTCTTCTACCCCCATTGTAGGAATTACGTGGTGTGCAGTCCAGAAAACCATTCAGCAGTTTGTGGATCCTCTCTCATTCAGACCTTGTCTACACTAGGAAGATAAGTCAACTTTCAGCCACTGCATTAATTACTGTAGGGGCTGATGTTTACACTTCCTGGGATGGAGGTACATGCTCTCATCAGGAGCGATTCCACTGCTCTAAGAAAGGCAGTGTGGGGAGTGGAGAGCCCTATTTCAGATTTGCTGGCAGCTCCCTGGAGAAAACCTGGATGCTCCACAGGTTCCTGGGGGGACTGCCTCCTATCCCCATTCTCTACTGGTAGCTGGGTGAAACCCCCCAGGCATTCTCCCCTCCTTTTCTCCACCAGCTGCCATAGGTAGCCAGCTAGGGCTTCTCACCTCTGGGGAGCAGGGTTCACCTGCCTCAGCTTGTGCCTGTGGGAGCCAGACGGTCTTGTGAACTTTGGCTCAGCCATGAAATTGTGACAACTACCCAGCTCCAAACAGAGATGCAAACTCTTTTCTGTTTTGTTGTTAAGAACAAAAACAGCATTCTGAGTTCAGTTCCCCCTAAGATGGCTCCGCAAGCAGTCACCTGTCCCTAATGCTGGCCCTGTCTCCAGATTTCCATTCGCCAACAGTAATGAAATCCAGTCTATTGTCTAAAAAGGAGAAATTCTTCATCTTCAATTGAATGAATAAGCAAGCAACATTTAAAAAAACAGAATAGGAATTGCCTTACTGCATCACCATCTTTTATTAATTGGTCTGCTACAGAAGAAAGCACAAACATCACAGAATGAACAATTTATGGAATAAAATGCTGGAGTGATTTGCTTTAGGGTGGTAATTGGCCAGATGGTGTGAATGGTTCTTTTGCAAAGCAAGACTTCTGTCACTAGATGGTGATCTTGGCCTGTATGTTTCCTTTTTCCCCCCAAAGGCTGAGCATTGGCTAATTGTGAGAATGCAATTCTTCGCTGTCATTTTTGCTTAAATGATGTTATTTTACCATTGTATGTTTATAGACATACACAGTATTAGCATTTCCCGTACTGAGATATCTCATCTCCCTATGGTACTTTGTCATCCTCCCAGTCAGTTTTGTGACTTTGTTTACACTGAGTGGTGTCCTAGGAATTATTTATTACTGATTCAGTGCCAACAATATGCTTGGCATTGTACAGTACACTAAAAGCCTATATAAATGAAAAGCACAACACAGGGCAAGAGAAGGTCTTATTTTTATTGACTGATTAAATTACAACCCCCCTGAGGATGTTGTAGCAGCAATGGGTTTTTACAAGGGCATTAAATTGACATAAGACATCAAAATAAGACACCAGTGGTGTTTCACTCATAAAATGCAACAGAGGAGAAATCATGGATTCAGAGGGTGAGAGAGAAAATGTGGTATTTGAAGAGTGGGCCTTTACTCAAAGGTCTCTGTTTTTGTTACCGTTCACCTCTGATTTCTCCTTTGTTCTGCTATAGCTTACAGTTCCCCTCCCACCACCTTACTTCCTACACAATTCAAACTTAACTCTTCCTCTGCAGGGTTGCCCAAAGGAACTGGGAATATTACAGTACCTTATCTGTATCTAATAAAAACCACTATTTTCTAGGCCTTCCCCAACTGCAAATCAAAACTGGGACCCACATAGCCCACTAGGTGCCTGCTCTGTGTCTCCATTGATCTAGGATGGGGCCTGAAAGGGCCAGAGTTATGGTTATGGGGGGGGAGGTTTGTCTGTGGAGTGTCATCTTAACGCCTTACTTTGTTTTTTCCAACCTTTGTGTTGTGCATACTCATGTATTTGTATGATGTATGTAAGGGGACAGTAACTCCGCATTTCCAAGTTTTCCAATTCTTTTGTTTGGGAATTCAGAACACAAAGAGTACAGGGAATTGCTGAGCTCAGGCAGCGTGCATGTGTGCGTGCGTGCGTGCGTGCATGAGAGAGAAACTATGAAGGAGCGCAATGTTGGTTGTCTCTGTGCTCCAGAGAATTACACTACACTAGGCAGAATTAATTTTGTTTGCAATTTTAATAATGAATATTTTTTAAAAATATTTATTTGATTATTTTTGCTTCTACAGTTGTAGGAAATAGTGGCTAGCACCTCTGCTTAATATGCAGAAGGTCCTGGGTTCAATTCCCAGGGGGTTGGACTCGATGATCTCACAAGGTCCCTTCCAGCCCTTATGATTTGATTGATTGATTGATTGAAATTAAGGTGGGGGGCGGAGTGTGCAATGAGGAGGACAAGTCTCCAGCCAGGGGGAGACCACCAGGCTGCTGAACAGTTCCTGCTAGGAATGGCTCCTGTGCTCCTGGTGGTTGGGTGAGTGAGAGACTGTAAAAGGGAGGCTGCAGAGACAATGACACTGGATCCCTGCTGGCGCAGAGTGCAGGGAACGCTGCAATTGAAGCAGAAGCAGAGACAGAGTGCAGAGCAGAGACCCCTAGTAAGGGTCACCAGGGGGAGGGCACCAGGGCTGGCACTACACGGTAAGTGTGGTAAGCGTTGCAGGGGGGTGCTGATGTTTGAGGGGTACCAAAATGTGCTGCACTGCTGACGTCACTCATCTGCCCTGCCATAATCAATCTACGGTGCTGCAGAGGGGTGCCAGAAGCCCTAGCGCCGGTGCTGGAGGGCACCCTGCTGATGAATAGCAAATATCTGCGAACAGAGCTATTCAGTAGTGACATTGCCTCCCCTGTGACTGCAGGCTCATCCTCTTCTTCCTCATGGCCATGATTGGGGGTCTCTGCTGTGCCCAGCTGGGACTAGGCCTTCCCAGTTCTTGGCCTGCTGGGATTAGGTATTGCCTGCCACAGTCATGCAGGGAGCCCTCAGCAGCTCCATGCTCAGACCTTGAGCACTCATTCCTGCAACGGGGCAGTGGCTGCAGGGCTGACACCAAATCCCTACATGTGCAAGATGAGCAAGTGGTGCAGTAAGGTGACACTCTAGTTATTACTATTGTATTTTTTTCCATCATGTGTGTGCTGAAACTGATACAATCATCTGTTGATTTAAACCAAATTCTGCCAAACCTAATTGAAGCCCATAGAGCAACTGTGGCCACCAAGGTTGAAACAGAGGTTCCGGGCCACCTAGGGGAGAAACAGCAGTTCCTGGCCAACCACCTCTTTCTCAGCTATGCATCACTTCATTTCTTTCTCTCAACAGCAGGTTTCTTGCCACTGTCAAGAGCCTGCAGAACCTTTGGAGGCTCTCTATCTTCTTCTCTGCCATTTTTGGTGACTGCCTTTCTTTATTTCAGAAAGCCTGGCCTAGGATCATCCCAGAACAGTCTCTCTCATCATCTGCTTTTGGCCTAGCTATCTAGTAAGCAAAGAATTCAAGTGCAGGTTTAAAACAGCTCTAGTTTTATTAATAAATATTTTTCAGGACTTGGATGGTTAAAAGAAATATCTAATATATTTATTTTGCCAAGCCAAACACTGATCTTTTCAGACTTGTAAGCACAGGTGAAGCCAAAGTCATATTACTAATTATTTGAACAGGAAAAGTTGTTAAATCCAAACAGTAAACATCATTAAGTTTTCCTGTGGAAACTTCTGCTTGAAAAAATGAATGACTGTGGTGAGTCCCTGTTGTAAATTTTTAAGGGGGGGTGGGGAAAGCCTGGTCTTTGCCATGGAATTTAGAAACAAATTTTCTGGTAATTCAGTAATGTACGAGCTGGATGTGCTTGTTTTTGTTGAGTGGAGCTCCAAGGCACATAGAGTGCAATGAGTGTGTCGTACATCTGAAAGGTACTTCAAATCAGTTGAGAGTGAAAGATATATTGCAGCAAAAGTTAAGCAAGATTAAGAGTAAAGTAGGCATTTATTAAATGACAGAAAGTGTATTTAATTTGATGGTAGTTGTACCTCTTGTCAAAATATTACCTTAAAAGTGTGTGAATTTAATGTGCAAGCTCTTGTGGTATCAGTTTTGAAATGGGAACTTGCTGTGATACTGTGGATTTCAGAGTGAAATGGCCAGGATTCTGTATTAAGGCAATCTTCATCTCATTTAACTCAAACGCCTCAGCACCTAACAGTCATGCTGTACGGTGGACGTGCTAAAAGATAGTAGATGACCATCTTGCTTTTGGGCCAAATATGCAGAAGCAGCCTCTATGTTCGTGCACCCAACTCCACCAGCTTTGCAACAAATATGCAATTTTGAACAAGTAAAATTTTACCAGCTCCAAAATTGGTTAATTTTATCTAGTTTGTGATCTCAAGTTGGGAAGTTCTTTGAGTTAGAATTTATATTTTCTTATTAGTTTTAGCTACCTTGTGTCTGAAAATGCATATCTGGAGTATTAAAAATACAAACAACTTAATGGATTGATTTATTGGTTATTTAAAAAATAAAGAACAAAATCCCTGAATCTTAAGTTATATAGCATGAAAATATACCTTCTTGCAAACCTTTCTCATCCTTCTCTTTCACTACTATTTTGTCAAGGCTTTTGATGCTGTCCTCTATGAATTAAAACACCTCAAACAGCTATTTTTACTTTTTTAAACAAAATCCTAAGTTTGGGAATTAAGGGTATATACTGTTTATGTAATAGCTGCATACCAGAGAGAGTGAGCAAAAGCAGATGGCACTGCACCTGCATGAAAGTATTTGTGGTTGTAACATTATCTGACCAATTACTTCCTTTCAATAATAGATGGGTCATGACCAGGTTAAATCAATTGATCTTTTCCTGACAGTTATAGAATAGGAGCTGAAAATTTCCTTTCCAGCCTAAATCTTGCAAACATAATTTAATAGGGACACAGTTCGATTTTTCATCTCTTACTGTCATGTGGAAATGATGGCTGAGAAGCTCATGTAGCTCAAGAATGTTATATACAGTGTTTCAGGATATTAGAACGGTAATGTGGGTGAACTCGTAGCTTTTCTTGGACCAAATTCTGCTGGTAAGAGAAGAGCTTTTGAGTTTGCACAGAGCTCTTCCTCAGGTCTGGCAAATGTATCCAGAGTGCCACAGCTAAATACAAGGTGGAACAGATTATTAGCATAAGAAGTTAACACACATTTCAAGGGACTATTCAAAGTAAGTATGTTTTCCAGACCTGAAGAAGTCTGTATAATATCGAAAGCGTGTCTCTCTCACCAACAGATGATGATCCAATAAAACCAATATGATCTCACCCACCTTCTTTTAAGAGTCTTCGAGTGTGCACAGTTTAGGACAGCTTTAAAGTTTACTGCTAGACAACTTTGAAAATATCTTTGCATGGAATGGAACTGGAAGACTTGGTTCTAATATTATATGTCAGTCATGGTGCATTGAACATTTTGTGAAATCTCCTGTTGTTTGTGCTTAATTGTGCAAACCCAACAAGCTCTGGGGACATCGGCCTAAATCATACAGTAGTACTACAGGTGTCAGATTTGAACTCATCTTTAACAATAGCCGGGGGTTGAAGTATAATTTGGTGGGCCCTGGAACCCTCTTAACTTGGTGGGTCCCCCCTCGTGCCAGTGCAGCCCCCCCCACCCCAGCTACTGCTCCCCACACACCTACCCGCCACCCCAGCTATTGTCCCTGGCCCCCATCTTGCTGCTAGTCCTGCTACCCCCTGCCATGCCACACAGTCTTCCCCTGCTGCCCCTAGCCAACCCCCTACCCTATGCCCATTCCCCGCCAGGCTGGCTTGCCTGTCCCCAAACCGGGGATTTCCCTAACAACCCCCTACGCACTCCCTTGTACCCCCCCCCGAATTACCCAAGCCCTCCAGTTGTCAGCTAGTAAGTGTCATACCAAATGAGTGAGCCCCCCAGCCTCCCCCTATACCTCCCCCTAATTTCAAGTCCTGGGAAGAATATTGCCCCGACCCAGGCCCCAGGACCCCCTTACTTGGCCACCATTTGCTGCAGAGTGGCCCCAGCCCGGGCTGAGGCCCTGGCCTGAGTCCTGCTCTGACTGAGCATGCTCAGAAGTTCTGAGCATGCTTAGTAAGAGCAGGTTGAGACTGCAGCCTCAATCCTGGCTGGGGCAGCTCTGCTGCCTCCCTGAATACAGACGAACACTGTTCTAGGGCCTGCTGTTTTTAGGGGCTCAGCATGGGGGCCCCTAAAAGTAGAAAATAGAGCCAGAATGCTGCATTCTGGGGCCTGCTATCTTTAAATAGTAGGCCCTGGAACATCGTTCCAGCTCCATTTTCTATTTTTAGTGGCCCTGGAACACTAAGCCCCTAAAACTAGTGAGCCCCAGAATGGCGTTCTGGGGTGTTCTGCCTTACTTTAACCCCCTGATAATAGCTTATTTTATAACAGCTGCAATTTAGTAATGAGGCTTAAATCTAATGAGAAAGGTTCCTTTTCAATTTTTGGGTTCTTGGTTAATCCAGCAATTTTACTGAACTTGTAAAATTCTTGTTTCTTCTCCTTGCTTGCCATCTGTTCACAATGAAATTGAAAATCAGAAAAATTGTTAAAGATAAGGTTTATAGGGATTCAGAATAAATTGGTCATCTATAAATTTGATCAATTGTATCAGTTTAATCTAGGTATTCACAGCTTCATATTAACGCTGAATAAGGATAATATTATCAGGATGAAATGAATGTGAAATCAAAAACATAGATTACCTTCAAAAATGAAATGCAATTTCTTTTTCTTAACAATTTTAAAAAGATGTTAAAATCAGCTGTTAGGCTGAGTTTTTTCATGCTCTTTGTTTGAACAATACCTATATCTAACACACATGCCATTCATATGGATGCATGACCTCACTTTCAGTGTTCCAAAGGGGTAGCTGTGTTAGTCTAGTCCAACAAAACAAACAAGGAATCTGGTGGCACTTTTAAAGACTAACAAATTTATTTATCACATGAGCTTTTGTGGGAGAAAAATATCCTACTTTGTCAGTGGTGATACTTCTTTCTTAAATTGCTGCTAATCATAGAATCATAGAATCATAGGGTTGGAAGGGACCCCACGAGGTCATCTAGTCCAACCCCCTGCCAAAAAAAGCAGGACCACTCCCATTAGATCATCCCAGTCAGGGTTTTGTCCAGCTGGGACTTGAACACCTCCAGAGATGGAGATTCCACCACCTCCCTAGGCAACTTATTCCAATGCTTCACCACTCGCCTAGTAAGGAAGTTTTTCCTAATATCCAGCCTGGACCGCCCCAGCTGTAACTTGAAGCCATTGCTTCTCGTTCTGCCCTCTGTTACTACCGAGAACAGTCGAGCTCCCTCCTCCTTGGAGCAACCCTTCAAGTAGTTGAAGGTTGCTATCAAATCCCCCCTCAGTCTTCTCTTCTGCAGGCTAAATAAGCCTAGTTCCTTCAGTCTTTCTTCATAGGGCTTGTGCTCCAGCCCTTTGATCATTTTGGTTGCCCTCCTCTGGACTCTCTCTAATTTGTCCATGTCCTTTTTGTAGTGGGGAGCCCAAAACTGGACACAGTATTCCAGATGTGGCCTCACTAGTGCAGAATAGAGGGGAATGATCACATCCCTCGATCTGCTGGTAACACTTCTTCTGATGCAGCCCAGTATGCCATTGGCCTTTTTGGCAGCAAGAGCACACTGCTGACTCATATCCAGCTTCCCATCCACCATGACTCCCAGGTCCTTTTCTCCAGTGCTGCTATTTAGCTGATCACTCCCCAGCCTGTAGCAGTACATGGGGTTTTTTCATCCCAAGTGCAGGATTTTACACTTATCCTTGTTGAACCTCATGAGATTCCTCTTGGCCCACTGCTCCAGTTTGTCTAGGTCTCCCTGGATCCTCTCTCTGCCCTCTAGGGTGTCTACCGTTCCCCCCAGTTTGGTATCATCTGCAAACTTACTAAGTGTGCAATCTATCCCATCATCCAGATCATTGATGAAAACATTGAACAGAACTGGCCCCAGGACCGACCCCTGGGGCACACCACTTGTTACTGCCTGCCAACTTGACATGGAGCCATTGATTCCTACACGCTGAAACCGTTGTTCTAGCCAGTTTTCTATCCACCTTACAGTCCATGCATCTAACCCATACTTCCTTAATTTGCCAATGAGAATGCTGTGGGAAACCGTATCAAAAGCCTTGCTAAAGTCAAGGTATATGACATCAACGGCTCTTCCCGCATCCACAAATCCAGTCATCTCATCATAGAAGGCGATGAGGTTGGTCAGGCATGATTTACCCTTGGTAAATCCATGCTGACTATTCCTGATTACTCTATTTTCCTCCAAGTGTTTCAGGATGGATTCTTTGAGAAGCTGCTCCATGATTTTTCCAGGGATTGAGGTGAGGCTGACAGGTCTGTAATTCCCTGGATCGTCCTTTTTGCCTTTCTTGAAGATAGGTACTATATTTGCTTTTTTCCAGTCCTCTGGCACCTCCCCCGTTCGCCACGAGTTTTCAAAGATAATGGCCAACGGTACTGCTATCTCATCAGCCAGCTCCCTCAGCACCCTCGGATGCAGTTCATCCGGCCCCATGGACTTGTGCACATCTAGCTTCTTTAAGCAGTCCCTAACCTGACCTTCTGTCACCAAGGGCCTCTCTTCTTCTCCCCAGTCCCCCGTACCTAGTGTAGTGGGCTGGGAGCTGACCTTGCTTGTGAAAACTGAAGTAAAAAAAGCATTGAGCACTTCAGCTTTTTCCTCATCCTCTGTCACGAGGATGCCTGCCCCATTCAGTAAGGGACCTACACCATCCCTGATCCTCTTCTTGTTATTGATATACTTGTAGAACCCCTTCCTGTTATCCTTCACATCCCTTGATAGTCGCAACTCCATTTGTCCTTTGGCCTTTCTGATTTTATCCCTGCAGTCCCGAGCAATGTCTTTATATGCCTCCTTAGTCATCTGTCCTAGCTTCCACTTCCTGTAAGCGTCCTTTTTATGCTTCAGCTCAGTGCAGAGCTCTCTGTTAAGCCACAGTGGGCGCCTTCCACATTTGCTGTGCTTTCTTCTTATTGGAATTGTATCTTCCTGTGCCCTTAGCAGGGTTTCTTTAAAATGCACCCAACTCTCTTGGACACCTTTCCCCTTCAGATCAGCCTCCCAAGGGATCCTGCCCATCAGTTCCCTGAGGGAGACAAAATCTGCTTTTCTGAAGTCCAGGGTCTGTGTTTTGCTTCTTTCCTTCTTTCCTTTAATCATCAACTTGAACTCAATCATTTCATGGTCACTGCTACCCAGGCTGCCATTGACCTCTACTTCCCTGATAAATTCTTCTCTATTTGTGAGCAGCAGATCGAGAGGCGCAAGGCCCCTCGTTGGTTGCTCCAGCATTTGTACCAGGAAGTTGTCCTCAACACTCTCCAGAAACTTCCTGGATTGCCTGTGCACTGCTGTATTGGCCTTCCAGCAGATGTCAGGGTAATTGAAGTCCCCCATGAGAACCAGGGCCTGTGCTCTAGAAACTTCTGTTAGTTGTACACAGAATGCCTCATCCACTTCCTCCTTCTGATCTGGTGGTCTGTAGCAGACACCTACCACAACATCCCCCTTGTTGCTCTCCCCTCTAAACTTAACCCACAGACTTTCAACTGGCTTGTTTCCACTTTCATAATGAAGCTCTGAGCAGTCATAGAGCTCCTTTACATATAGTGCTACTCCTCCCCCTTTCCTTCCCTGCCTGTCCTTCCTGAACAGTCTATACCCATCTATTGCAGAGCTCCAGTCATGCAAACTATTCCACCACGTCTCTGTTATCCCAATCATGTCATAGTTCTTTGTCTGCGCTAGTGCTACCAATTCCTCCTGCTTGTTTCCCAGGCTCCTTGCATTTGTGTATAGGCACCTAAGATACCCAGCTGATTGCCCTACTTTCCCATTTTGACATTCAATTCTATTGTATCTACCTCCCTGGATTTTCTTTTGGTGTTGACCTCCCCCACCTGCCTCAGGCATTAGGGCTTCATTAGAGCATCTAAGAAAGTTATTTGATTCCCCCCGCATGTTCCAACTATCCTCTCTTCTATCCCTGTAGTTACAGTCCCGGCACCCCCCAAGTTCCATCCCATCCCCCTGGTCTCCCACATAGTCACTTACCTGTGGGCTTTGGTCTCCTTCCCCCTTCAGACCTAGTTTAAAGCCCTCCTCACTAGGTCAGCCAGTCTGCGTCCAAATACGCTCTTCCCCTTCCTCGAAAGATGGAGTCCATCTCTGCCTAGCAGTCCTTCTTCCTGAAACAGCAACCCATGGTCGAGGAAGCCAAAGCCCTCCTGACGACACCATCTTCGCAGCCAAACATTCATCTCCAGGATGCATCTGTCTCTGCTCAGGCCTCTACCCTTGACCGGAAGAATCGAGGAGAACACCACCTGTGCTCCAAACTCCTTCACCCGCGCTCCCAGAGCCCTGAAGTCACCTTTGATCTGCCGAGGATCACCTCTCGCAGTATCATTGGTTCCTACATGGATGAGAAGCATGGGGTAGTAGTCAGAGGGGCGGATGATTCTCGACAATCCCTCCGTAACGTCTCGGATGCGGGCACCTGGCAGGCAGCATACCTCTCGAGAGATCTTGTCAGGGCGACAGACGGGTGCCTCCGTCCCCCTCAGAAGTGAGTCCCCAACCACCACAACTCTACGTTTCCTCCTAGCTGTGGTGGCTGTGATCCTCCCAGCCTCGGGGGTGCATGGCCTCTCCTCTTCCACCTCCTTCACTGTCTCTAGCACCGCATAACGATTCTTCACCACAACAGAGGGTGGGTTTTGGGCAGGGGTGGAGCACTGCCTACCGCCAGAGGTAACCAGCTGCCAGTGTCCTCCCCCTGCCACAGGCTCCCCATCCAGCTCCAGTGTTGTGGCAGTAGTCTCTGGTACCTGGTCAGTGCCCTCCATCTTGCACTTCTCCTCGTGGATGCTGTCGAGGAACTTCTCCAGGGTGTGGATACTCCTGAGCCGAGACACCTCCTCCTGTAACTCTCCCACCTGCCTCCTGAGAGATTCCACCAGCAGGCACCTGTCACATCGATTCATCTCCCCAGCCTGATCGTTGGAGACAGGGAACTGCAGGCTGCAGTCCCTGCAAGTCCACACCAGGGTCTGGGTAGAGATATCTATGGTCAGGATGTCTGTCTGGCTACAGGCACAGGTGGAGGAGACAGAAGGGGCGCTGGCAGCAGTGCGGCTCCTCTTCACCATCGTGGTGTCACAAACTCCTCCCCTGTTTGCTGTCCCCTGTTCGCAAGCTCCCTCTGGTCGCTCAGCCACTGGCTTTTAAAGCCTTCTCTGCCTAGGTCAGGCCTGGCCCCTTGTTAAACACACAGGGGAAGGCTGATCACAAGGCTGATTGAGGCTGGTGCACAAAGGTGATCAGGGAACAATGGTGCAAGCAGCCCCCACCCACAGTAAGAAACAACTAACAGGAGTCAGCTGTAAGGGAAAAGTCAAACAGACAAACACACACAGTTAGCAAACCCTCACCCAAGCACACTCTGTCCCTTGCTGCTTTCAGCTAGGGGATCGCCTTCACCTCCTTCTCGGGGCTTCACAAACTCCTTCCCTCTCAAACTCCCCTGTTTGCTGTCCCCTGTTCGCAAGCTCCCTGCTGGAGCTTCTAATCTGCTGATCTATAGTTCAGAATCTGTTAGATATACTATTTTAAAATCATATTGGCTTATTTGATTTATAGTTTGACTACCCTGGCATCACACTGCAGTTGTTTCTTTACCTCCTTCCAAATTCCTGCCTAATTTGAGGAGTGCTTAACCCAAGAGCTCAGATTTCTCAACCCCCGGTTGCAAACATCTCTAACACATGAACTGAACCAAATATTCTTGCCTTATAAGTTTTGCCTTAGTGTGCAGTTTTGTTGACAGGATTCTTTACACTGACTGTGCATAGGTATTCTTCTTTTACATCTTCTACCAAACATTTACAATACTCAAAGTAAAACAAACAAGGAGTCCTGTGGAACTTAAAAACCAACGATTTATTTATTGCATGAGCTTTCGTGGGAGAAAATCCCACTTTATCAGATGCTTTGAAGATGGGGGAACTTACAGAACGGGAGGAAATAAATATGAAGAAGTGTAAGTCATTGGATCAGGTCACATTGTAACAGCAAATCAAAGCAGTTATAGAGAGTCAAACAGCTGAGAACAGCATTATAGAGGAAGATGAGGTTCAATCACCTGTTGCAATAAGAGTAAAATCCAAAGTCCCTATTTAACCCTGAAGCAATGCAATCAAGTTTTCAAATACATTTGATCTCTGCAGCTTCAATGTGAAGCCTTCATCTGGTATTCATCTGTCTGAGCACCACAATTAGTAAATTGTCAATAGCGTGATCAGGAAGATTGAAATGCTCATCTACCGGTTTTAGGATGTTGTGATTTCTGATGTCAGATTTGTGCCCATTTATTCTTTCACTCAGAGCCTGTCCTGTTTGTCCAATATATAAGGCAGAGGAGCATTTCTGGCACATGATGGCATAAATTACTTTGGTGGATGACCAGGTAAATGAGCCTTTGAAGGAATAGCTGGTTTTATTAGATCCTGTAATGGTGTCTTTTGTGCAGATATCTGGGCAAAGTTGGCAGTGTGGTTTGTTGCAGGGATGTGTGCCTGCTTTAAAGGTTCTATTGTTAGGTCTGTAGTTGCTGGTATCTGCTTAAGTTTGGGGGGCTGTCTGTAAGTGAGAGGAGGTCTGTCTCCCAAGGCTTGAGAAAGTGAGGGATTCTCTTTTCAGAATAGGCTGTAGATCCCTGATAATGTGCTGTAGAGGTCTGACTTGGGGGTTGTAGGTGATAGCTAGTGGCATTCTGTTGTTTTCTTTCTTGGGCTTCTTCTGTAGTAGACGACTTCGGACAATGGTGAAAGTATAATTTGGTGGTCCCAGAACCCTCCTAAATTTCCAGGCCCCCTTCATGCATGTCCGGGCCCCCTGTCTCCAGCTATTGCCCTCCTAATGCGTACCCCCCAGCTACTTTCCTGAAATGCCTACCCCCATCAGATCTCTTTCCCCATGTCCTCCTCAGCCACCATCCCCATTCCCTAAGCTCCCTGCACTCAACTCCCCACTCCAGTCCTCCTAATCCGCCACTTCCCTCATCTCCACTCCACCCCCTTCAGCCACCCCAACCCCCCTCCACAACTTCTCAGCAAACGATCCTGACCCCTTCTTCCCTCCCTACCTACCCATGCTGAGCTGCCCGAGGAGAGGTCAGCCCCTGTGCTGCGCTAGCTCATCACTGCAGTCTGTGGCCCTCCACCAGCATGCAGACACCCAGGGGTGGGGAGAATCGCCCCTTCAGCCATGCCCCCACCCATGCTGAGCCAGAGCTGCCTGAGGGGAGGCCAGGCCCCGCGCTGTGCTGCGCTTGCTCACAGCGGTGCACAGACTCCAAAGAGCCGAGGCAGGGGACAGTTGCCCATTAGTCTACCCCCACCCCTCCGCTGCTTCAGGCTGTGTTTTGAGGCTTCTGCTACTAGCGCAGCCTGTACTTGCTGAGGGGAGCTGGCTGACACACCTTCCCATGCTCTGCGCCCTGCCGTAGTGCGCTGGAACACAGCGTTCCAGTTTGGTTTTCTATTTCTAGGGGCCCTGCAATGCCATTCCAGTGCGTTCTGCCTGACTTTAACCGCTGACTTCAGGGTACCCACCTGGCTCTGGCAAACTGTCTCTTCACTTCCACAGTTGTGTACCATAGTTTTAAGCTGCTCTGTCCTCTGTGGCTTCAGGTAGGGTCTCTCTCTGCTGCGTCTCTCTGGCTGCAGCCCCTTCCCCCTCAGCTCCACACCCTCCTTTCAACCCAATCAGTCCCTCTCCCAGAGGGCACAAATTTAAAGGAACCATGCTTTTTAGGACCCCAAAGGGGTTACAGAATATTAACCTTGGGACACTGGTACTAGGTGCTAAAGAGCAACTGGGAAAGAATTTAGAGGGTGCGAGTTGGGGAAACATTGCTTATCTGGTGGAAGGGCTCTTTACCTGTAGCAGCAGGTGGTGATTTGACTATCCAGCAAGCAGGTAGCATCAGTGCATAGAATGTGAATCTTGTGCTTGGGGGGGAAAAATCATAAATTAGTGAAGGAATGAAATAAATAAATAAGCTTCCCTGGTTATCTGTTCACCTAAAGTACAGTACAGAATATCTTAATATTCTGAGAAGCAAAAGTTATGCTGGGTCTTTGTAGACAGAAAAGATATCAGAGGACCAGACAGAGAATATATAGCCAGATTGGCTTTATTCAGAAGAAGACTAAAACCAGCACAAAGCGGTTTGGCCTAACCCCTAATGGTTTAATTCTATATTACTATGGCAACCAGTAAGCTGGCAATTCAATACACAACATGAAATACATGGGGGGACAGCTGGTGAGATTTTTGACCAAGAAATCTACATTAACATATAGTTTCCTATAGGGAGTGTCATATGGTGGACTGGGGTGGAGATAGAAGATTGAATCTTGATTTAGTCTGATCTCTTATTCTGAGATTTAATGGAGATTTAGACAGCAACATCCATTTCAAAAGATCAGACTGCCAATAATATGAAGCTGGTTTCCAGAAAGGGGCATTTAAAGTTTTCTTCTAAGGTTCACTATATTGGTGATGAGCTACAGGGACTGCAATCTCTACATCACTTTCTTTAATCCAGCCCAGGTCAATGGGAAACTGTCATTTATACCATTTAAAGGCTCATTCAGTGACTTAGATTTGAAATAAGATGATGTTCGTTGCAGGTGATTTTTCCACACTGTATTCATCGCTACAGCAGGAAACCAGGATTTCATTATCAGTTTTCTAGTAAGTTTAGAATACTGAATAATACTTTGATTCTCAGGAGGGTCTCTGTTTTTCTGAATATGCACAATTTGCTGCTTTATTATTTAATGAATCATTGGAATGAAATCTTGCTTGACTACATTTGTATACAAAGTATCTCATTGCATGAGAATGGTGAAAACCCAAGTTTTGCTTTAGGGGTCATAAAAAATTGAGTTGCAAAACTGGAGCTGCTTAGGAGGTTTACCTCTCCCATAATTCTTTGCTGTGGTAAATTTTCTAGACACCTTTATTCAGTTTGGGGGCAATGAGTAAACTATTATTTCTTTTTAATAAACTATTTGTATTATTATAGCACCTCAAGACCCTGCTCAGGGGTGAGGGCCCCATTATGCTATGCACTGTGGGACAAAGACTATTCCTGTCCTAAAGAGCTTACAACTTATAACCAGTGATAAGTTTCTTGGATAGGTGGTAATCATAGTGCAAGACAGAACAGAACTTGGGGCTTGTTTACATACAATAGTTATTCTGGTATAAAGTAGGATGTGAATTTCATAAAATCATGAAATAGAGAGTTGGAAGAAACCTTGAGAAGTCATGAAGTCCACACTCGCTTACTTCGTCTTTATGTTGAGCAGCCCTTGTTCAGCAGCTTTGACTCTAGCAGCCTTCTTGTTATGCTGTGGCCACACTCTGGTCTCCACCACCTTTGATTAATACAAGTCAAGTGACCCCCCAATAAACCCCCAGGACTAAATTTTGCCAAAATCATCCACCCTGAAATCACTTTCGCTTTTCTGGAGCACTTTGAGGAATAATAAGGTCCATCGCTCCTTTAAGAGAGACAAACACAGCAGAGCACTAGAGTTAATCATCACTTCAAGCCAAAGAAAGCAGTGGGTTGGTTTAGATTAAAATTAACACAAGCTTATATTATCAAAAAGAAAAGGTTTTAAATAAGTTCAAGTAGTGGTGATAAAGACCAAATGGAAATAAAAGCAAAATATGCTTTCTAGTGGTGAAGAATTAACTCAAACTACAGCTTTGGTTCAAGGTAAATGTCTGATCAATCCTTTTCTTTCCAGCCAGGTTGAGTTTATTTCAGTCAGGATCTTCCACAGAAATATCTTGTCCTGGTTTCCCTGGTCTTCATAGGTGAAAGATCTTCTCCTATATTCAGTTCCCAGAGAGTTAAGTCCCTTTGGTTGAAGGACCCATCTTCCTTAGATTTCAAGAGCTCTGGTCCCTTGTGTCTGTTTAATGATGGATGCTGAGATGGCTTCTGCTCTTTCATATACTCCCAAACACAGTTTTGTTGATCTCCCATCTCCCTGCTGATTCATACCTACATAGGACTTCCACTGGTTTTGGTCACATCTTGCTTAATTTCATGAGTGAGAGGTAGATAGCTGCTCTTCTCTCATCTGTGAGAGAACCCGTTTCTCCTTTCATTGGTCATGTATTGTAAAGCATAATAACAGTGTGAGCATTCACAGTTCCTTACATAGTGCTAATATATCCATTTTACAATGATATTAATCATCAGTCTGTTAGCATTCTTAAAAAGACCTAACTTTTACTTACACACTTTTATAATATAGTAGTATTCTATACAATCAGTTGATTCAATTATTTATCATTGGAGGTTCAGATGCCTGCAAGAGGTTATATCCACCACACGCTAGGTTGATGACTGTTTACTTTTTAGGAAAATGTGCCTTCCTTGTCTCTGGCTGATGACGAGCAAATACACCATCCTTTGTCTAAGACAGACTGGGTTTATGTATTGCTTGCCAAACATATTTTAACATACCCATAGCACGTTGTATACACCCCATACAGACACCACAGAACAATATTAATGATCAATGGGTTATTTGTTTTCCAGAGATATATTACATGCTATCTTTTGGGGGTATATGTCATGACAGCATTAGATGTAGTGAATCTGTCAGGTTTAACAAGAGCTGATGATGCAGAATAGTGAACCACAAATGTGCTTCTGTGTACCAGCATAACCAGCTGCTGTGGGCTCCTCCTCAACTATTGGGGTCTGTTCTTCAACTCCTGTAGCCTGCACAGCACATCATTTCTTCACTTCAACAAACAGGGTGAAAGGCTGGACCACTGTTCACTGCCCGAGATGGCCAACACCCAGTCTCATCCGCATAGAGTAGTCTGTTCTCCTTTCTCCTCTGGTGGCATTTAAATCACAGTAGCTATTCCATGTGTGGACACTCATTCCAGATTTAGAGTGCTTTCTCCTGGTTTTAGTTTATTCCACTTCCCAAGTGCATTAAGCTAGTTCAGAAAAAAGCAGTCTTATTCTGAAATAAGAGAGTCTGTAGATAGAATAGCTTATGTAGACAAGTCCTTGGATACCAACATGACTGATATCTTAGAAATCTGTAAGATAAATAAATATGTGTTCAAATTCATTGTTGGGACTAATATAGTGATGATTGAAATGATCTAAAGGCCTATGGAACATACAAAGTAATGTACAATTTCATGCATTCATGACCAGGTTATTGATGAGAAATGTAAGTAAAAAGCCCTATTCATTATTGAATTTCTTAATTATTGGGGTGTTCTTCCACAGTCTAGTCCTTCCCCCTAAACCTAAACCATCTTATACAGAACCATTGTCCATTTAACTTTCTATTTACTTCTTGTTGCAGGTGGTACATGAGGAGGGGCTCTAGAACAGAGATGTCCATGCCCCGAGCCACACAGAACAAAACCTTCTACAGACCTCCTACAGGGCTCATATGTTTGTAGAATGCACTCCAGCAAGGTATCTGCAGCGTATTATTTGTTACTGCCAAACAAACAATGGATAAGGGGAAATGTCCTTTTGGATAAGGTTGATGAGTGATGTATGACTGTGCAAGGAAGAAAAGACCAGGCTGGTGATTTAAGCAGAGAGATGTTACAGGTCAGCTCTGACGGTGAGCAGTTAGCTATCTCAAACTAATTAACTTGAACAGTTTGGTCTGTGTTTACTTCCTGAGAAGTCAGAATGAATACAAATGTTTTCTGCTTGGAAAACATTTTTGAAGGTATATCCCTTCAGTAACAGACTAAAGTATCAGCACTAAAGAATGAGGAAGATTGATAATCAGTTAATTAAATCTAGGCAATAAAACGAGACCGCACAGCTGCCATTGTTGTCTGTCGTCATCTGATTACAAACATAGATGTCATGGCATAAAAATCAAACAAGTCAAGAAACACATTTTGGACCAAAACATTTTCAGTTCTATGTGCCAGCAGTCTGTTTCCTGGATATTGATTTTTCCATGCTGGAGAGGGAGGTATGAAACTTTGACAATTTGCAGGATTAGTTATACACCCCTGAGGGCTGATCCTTAGCCAGTGTCAATGATCATAGTTCACTTGTCTTCAGTCAATGGAGCTGTGACCATTTATACAAGCTGATGAGCTGCCCTATGGAGCCTAGCGACATCCCTGGCAACCTGGAGTTCTCAGACTTCTCCATAAATGTAATAGTGAGATACTTGGAGACTACTTTCATTCTCATTTATAGCAGAATGAACCATTACCCTTTCTGTTTCCCACCACATTTGCCCCAGTGGCAACTATGCAATTTCTTCCATGGGAAAGTAATATAGGGCAGTGTGTATCTGTAGCTGCCTTTACTGTGACAAATGTGCAGCATTTACAGGTTTTTTATAGTGAAGCAGCTGGAATAAGAAAGAACCAGTAGCCTGCTCTGTGTAGCATCAGTGATCCACAGGGTAACTTCTCCCGCATTCTCTCTCTTTTTAAAGAGACATTTTATGTGGAATGTTGTCAAATCTCTGTCATAACACGGTTTTTTGAGTTCCTGAGTTAGCTGTTTTTTTAGCCCCATGGGTTCTTTAAGCAATTGTCACATGTCCAGCAGAGGGTGTTGGGGGAGAAAAGTTGCATAGAAAATAATTGTCTAGTGGGTTTTAGAAGGCAGCGGAGGAGTGGTTACAGAATGTAATGGTTACTTTAGGCCTGAGATGAACATATACAGTAAGTACCAAAGGGGTAGCTGTGTCAGTCTAGTTTAGCAAAACAAACAAGAAGTCCTGTGGCACTTTTAGGCTATGTCTATACTTGCAAGTTAGTTTGAATCAAGGAGGCTTAATCTGAACTTTGTCATTTTCCAAAGGGATAGCTGTGTTAGTCTTGTCCAGCAAAAAACAAAACAAAACAAAACAAAACAAAAAAAAACCCACACACACACAAGGAGTCGTTTGGCACCTAAAGACTAACAGATTTATTTTTCGCATGAGCTTGCTTGGGAGAAAATCCCACTTCATCAGATGGGATGGGATCGAAGATGGCTGAACTTGAAAGCTCATGCGAAAAATAAATCTGTTAGTCTTTAAGTGCCACACAACTCCTTGTTTCTTTTTGTTTTTTTAATTTGAACTAACTTAGTCCCTGTCTACATTAGGCTTCATTAGTTTAAATTAAGGAATTCCTTAATTCGAGCTAATGAAAGATTAGTTCAAACTAGTAAGACTTGCCCTTTAGGTGGAACTAAGCCCTTAGTTCAAACCTTAGTTTGAACTTGGCACAGTGTGGACATTTAAGTCCTCTTTGTTAGTTCGAACTAAAGGCAGTTAGTTCGAATTAATAAAGTGGGTTAAGTAGAATTAACTGCAATTTGATTTAGTCCACGTTGTTAATTCAAACCAGTAATTTTGAATGTAGTTTGAACTTATTAGTTCGAATTAACAAATTCAAGCTAAATTTGGGAAGTGTAGACATAGCCTTAAAGGCTAACAAATTTATTTATTGCATGAGCTTTTGTGGGAGAAAAATCCTACTTTTTCTGTAAGTTCTCCATCTTCAGTGCTTGAAGATGGAGAATTTACAGTATGCAAGGAAAAGTAAGCTCTCCATCTTCAAACTTCTGATGAAGTGGGATTTTCTCCCACAAAAGCTCATGCAATAAATAAATTTGTTAGTCTTTAAAAATGCCACAAGACTCCTTGTTCAATATACATTAAGTAGTAAATCATATATGACCATAGTAGGTTAATTCTAGTTTGCATGGCTTTTCTATTTACTTTAATTTACTTTAAATTTTTAGTTTTGGTATCTATATTAATAATCAGAGATGGGTCTGACCTGGAACACCTCAGATCTGAACCATTATGTGCATTGGGGAAATTGAAATTCAGAGTCAAATCTCAATTTTCAGCTCAGGCTCTTCTCCAAGATATGTGAAACTGAGGGGAAGAGAGTCGTCTGGAGTTTTGAACATCTGCAGGAAATAAAAAGTCAGTCTCTAATCTCATCAGTTTCAGAATTGTGAAATTACTGTAAAATGGAAGAAAGAACAGGGAGATGTACTACTAGTGTGCCTGCTTTGTTGTTTCAGTACCATTCAGGCACTTGTAAGGACCATTTGTTCTCGAACAATGGAAAAAATAAGATGTCCTAAGTTCCCGGCATGTCCCGGTACTATTAGCTAATAATTGGATAGATATTTTTCTTAGGGAGTATGTTAGAAAGAACAAAGTTGTTTTATTCAGTAGGGAGAAGGAACTGAACGTTTTCTACAGATGTAAACAACAAAAATGTTATTTTTTTCTTCTATGGATCTGCATTCCTGCAGAGATAAATAGACAGACAGCTTAAACAGAGGAAGGATGCTTTGTCAGCATGTGGGCTATAAGTGGAAGAAATCATAAGTTCATGCTGAAAATAGGAAAAAAAAAACAAACCAAAGTTAATGGCAACATTTTGCCTTTCTTCAGGAGACATTAGTGCAGGAAAGTAGTTTATTTTGAATATAATTTCAGATGGTTTCTAAAGAAAGTTTCATGGGAAGATGATCAAGGTTTGCATTATTCTTGATTTTTCAATGTGTGTTTACCTGTACTTTAAAAGACACAGCACTTTCTGTGGTATTAGTTCCAGTATGTATAGGTGCTGACATTAAGCTCTGTTTTAACACTCCATTTGCACTTCTTTGGTACAATTATTGTTAATGGAAATTTAGGACTCAGTCTCCCAGGTGAAATGACAGTCCCCCAAAGTGGAATGCTTCATTTATCCAGAGGAGGTGGGACATGGATAGTGACAGAGCAAATTTCCTCACACTACCCCAATCTAGCTCCAGAAAGGGCAGTCTCCAGTATTTCCCCAGGACTTGAAATTAAGGGAAGGTTTAGGGGATTGTGGGGGGGTGCTCACTAATTTGGTATAACACTGTTACTAGCAGACAACTGGGGAGGGTATTAGGAAATTCAGGGGTATGCAGGGTGTGGCGGGGGGCAATGTTAGGGAAGTCCCTGGCAGTCTCACAACCCAGTAGGTCCTTAATGAGTTTGCTGACACTTGGAGAACTGGAGCCCTTCATTTTCAGTTTTTGTTTTGTTCATAATTTCCCAGGAATCCATCAGTGTTTATTGAGGGGAAAAATGCGTGCAACAATGAACATTAACTGTTTTATGGGAGTAAATATCTGTGTTAATGTTGGAGGGCAGAAAAAAGCAACCTCTGCCCTGTCACAGAGGTGGAATGCAGGCTGCAAGCCAGAACAAACTAGGGAGAGGATGAAGGGGGAGAGGGAGATGAAGGAACAGAAATCATTTTGTTATTGCTACCCGATGCCACTCCTGCAGTCACTGAGATGCAGACCTGCTGGGGGGACGGGACACATACTGCCACTCTCCCATGCTATGTGCTGCTCACCTCAACTCCCCCAGGGCTTATGAGAGCAATCTTTTCCTTACCCAGAGGCAGGGAGCAGGAACGGACTCTGTCCAGCAAGGGAATTGGGTTGGGCTCTGTGCCCTGGTCTAGAGTTCTTTGAGTAGGTGTTATTTCCTTCCCCAGGACTAGACTGCAGGCACAGTACTTGTGGAGGGCAGCAGGCCCTGGAGCAAGGGAGGTGTCCAGTATGGGGGTGCTTGATATCCATGGGGCAGAGTAAGTACTTCCTGGTGTGGGCCTGGTACTCTTGGGGGGAAGGAGGGGACCAGTTGCTGTTCTCCTTGGTGATAGCCCCAGTGCCACTGCCCTGCCCCACCACCATGTAGCAGGTGAGGAACTTAGTCTAGATGTCCCTGGTGGTCCCTTTGAACAATATGCCCAGGCTGATGCTGGTTGATTGGGATGGACTTCTGAAAAACAGTTGCCATTAAAACCTATGACCAGTGTGCTATCTGCTGGCAAAAGGTTGGAGATTACTGGCCTAATGCCTTCTGTCCCTTCAGATCAGTCACTGCAGCAGCTGGGGTGGGGAGATCTCAGGACCATGGTATGAGCACCCAGATCCCTATCCACCCTGCTCCCCCACTTGGAGTAGCAGCCTCCAACAAACAGTTTCCTTCCTTCTGTTCAGGTGTGTGGTGCCCATCAATGGGGACTCTGTAGGGTGGAACCACTGAAGTGGCACTAGCAGCCATCTCTTTACCTGGAGCAAGGAGCCAGCTCTGAGAAGTTCCGGCACTTCCAAAACTTGGGTGAACATCAGAAAAACTTTTCAAAGCTGGGAATTTTTTGAGGGAAAATTGGTAAGTAAGCAAGTAAATAAATAACAAAAGGCCTTCCAGAGAACTAATCAATGTGATCATCTCTGTAAAACAGTCACTTTCCCGGTGAGCAGAACAGTCAGATGAAAACTTTCAATCCCAGTCTGCTGTAAATATCAAATACTGGAACTCTGGTAACAAACTGATCTTCCTTCTGTTTCCTGACCCAATCACATGATATTCTCTCACACAGACTCCAATGGCTACTGCTCCGGCCACTGTGGCATCTAACTCAGTGTTTCCAAACCAGTGTGCCAAGGCACACAGCTGTGCCATCAGGCCTGAGCAGATGTGCCACAAAATTTTTTGAAACCCTACTCAGAGCTCTGGATTGGCTCATGAATATTCATGAGTTCATTTGGAAACTATATGGTGGTGTGCCTCAAATTAATTAAAGGTGGCAAGGTGTGCCGCAGCTGAGAAAATATTGGGAACCACTGATCTAACTAGTTTTGACAACAAAATAAAACAAGACAACTGGAAAAAGTAATCCACCAACATTACAACCAGATAATAAAGTGCATATGAAGAGTGATTAAAGATGGTGGTTAGTATATTGAACAAATGTTAGTATCTAGAACAGGCATGGCCAAACTGCAGCTCAGGAACCACATGCGGCTCTTGAATGAAAAATTGTGGCTCTCGAAAGAACATCAGCAAATCAATTTAGGAAAGCAGCCCCAGCTAGGAGTTCAGGAGGGGGTCGGGATGGTAGGCAGAAGCACGGCATAGTTGGGGGTGGTGGGGAGAAGTGTGGCATGGTCAGGATTTTAAAAAACTCATCACTAGCCTGCAGTCTTCTACATCGAGCAGCAGCTAAGTTTTTACCATATAGGCCTAATTTTCTTGGTAACCTTAAGCAATTATTAGAATCTGACATTAGTCAGATCAAGATTTGTCCTCTTTTTATGATAAAATTAAAGGTGCAATGAATTTTAAATGTAGTAATTTTGGAGTAGGTAAAAGTATATGGCTGTGTGCCTCAGTGTGGCTCTCAAAGGTTTAATAATCAATTTGTGTGGCTCTTGAGCTCCATAAGTTTGGCCACCTTTGATCTGGAATCTCTGAGCCTTAAGTGTTTGTTGGTCCCACAGAAGCATAACCTTTTTCACAACACTTCCTTTTCTGCTGGCTCATTTGCCTATTGAATAGATCTGCCTGCTGAGTGCACCTACCAACTGGAGTGAGTGTGTGTGTGTGTGTGTGTGTGTGTGTTCTGTCAATGATATTTCTGGATGTCCTTAAGAAACAGAGAGCTAGTGTCTTCCTTAAATGTCATGTGGCCATCCTGTGGAACTAACTCTCTGAGTGATTATAACATTGATACAGATGGTGCATTTTGACAACCACTTTTTGCAATGGGGTGACTGCTCAGTATTCTTTTTGTATCATTTCTTCTGTTCTAGTTGCCTCAGATATTTATAACTACTTAAGAATTCATTGACTTTGACTTTAGGTGCTGGCACTAACATTTTTAACTTTATGCCCATCAGTTTCTGAACTGGTAATGCTTGTAAAGCATAGCAAGGTGCATTGAGATAGGCTAATCGTATGAAGGAGAGATCTTTAAATGCACTAGTTTCTTTTAAAAATCAATAACTTTGCTATTTGTACTGAAGTTTTCACTAGTTCATTTGTCAGTCCCTGAAAAGGGTTGGCATGGTGTACTCGCACCAATACATCAACTAGAAGGACTGAATTGAATCACTTGTGACTTTAAGGCTACTGTCTTTAATCTTACCTTTCCCACTACCCTGGTGTGCCCTATGGCTTCTGCTTAGCATTTTAGGCATCGTGCTGTGAGACATTGTTAGACAACCTCCTTCATGTAGGATGCTACTGGTAGCAGCAATTGCATCTCTAGCACCCTAGTGAGTTTTTATGCTTGAAAGTGACTGAGTATCACCGGGCACAAATGGTAACCACTGAAGAGCAAATACTGATTTCAACCATTTCATGAAACATCTTAAAACTAACATTTGCTTGGAAACTATCCATTAAACAATTGCACATCATGAACAAATTAGTAGGTTGATGTTCTATCACTGGCAGCATTGATGTTTTTCTAAAAGATCTGCTCTGATTCAAAAAGGAATTAATTCAGGGAAGTTCAATTGCCTGTGGTATATAGGATATCAGATTAGATCAGTGGTTTTCAACCTTTTGCAGGTCATGACACGCTTGGTGGCATATCATGACCCTCAGGACACACCAGCCCACTCCCCCCTCCACCCCACAGACCAAATCTAGTCATTTTCCTGGCTCTCCTTGACACACTTTCAACTGTGTGGCTCCACAGTAATGTGTCCTGCCACAGTGGTTGAAAACCACTTGATTAGATGATCACAGTGGTCCCTTCTGGCTTTATAATCTATGACTCTGCCACCTCCTGTTTGCAGTTAATTCACAAATAGAAAATCTTATATATTTGCAAAATATATTACAGTGAGTGGCTGAACAGAGCATGCAATAAGACTTGGTAAGTGCAGTATATGTCCCCTAGAAGATGGATGTTATAGCACTAAGAAATTACTGGTAATGCACTGTACAACAATTTGTTTAGCATCTGTTTATTTTAGCATATTTACATTATTCTTTTTGTTAGAGTAAACATTTACATTCTGTTTGCTGTGGTGGTGTAACAATGTTGGTCGCAGGATATGAGCCAGACAAGGTATATGAAATATTATCTTTTAAATTTTCTGTGGGTTCAGTAAAAGATACACCCTTACCTGCCTTGTCTCTCTCTAATACTTATCTTATGTTATTTTCATTGCATTATTTTCAGGCTGCTGGGTTACCTGAACTCAGAAGTGATATCATTTGCCTGCTAGACATGAAAACTGAGTGAGAACTGCAAATATTTTTTGCCATTATTAGCATAAATTTGTACATGAATGAACTTTGGCTGCATTTTGGACTCCTTTGGATTTGTTTCCAGCAAACATTCACGAATGATGAACCTTGTGAAAACCTTTATTTTTTTTTCTTTGAGAGGACAGAAGTCTAAAGAAGCACAAAGTTGCAAGTGCTTTTGCTGTCTTTGTTTTTGGCTGTTCTGGAATGTGACACATTGTTATTGCAGTTGCTTAGAGGAAGGCTTTGGTTGCAGGTTTATCATATACTCCAGGCTTAGGAATAATTTCCCTGGAGACTATGCCGCATTCTTGATTTGCATGGCGTCTCTAGTGCTGCTGGCTGGCCAATTCAGTTCTTGTCCTCTTGGCATCCTGTCTTACAGAGTGACCTTCTATTCTTCCTTATTAGCTTCAAGTCTCTATTGAAAAATGCCTGCTGCTCAGGAAGGCTCTCTGTGGCGCCTGGCAAGAGAAAACAGCACTGGTTTCTAGGAAGTTTCAGTGATACATATACATACACACAAAATCATCTAAGAAAAAGCAGAGTTATTTGTGTTCCTGTCTTTGAAATTATGAAGAATGCAACAAAAATTCCAGATATGTATAGTATGAAACAGGTGTTAAAAAAAAAAGCACAGCTGTTCATAATGGGCATCACACAACCCCAGCTTTCAAAACACCAGCTGCAGTCATTGTACAGTGTAAACTCGAGGCTTTGTTTCCCTGAAGTTTGGGCAGAAGTCAAGTTTGTCTACTGCGGGAAGGAAGAATAACCCAAACAAACTCCAGTTTTGAGAGGAAAAATAAAAACCCTATAAGATGTTTCCTTGTTTGGAAATATGGTCCAAAGATGATGGGGTCTCTTATTGTTCCTGAATATTAGAGCTGTAGAAATTGACTTGACATCTGTAAAATTGACTGGTTTCCTATATATAAATATTTTTATTCCAGTGTGCACTTAGACATCTCAGCTGAAGAACATTAAGTTGTCTGTTACATTCTTGGATACTTATGCCCAACTACATGATGTATGTGGCAGAATTACCTCTTAAAAGTTACACATTGCAATCTGTGCATAGGGAAAGTTCTTGATTCTTAATTCATTTCACACAGTACACCTCAAATATCTTCTTTTGTCCCTTGTGCTACTCCGTAATAATGCAAATAAACTACATTTCTTTTTGATTATCCCTCCTATTTTTTCCCCTGCCACACAGATACCTTTTTAAAGAGTAAGGAATTGATTAAATACAATACTATTTCCTGATATCTTGTGTACCTGGAACTTACAAATCTTACTGTCACAGATTCAGCAAGATACTTCAGCACATGTTCGGCTTTAAGTCTGAGTCACAATGACTTCACTGGGTTGAAGTAAAAGTTAAGTGAATGCTTAAGTACCTAGGTTAACTGGGGGCCTTATTATTCAAATCATGCTTTTGGTGTGATTTTTACCAAAATTATATTCTAAGTGTATGATGCATCCTGTGTAGGAAATGTACATTCAATATGTGTGAAACGTGGGGGAGGTCTCTGGGAGCAGGTACAATTAGAGTGGCTTTCGATGGATGTATGGTGGCTTTCAATAGATACAAGTTAACATTTTCTGGAGACCAAATTATAGCCAGGTAGCTAGCAGGGTGTTCTTTGTCAGGAGAGAGGTCCCAAGAGCTCTTTCTTTCCTTTACTGCATCCACAGAGGGGACACCTGTCATTTGGCTGCAGTTAGAGGAAATGGATGAAGAGAGACTGGCTAACACTGCCAAAGATGCTAGACAAACAACATTGCAATGTGGACTGCTAGCAGTGCATTTTTACCCCGCTGGTCACATTTGTTCTAAGGTATAGTAAGGGGAGGCTGTCACAGTGCTTCCTGGGGCACCATCCAGTACGCCACCTTCCCTTCTTATCATCGCTCAGCCTCTGAAGAGGCCTTACTTGTGATTGCAAGGCTTGAAACTCCTCGGGTGGAACTTGGTTCTAGTGGCATTTGGGAGGGGCCGTGAGAGCTCTTTTGCTTTCTCCACGGTAATCTCTAAGGGTGAAGGGCTGTGGGTCTGCCAGGCATGCAGGGCCACTGATCAAACTTCCAGTAAAAGAAAAGCCTAGCTCATATAACCAGCACCCAGAAAAGGAAGAGTTGCGAAGGTGTCCTGTGGTTTGGAAGAGGATCCTACCCCTCTGCATAGGTTGCCCGTACAAAGCTCATTTAAGGGATGTCTATGTTGCACACCACAGGCAAATGGCATGTAGGGTACACATAGCTACACATGTCATTGAATGGTTCTGGCAGCAGGAGGCAGTGGGACTCTACTGCTGAAAATAACATTGTAGATGGGGAGACACCATTTGGGCATGTATAGAGCTGTGTAGGGTAAATATCCACAGGGTTCAAGAGTGTCTTCATTTGCCTAAGTGGTGCCTCAGCACTTTTTTTTCTTGTGCTAGAGGGACATGCAGTGTCTGTAAGGAATGTGTGGCATAGATTCACCTATACTTAAACTGGGCATGAGATAGGTGATGAAGATTTCACTCTGCATGTTTAATGTTAATCTGCATGTACAATTTTGTTTTTGATTGTAACTCATGGTGTATTTAGTTTACACCTGCAATATTTGTATATGAAGGATGTACATTGAATGTATGGTAGATCTATTAGCACACTATACTTATGCACAATTGAGTTCTATACTAACAGGTAAACACATATCTGAGTGTAGCTTTGAAATGTTGAGACATTGAGAACACTTTTGAATTCTGTTCTCTTATCAGTGGTTATATTTCATGTTTAAAATGCAACCGTCATCATAACCATGGCATTAGTAACGTTGGACTTTTTGTTATCAAACTATTCTGCTGTGTCTTCAAGAATTCTTAAAGATTCTATTAGGAAAAAATCCCTAGGAAATTCCTCTTGCTCACTCCTCAAGCATTTTTGCTGCATGTTTCAATTTCAAAAATAGCTCTTGCTGTTAAGGCTAATCTAAAGAGAAAAACAAAACAAAAAAATAATAAAGCTTCCAATGCTGGGTAGAAGTTTATGTTCTAATGCTTTCAAAATGTTATCCTTCCCCCATCAGTTTTTACTGTAACATGAAACAAAACAAGTGACACAAAAAATGCCCACGTCACTGTTGTTATCACAGCAGGAAGTTTTCTTGATATATCATTTTACAGTAACAACCAGTTTTTCTTTAGCTATTCGAGTTATTCATCAGTGTTAATGGAAGAGAGAAACTGGTGCCTGTGGCCACAGTCTGAGATTACCAGTCACATTTTTGCAACATCACAGCCATTTTATAACTGGGACTCCCTTGAGGTGTGACTGCCAGTGACCACTGTGGCTACAGAGTGCTGCTGCTACGTGCTCATGAACTAACTTCTGTTTATCACTTGTTTTAACAGGATGAGCTACTGCTTTAGTTGCTTAGATGATGAGTTCTCCAGAGGAATGACCATGGCTACAATGCTGAGTACACCATTTTATTTAATAAATAATATTTGGCCTTACATGATATATTCAGTTTTATCTTTTAAGCAAAATATTTGTTGATTAAAAAGCAAGCTCTCTGTAAAACTGGTTAAAAAAGGCACTTGTTTTCCAAAAGAAATGTTTAAAATATTTTTCTTAAAATTTCCTGTGAAATATTTCAGTTTTTTGAAGAAAACCTAAAAAAATTTTAGTTTGAAAAATTATTTCTGGTGAATTTTTGTGGTGGTCAGTAAAAGCTTTCCATTTTTAAAACCAAAAGATGAAATATTTTTAACACCCCCCAAACAGAAACATTTTTTCTAAAAATATTCTGATTTTAATTTTAAATCAAGTAACTGGAAAATATTGATGAAACAGTGAAATGTCATTTTTTGCTGAAAAAAATACTGATGGGAACACTTTAGCCATCTTTAGTTCTTAGCATACTTACCATTATTAAAGATCCACACGTTCATGTGGAGTAATATTACTAGAAACACACTGATTGCTTTTGTAAATAAATTAACTTTCAGACTCAGTGGCTTTTAGCTAGCAATAGTGTACAATTTACTTTAAAATTTTGTCAGCTGAGCTATGTGAGTTTCAAAGAGATTTGAAGTTTGAGTTTTGTGAAATTCTTGGTTGAATATGACAGAAACTCTGGTTGAAATTCAGTTAGTTGGATACAACTTTGGGGTTGAAGAAGTTGGCTTTTTGACAAGTTGGGTGAAAGAAAATTGCCTAACAGAGCTAGTTCTGACTGAGAGGACAATACTGTCTTGGTCACTTACAAAGGTCTCTTGTTTGAGCTACTGCTCATTCAGTTCTCAATTGCTCATATACTCATGTAAGCTGTTAACACTCATGCTCTCCAAAATGGTTTGGGCAAGCCCAGCTGAGGTCATAGTAATTAGATATGGAAAAGATCTTTTAGATCATCCTGATTATTCCCCTGCCAGTGCAAGTTTGTTCTTTGCTTGTTTGTTTTTTAGGGTAAGGATGGGTATTTTTCAGAGCTTTCATCAACTTTAAGTGACTCAAATGAGATGAGGTAAACGCTTCTTCTCTAGAGAGACCATTCATTCTTCAGTCTAACAGACTTCATCGTTAGGAAATGTTTCCATATACTTTACCTACATTTTTTGGCTCAATTTAATTTTTACTTCAAGATGCATCCATGGAGATCACCATGGATAATCCAGTCTTAAGGTTAAGTTTCATTAGCAACTTTCTTCATGTGAATTAGCTCATTCCATGGGCAATTGTCAAGCAAATGGCTCTCTTACCTCACTTCAGAACTCAGAATGTCATCTTGCCACTTTGTTTTATATCTTGGTGTTGTGTAAATCTTCTTCTGAGGTTATCTGGGTTTAAAGTCAGGTGTACGTGATGGAGAAAGCATGTCCTTTCCTCTCCATTGTAGTTCTACTCTGATTTTTGTTCATAACACACTCCTGAGATGAAATAATATAATTGGCCACACCATTAGCTTTCTGACTTTTTACTGGTTGGGCTTAAAATGCAAGCATTTGATTCTGTTCTCACTTATACTGGTTCCACACCATTCCAGAGGGAATCCTGGCAGCTAGGCCCCTCACTTGCTTAGGGACTTGTGAAAATCCCAGTAGGTATCTATCTGCATCTTTAGGTCCCTAAATGCTTTTGAAGTATGGCCCTGACTCACTTTGGAAATGGACTTAGGTTTTTAAGTAACATGGAATCTATTTTTTTTACCCCAAAGCTTCACACAGCCATGTGCATGGCTGACTAGTTACTAAAACTCCATCAATCCTACACTCTACCAACCTAGCATCAAAATCTTTGCTTCAGACCTTAAAATCTTTCAGAGGTTTTCTTTTATGTCCTACTTATTCACTTCCCAGTGTCTCGGAAAAAGGTAAAATAACTGACAAAATGGTGGATTGTAGAGATACAATACATTTTGTGACAATTCTTAAACTCAAAGACAATTAGTGGTAGCTACTTAAAGAGATGGAATTGGCTTTTCTCATTCTTTGGAATCACAAATAAAGTGCCTGATCTGACTCCAAGTGAAGTCAGTCTCAGTACAGAACCAGATTTTCTCATCCAGCCAAGCTGTCCTCAGCATAAATCCAGGGGGCATAAAAATGATGCTAGGAGACCTAAATGCCACTTGACCCTCAGTTGTAGGGGATCCTTGGTACAAGTTAGATTGAGTGTTCTGCTCCATCATCCACTTAATTGCTTTCTAAGGAAACAGTGTAGCCAGATTGCACAGCCCTGTTGTAATCAAAGATAACATTTTAAAAACATAATGATGAATTTTCATCTAGTTTTATTACTGGTAAATAAAGTTGCACATTAATGTATCTCAACCACTATTCATTGAGGACAAAAAGATGCTCGAAACAGACCTGCACCATCTTCAAGTGTTCTGACCATTTTGCAGTGCAGAGCTCTCTGTCAAACTAACCCATTGATAGATAATTTCCTATGCTTTTCAGAGTTAACCACAAGCATTCTTAAAGTGCAGCAATGAAATGTTGAGTGACAATCTTCTAGTGCAAAATCTGATTTCCATCCCTAATTTGTCATTTCAATGTGAATACAAAGTAGTAACAGAGCCGTTGCATGAGGACTTATCCACACTGGGACATCTAGGAAAATAAATCTGAATTAACTATATGTGTGAATATGAAGTAGATTAATTAAACAAGATGTGAATTCCCTCATTCAGAATTAAAGTGGCCTTAATTCAGTTTATCTTAATTTGCTTCTAGAGTTTGTTTGATCTGTTCCCAGATACAAAATCTGGATGTGGAATTATATTCTGAATACCATGAAATTCTGAGAAAAGGATAGACTTGAAATGTTAGTGGGTCCCTGCAGATTCCAGTGAGTTGCTCAACTGAGAAGCTATATCAGGTCATGTTCAACAAAGGAAATAAGTTGGCCATTCTGTTGGTCATGATACATATTACTAAAAATGGGCCAAAGTGTGGCCCTTGAGAAAAAGCTTAAATTGGCTTTGTAAAAGAAATCCATGCATGGACAGAGGAGGGTTGGAATTCTCTTTGGAAGACTTAGCCATTATTATATCAACTTTTGGTGGTGGAAGGCGAAAGCTTTTGAGCTACTCCTGAAGAAGAGTTCTGTGTTGGTTGCAATCTTTTACCTTTCACCAACAGAGGCTGGTCCAACAAAAAATGTTACCTCATCCATCTTGTATTTCTCATTGCCCTGACCCAACATGGCTTCACCATCGTGAGCAGTTCATTTTGAGATTTTTTTTTTTAACACTGAAATGTTTCAGTTTTTTAGTTTGAAACTTTTTGTTTGACTGGATATTTTTAAAATTTTTAATTTACTAAAAAAAGTTCACTTTTTCTGTGAACAAAAAAAGTTTATCCCCATCTTATACAATAATATTGTTAGCTAAACAAATACCATCCCCTTAGATTTTAAGAACTTGTCTACATGAGAAATTCTGCCAGTTTAAAGTGTCATTTTTAAAGTGGTGCAAACTCCTGTGTGAACACACTCATTTCAGTTTGAATCAGGCTTATTTCAAGTTCATTTAAGTTGGCTAGGAAGTGGTATCAACTAAATTGAAACAAATCATTCAACCCAACACATGAATATCCACATGAGGATTTGCATAAATTTAAGTAAATAAGTTTAAAAGATTTTTAGTTAAATCATTGTAATTTCATAGGCAAATCCAAAGTAAAAAAGTAGACAGGCTTTATTAAATACGCCTCCTAAACCCAAACACAACAATCTGGTGCTAGTCTATGATGAGAAACAAAAATAAAACTGACTAGTTTAGTTTCAGTGCCTAAACTCTTTGAAATGCAAAGTATAAACAAACAGCCACATGGTGTGACTAGTAAGCTAAGCTAAAAGTACTTTCTGTGCTTTAATATGTGTATGGGTTACTAGTGACAGAGGTAACAATTTTTTAAAAACGTCATGGTTCCAAAGTCTGCTTTATGTTACATGCAAATATTTCTGAGGCCAATGATGTAACTGAGAAGAAATTGGCCCACGATTTTCACCTTATGTCCTTTTATTTCAAATATCAAAAAATTTTGTGTCTGTATTAAGAAAATAAACAAACAAACAAAAAAAAACCTCCTGGTTGCATCATATTTGGAACCTTGCCCAGAGTGAAAGGGAAAGAAGGTCCCAGTCTTTTCTATTTCTGATTATTATTCTGGCACAGCATGAAGACTCAATCAACTTTGGTATTTAAGTTTGCTGGCCAAAAAGCCGTTTTTGGATTGAAGCTGAACACAATGCAGTGCCGCCACAGTGTACTTTGTCAGTGTCTGTCTGGTCTGTTCTGCAACATCATTTACTGCTTTACTGCTGATGAGGCACACCCACAACACCCTTCTCAAAATGTCAGATTAGATTGTTCCAGAAATAGGACTTTGTTCAACTGGGCACATAGCATAGACCTATTACTCCAAGCAAAGCAACAATAAATAGACCAAGCTGCTGGCAGTGGGTTTGTGCATGCGTACGTACATCATGTGTATGAGAACGTAAAATTAAAACAGAAACTTAATAGTTACCAGTTTGTTTAGTTTGACCTAATAAACCTTGCAGTCAAACTTTAATAAAACAATAGATTTAGCTGTGCAGTCTTTGCTCATTTAAAAAAATTAAAACCGATGATGCAAAGTGAAGTGCATGGCCAAAGTTGAAGTAAGTGAGAACCAAAGCCTAGTGAAGACAATGGGATTCAAACGATGATCTTGTGCTCAAGGCAGTGCAGAATACTTAGATGAGTTTATCCCAGGTGAGGGAGAAATGGACTATATCCCATACAGGAACACCTTCAGGCAGCCTTAGCTGCTCAGAGGCTTTGCAGCCATGAAAGGCTAAGTAATCTAAGGGTAGGTCCATAATGCAATGTAAACCCAGGATTAACAGAATGCCAATCAGCCGAACCATGTTAAGGGACCTTGTAACTGAACGTTTACCTTGCATTTTATCTCTGTTAAATCTTCTAACCTGTGGTCAAGACTTGATCTCTGGTGCAAACCTGGGCTTATGTTGCAGTGTGAACATGTGTTTAGAAAACGCTCAGAAAAATGCCTGGAAGGAAGATCTGCAAAAGGGCTGCCTGAATTCCTGGGAAAGAGACTCCCACAGACAGACATGGGGCAGATCCTCAGCTAGTATAAATCACTGCAGCATCATTGACAGAAATAATTCAGAATCAGGCCTGTTATTTCCTTTGTGTAACAAAATGGAGTAATGGTCTTTTGGGCTTTGGATGAAACACAGTGGCATGCAGCTCCCTTCTAGACCTAATGAGAAATAAAGAACCCATAATTGGCTGTACAAAGAATCCAATACATAGTTGCATACTATTATCACATTGGCAGGAATTAAGTGAGGTGGTTTTCCTCCTCCCCCACCCGTCCGGCCTTGTCCCCTCCACACACAGGAATATACTAATCAGGGAACTATGCACTAGCTGCTTAGTACAGGGGTCAAATCCATTTGGATGGAATTCCACCCTTGCTGTAATAACAATGGCAGGAAACTGGGGTCCTTGAGTTGGCTGTTGCCTGCAAGTCTTTAGCAATAGATTGTTGAAAGATCTGGCTGGCTGGCTGCTGCTTTATATTTCTTTCTGGTTGGAATGCTGTGATTGTTCCAAACACAATGGAGGATCTACAGCTCAAGACAAACAGAGCTAAATTACGGGAACTCTTCTGATCTTATGAAATTATCCTATCGCTCTGTGCTATTTGTTCAGGCCACTAATTTTCACTTTAGCCATAAGGGAACAGGTATATTAACTCACTTCATGGAATGTGAGTGGGCGTGTGATAAAATCCCCTCACTGACTTGGAATAAACCCCAATAATCAAACAGGTATCCCACTAGCTGATAGGTAAAGAGAGAGATCATAAAACTGGGTATGAAAAGTTTTAAATCAGCTTGGTCTTCTCCTATTCCAAGTATTTGTGTGAATTATACTGTACTGATTCATCCCTTAATAGAACAGGAGCCACAAGAAAGACACTATATAAGTTGGAACTTTAGAAACTGCAGATTTGGAATTCATGTGCAAATTTGACTGATTGAATAGAGACTAGGGATTCTTTTCCCATTGCAACAGGTGATTTGACCTCATGTTCCTCTGTGCGCTGTTCCCCAGTGTTTGAATCGTAACTACTGCTTTGATTTGCTGTTACGGTGTGACCTGATCCTATGATTTGCACTTACTCTGCATTTAGTTTCCTCCCATTCTGTAAGTGTTTGAAGTGGGATTTTCTGCCATGTATGCTCACATGCTAAATAAATCTGTTAGTCTTGAAAAGTGCCACAGGACTCCTTGTTTGTACTGATGAACTTGTTACTGTATTTTGTTTGTAAGCTTTGCTTCACTTTTTACACTTCAGTATTGTATGCTCCACTAAAGTCTGCTGTCATGTGTAAAAAAAACCAAAAAAAATTACTTTGCTCAAGCATTAGTTAACATCTCCTCTAATGACTGCAGCTGTGAACGCATTTTAGTCTGGCAAAGGTTGCTCTATCATCTCCTCCTGACCCTGAGATGAGGAGGAGGATGACTTCAAAGGCTTATCCAAATTAAAAACAATATAAACCCATATTTCTCTGTTAACACAGAATGCAACACTAAGAACTGTGTTTTCTTGCCTGGTATCAAGTGTACAGGGGAAATTCCATGTTATCAAATTGTTACCAGTCCTTTCTGAAATGTGCCTAATTGGCAGAATCCGTTTGTGCAGACAAATTAAAGAATGTGGCAGTTCTCTGTAAATCCTCTGACAATAAACAAAAAGCCCCCAACAAAATGAAATAAAAACATCGCCACCAAAAAGAGCTTTAGGGAAATGTGCTGTTTCCCTGCTCGTGGAAAGAATCCAGTGGCAATTTCATTTCAACCCTGGTTCGTTTTCACAGCTGATAGCTATGCATTCGAGGAATGACATACAGTACATTTCCTCAAGGTCAATTTTTTCCTTTAGCTTTGGAAGGCGCTTGTATGTTGTTAGTGCAGGTTGTTTGGAACTGAATATGAGCACATGTTCCTTCAGACTGACTGCTCCAAACAGGAAGCAGTTGTATTTGCATATTCTGTGACATACTTCTATGATAAACATACACGTTCCAGTGAAAACAGTGCTTCAGGGTTAAATCTGAATGACTCAGGGCTTCTACTTCCCTTTAAAAATTACAAGATTGCTTTCCATGTAAGGTATGATCCAATTTAAAGAGAAAACATCACCCAGTCTAGCTTTTGGGATTTGCTTGCCTCCTAAGTTTCTCATTCTTTCATCACTATGTTGCTGTTTCTATTCCAGCACTTGTGTGGTTATGTAGTGTCAAAATCAATAAGACATTTATGAGGTACTGGTGATGTTTAGCCAACAGTATCAGTCGTGTGTTCTGTGGAACAATACTTGTGCTTTTGATTGTAGTAAATCTGTTGCTATTGGGGACAAATAAACTAGTTCTCATTAAATGAAAACCACCTGGGCCTTTGCCAAAACTTCAGATTGAATCTAACTCCCCCACTTACAACCTAAAATAGTTCCAGTTACAATTTGTATCCTGCCTTTTTTCATTTTCATGTACTTCTGTGGCCAGCCCTGGAATTTCCAAAATGCGGTAAGAAAGTCAGTTATATTGTGAGATTTGCAGCCCAAAAATCTAGATAAGATTATGAGCTAATCAGATTTATGAACACTGGAGGTTTGCCTATGACTTTTTTTTGGGGGGGTTATTTCAAGTATACAATATTCTCCTGTTCAAAGATACCAGTAAAATCCTGACTGTATATAGAACAAACAGTGTTTCTCTGTTCGAGGATAAAGTTATGGTGAATTATGAAATGTGAGCCATATGCAATAAGTCTAGATATGAACAACCTGTGAAATTAGGTCCATCAGCTTCCTTAAAGATCTGTAGTTAAAGAGAATGGAGGAGTGGAGAAGGAAAATGACCTCAAGTCAGACCTCCTACCCCATGTCCAAACCTTTTCCATTCCTGAATTTGGGTAACTTTGGATTAAGATCTTTGGGTAAAATTTTCAAGAGCACTTACGGTTTACAAATCCATTTAGGTACCTAAAATGCAGATAGATGCCTGGTGCGATGGTTTAATGAAGCCAAGCAGATTAGATGCCTAACTTCCATCAATGGGAAAGCTTTAAAATATTGACAAAGCACATGAATCATTTTTTTAAAAAGGTCTGGGGCTCCTGTGGTTTTGAAAAAAATTACCTCCTGTAAATTATCTCAGCAAAATTCACAGCTCAGGCTTTATCTATACATTAGCCAGAACTAAAACCCCAAATATGAACACTTCTGTGGTCTAGGACAATTCAGATTAAAATCTAGCTCTGATTTTGAGCTCCTCTCTAAAGAAGTGAATAGCCAGGTTTATGACAAGAAGTGGAAAACATGAAAGGAAGAGAATTTAGAGCTCAAAGTTGAAACCCTATTGCCATTATAGAGTATGTGTCTCCCAGTTTGGTGACTTTGGTCTGTGTGTACAAATTTATTCCTGCTGGCAGATGCTGAACTGAGAGACTTGAAAGTGGGCTTTCTTTTTAATAACAAACCAGACATAGTACCCACAACAGTGGCATAAGTGTCCTTCACAGAGCCAAAGTAGTTCACTGCAGCAAGTTCATTCCTCACTGGAAATTACTGAAAAACAGATGTGTAATGAGTTCTGTTACTGTTTAAAAATCTTTAAGCACCCCTTTTCCCCTCTTGTGCTCCACTGTACTTCAGTCTTCATGATGTAGCACTGTGAAGTCTTAGCTGGAGCTGTGTCCTCTGGTGAGACACAGGCCATCCCTGTGGGGATTTGTGTGTGTGTGCTTTGTAGTGTCCAAACTACCTCGTGGTTTATCCTCTGCATTTATATATTCACCTACATACTGCAGTTTCCACTGCATGCGTATGACAAAGTGGGATTTCACCTACAAAAAATCATGTGATAAATACATTTGTTTAGACTTTAAAAGTGCCACAGGACTCCTTGTTTGTTTTGCTATGTCTCTGTTTTCTACACATGGCTCCTTTAAACAGGTAAGAAATGTGCCAATTCGGAACAGGCAGTCATCTTCTAAATGCACATGACCAGATGAAGTACAATGTGCTCTCCTTCAGGCTCTTGTCTTCACTAGGAAAAAAAAAAAAAGGACTAACATATGAAAGGTACAAACTCTAGAGTTTTGCCTTGAGTTAGTCAACTTGAGTGAGTTAGCTACCATGGGTTAAGACTATGCCTTTTTCCCTCCAGTGAAGATAAGGCAATGGAGATTGCAAACACAAAAGAAGTCCTGTAGCACCTTAAAGACTAACAAATTTATTTGGGGATAAGCTTTCATGGGCTGCAGCCCACAAAAGCTTATGCCTAAAGAAAGTTGTTAGGCTTTAAGCTGCCACAAGACTGATTTTTTTTTTTCCCTGTACACAGACTAACATGGCTACCCTCTGGAATTTATCGCAGACTGGAGATTGTAATTTTTTTCTGTAAATCTGAGTCATTCAGACGGTTTCATGTCTCAAAAAGTAATACATTAAAAATAATTAAGGTGGAAAAGGAAAATAAACACACAACTAAAAATACAAGCCACCTTGTATCTCCCATTTTCTGCTCCTCGCCCCCCCCCAACAAGGATTGCTCTGGAGTAGACATGCCATTGTTTTAATTTTAAGGTGAATAGCAGATATATTTAGTAACTGTCTGTATATACAAGGTGTATGGATGCATTGCTCGGCAGTGACTTCAGTGACTCTCCGTTGTCATTAAACAAAACTGAATTGATCATACTATTAGTTTGGTTTGCTTTTTGTTAATATAATCTTTTTCATTTACTCCAGATGTTATCACTTTACTAGGGATTTTATCTCTCTACCATCTTCCTTGCTTTACCTCCCTCCCCCTACCCAATTTCAACCATTCCCCAACTCCCCTAAACATCCCTAACTTCAGTTTAAAATCACCTTGTCTCCTTTCAGCTTTATTTATACATCTTGCATGTTAGCACCCTCAAGAAAGAGCACAGAGCTCTGGAAACTGTTGCAGACCCAGCGGTGGGAGCACATTAGCACAAAATACTGTTTTTGGTTAGATACAACATAAATAATGGCTCTTGCTTGTTTGCTGGAACAAAGATATTGTTTTAGATAGTTATCTAAAATCTGGAGGATGTTCTTCAAAAGGCCATAAAACTTGATGAATTGGCAGTATCTCTTTAAAAGTCTCAGAATGTGGACAAAAGTAACATGTGCTGTTAATTTTGTGTCATTTGCCCTGCACATTATTTTGTTACATTAGGTGTACTGATAAAACAACAAATGTGACGTTTAATCCATTCTCTACATGACTTGGGTACAGTAGTATAATATCACTGATCTCTGTGCTCATGCAGTGAGACTGATTTTGTTCGTTTTGGGTCTTGCCTTGGTTGGAATTGCAGCTAACAGAGCTAAATGCAAGTTGCTGGGTACCCCTTCCTGTGAAGTGATAGGTTTCTGCAGTAAGCGTCTATGTAGCTTCCACCCTAAGCTAGTTCAGAGGGAGTGTGAAGACACTCAGCATCTCTCACACATTCAGGACATTGCATGATTGAATCCTAATGCTGTATTTAATTCTGAAATCAACACCACCACCATTAAAGCTGCTATAATTGCTGAACTATTGTTTTTTTAAACTTAAAGGTGTATATCAGAAAACAATCTTCATGAGTCAAACCAGGACATAACTGTGTAATTATTTAGCTGCCGTGGTTGTGCTGTTGTGTGTAATGACTGACTCCTGTGGCTGTTTAAAGAAAGCTGTAAAGAGGAGCCCTCTATGGAGAGGCAATGTATGAGTGTCACCAGCAGATGGCACTGAAAGGTTTCTTTTAGGCCTTTTGATTCAACTGTGTTTTATTTATATTATCTATCACCGCAAAACAAAACGTGTTTAAAATGTCTTTTAGGTATATTGAGCCATTAGAGTAAATGTTTTTCTATCAAACCGTAGAAGTCAGGTGGCAAAAGACTCCCTTCAAATTGCCTCCTCTCAAATTGCAGTTCAGTTATTTGAAATGAAATAAAAGTAAGGTTTTCATTTTAACAAAAAATTTTTGAAAATGGTTTGGTTTTGAATAGAAACAGTGAGTTATTGTGGGTTGGTTTGGGGGCTGGTTTTTTTGTGTTTTTTTTGTTTTTTCACTCCCTCGTTTTTCATTCAGAAGTCCTTCAGGTGGAAAACAATTAAATCCGAAGAGTTGATCATATCAAAGTTAATTCTGACACTCTAGAGATCATGATAGGCCTAGCCATAATTTTGGATTAGAATTGCCTCAGTAGGGAAGATGTTCAGAGAATCCCCTCAGCACCACTTAGTGCTTGCATTTTGCTCCTTATTTCACTGTTAACCAGGGGTGGAGTACTGCCTGGGCCAATGGAGCCCATATGCAGGTGCATACCTTGATGTGGGGGCTTTCTGTCCTCCCAGCACTGGGGAGGGAAGAGGGGAGAGTGGAGAAGGCTGGCCCAGAGGCTGGGCTCTGGGGTCCCGCCTCACCCGTGGGCCATTCAGTCCACTCCCAGGGGTGGGGCAGGCTGGTCAGACCCAGGGGGGGTGGAGGGCTTAACTTTGGGCATGCCATATGGGTTCAAAACCACACCGTGTGCACTGGTTGGCCACACCACCCCCAGGGTGACCAGTAAGGCTGCAGCCAGTATCTGGCCCCACTCCCAGCCCCATCCTCCAGCACTGGCCTGCCGGTTCGGTGGGGGTGGCACTGGTTGCAGAGGCCCAGAGGCCCTGTGGACCCTGATCCACTTCTGCTGTTAACTCCCTTCCAGTGACTGTCCCTGCAGCTAAAAGGAAGCCCAGACAGAAATGCCATTGTGTCTTTTTCAGGAAAAGAAATGGAGAGTGGAGGTCACTGCATAGTAACATTAGATCTTTCTCCCCTTCCTCCCAGGACTTGAAATTGGATCTTTTGCAAGTAAGTATGTTATATTACTATGAACCTGCTTGGTCAGCACACCTCTCCCAAATTTTTGCCTGTTTCTGCACTCAGATTTTGTGACATAAAAGGATCTTATGTAATGAACAGTCACCCTGATGCCATGGTTTACAAATAACAATAATTTTCCATGGTGGAAAAGAAACAAAAAATGAGCTGTATGATATAAATGACATCAACAAGGAAATGCACAGCTAAGAGTGACATACAACACTTACCTTGCAAGGTATAGCCCTTACACCTGCATCCTTAACTCCTAATGATCATGTTGCTGTAACTGCTATCTTAGAAGTGCAGATCCCTAGCCAACATAGCTACGCTGGTCTAACCTCCGGTGTAGTTACAGCCAGGTCAATGGAATAATGCTAATGCGTTAATCAACTTATGTACCATTAGCGGTGGCAGTGGTGCACCTACATCAACCGGGGGGGGGGGGGACGGGACATTTTCAGTAGGTATAGACTGTCTGTGTTATGATGATGCTAAATTATTATGGTGCAATAGCTAAATAGGTATAGTCCCCGTAATGTAGATGTGGTCTTGGTTCATGTTGACAAGGAGAAGAAAGGGAGATTGAGAGTAATGAATATACATCAGAATCTAGGAATTGTTTAAAAAATTGATAAAGAATGCAAAGGGACACCTGTGAAATCTGTGCTTAGCAGAGTTAAGGGAAATAAGGAGGAATGGTATATTAGGAACACAAAGAATCCTGATAATTGGCCCATTACTAGATGGAAATGGTAGAATTATCAATAATGCAGGAAAAGCAGAGGTGTTAAATAAATATTTATGATCTGTATTTGGGGGCAAGAAACAGCCATAACTTGGTGATCCGCCAGCCGGAGCAGGTTCTGCTCAGAGCGAGCCCCTTGCCATTAGCGGTGCTTGGGGCCAGCGCCCCAAAACATTCCTTTTAAATGAGCCCAGGGCAAAGCCCCATCGGCCCTGCCATAGTTATGGCCCTGGCAAGAAAGATGATGTCATATAACAGTTTCCATTCCATTATTTCAGGAGGATGTCAAACAATAGCTATTAGAGGTAGATATTTCTAAATTAGCCTTTCTAGATACCTTGCATCCAAAACTTTCACAAGACTTGGCTGAGGAACTCTCTGGTCAGTTAATGCTGATTTTTCATTGGTCTTGGAACACTAGTGACATTGCAGAAGAGTAGAAGAAAGATAATAGTTGTGCTAATATTTAAAAAGAAAAATGGGGTAACCTAGGTTGAGTATAGGCTTGTAAGCCTGACATCAAGCCCAGCCTAGAGAATAGAGCAGCCAGTATGATACTTGATTAATAAACAACTAAAGCAGTGTAATATAACTAATGCCAATCAACATAGGTTTGTGAAAATAGATCCTGTCAAACTAACTTATTTTATTGATAAAGTCTGGTTGATAAAGGTGACAGTGTTGGCATAATAGACTTTGACTTTGTACTGCTAGGGCAGGCAAACATTTTGCCTTGAGGGCAGGGCCAGCTCTACTGTGAGGCAAGAGACAGACATGGCTTCAGGTGACAGTTTTCAGGGCCGCCCAGCCCCCCCGAAGATCAGGCTAGCTCCTGCCTCTTCAACTCTTTCCTGGCAGCTCAGACACTGTTAGTCAACCTGCAGCTTAAATCATGTAGGCAGAGTGCACTTTAAATCCCTCTGCAGGAAGACGTTGGAGTTTTATGCACTTTGGAAAACCGTTTTCAGCACCTCCATGAATGAGATGCGGGAGGCACCAAATCAAAATTTGGCTTGGGGTGCCACAACCCCTTGAGCCGGCCCTGCTTGAGGGCCACATCTGCCCCTAGGCAGAGCAAAGAGGGGTGTGACCGGGAGAGGGGAATGGCTAACATGCTATGGCCAAATCTAGTTGCAGTAACTGATGAAAGGCTCCTGTGAGCCTGATGCAGCCCATGGGCCGTAGTTTGCCCACCTTTGTTATGCTGCATGCCATTTTCATTTTTCAAAAAAAAACTTAATATAAAATTAACATGTAGCACATTAAATGGATTAAAAATTTGTTAATTGTTAGGTCTCCCAATGTAATAGTAAACAGAGAATCATCCTTATGTGTTTTTCTAGTGGGTCGTGCATTATAGGTTCCTGTCCCTAATCTGTTTAACATTTTTCCTAATGACTTTGAAGCAAGCAAGCAAGCAAACCAAAAAAACAAATTACTATATAACACATAAATTGGGAGGGTTGACAAATAATGAAGTGAACAAGTCTCTCATACCAAGTGATCCTGATGATTTGGTAAGCTGGGCACAAGCAAATGTGCATATTAATATGGCTAAATGTAAAATATATACCACATAGGGACAAGAATGTATGGGGTTTAAATAAGAAGTACTTGGGATTTTTAATTTGGCATCTGGGTTTTGAGCCTTTAAGATATTATGTTTTCCAGCTTTTTTCCACAAATGAAGCTGCTCTGCTCTTGTAAGCAAATGGCTCCAGGCTCTGCATCTGTGAGAAAATCAGCATGCCTCACAAGATTTGCCACAAAATTGCAAGAGTTGATAACTCTGCAGATGTAGGAAAGGGCTGTAACACCAAGGGACCGCAGTGAACTTAGATCAAGGCCCAGCTCTCTGCTCAGCTCTTTGGCTGCAGCTGCTCTGAGCTGGGGTGTCTTCTCCTTCCCTCCCTGCTTGCCCACAAGACCATCTACTGCCCCATCCTCCCTGCTACTTGGCTCATGTACTCTATCTGCATTTGTACCTGGCCAGGTAGCCTCCCCATCCTTCTTCTTGCAGGATGAAGGAACAAAATCATACATGTGTACAAGGGCAAAATTTAATTTCCCGTCCCCCCAGCAACACTCAGGGATAAAATTCAATATCTGCTTCACAAGGAGGACTAAAATGCAGTTGTTCCACACCTTACATCCTGGAGGTAAATCTCTACTTGTATGACTTATTTAGAATATGGCCCCTGGAGCACCTGCCACCCTCCCAGAGGGAGAAAAGGAGAGGTGGGAGGAAGAGAATGAAAGCAACAACAACTTTGCCTTAGGGGATTGGAAATGGTGGGCTTTGGTCTCCCTGTCAATGAGAGAGAAAATAAAATGGTCCAAAGGTATGCATGTGAGAAGTATTGCTGTGTATCTGTAGGGAAAACCTGAGCTGTGCCCAGGGACTACTCAGGGAGTAAGATACTCATCCACAGGAGTGAGGGGAGCAGAATCTGGCCTGAAAGCAACCCTGATAGCCCCAAACATGTTTGTTCATTCATAATTATTTTTTTATATAGCTATAGAAGTAAAAACAAAAGAGATCTACCCAAGGCTCTTGGCACCCTAACCTACCATGAATGATCAAAGAAATAAAGTGAAAACCCAGAAGCATTAAAGGAATCATTTCAGCAGGAATTCAGCCATGTGGAGCCCTACAGAAATTCCTTCCCTGCCCCCCTCTTCATCAATGTGGGAAAAGGAGCCTCATCCTTCCCCAAAACACTTCCACACAGGTGTCATGCAGCTAGCCCATAAGGTCATCAAATCTGGGCTGTTTGGAAGAGAAGCAAGTTGCAGAATGTCACAGAGCACGTCCTGCCTCTCTCATCAGGAAAGTTGCTGTGGTAGGGTGTAAAGGGTGGTGGGGGAGAGGTGAAGAAGGGCTTTGCTTATTTGTAAAGTTTTTGTTTTGTTTCTAACAGGCTTTTGCTATTTCTTGGTCGCATTCCAATAGCTACTTATTGAGTCGTCATGAGGCAGGTCTTGTGGGTGAACAGGAATGAGGCACTCTGTGCTGTCAATAAGCAGAAGTATATGGGGAAAGTTAGGGGCGAACAAACGAAATGAAAGCCTGAGGTCTGGGTAGGTGGCCTGCCCAGCTTCTTAACTGTTGCTGCCGTCACCTTTTGCACACAAGTGTGGGTCTCAAAATGACAAGCCACTGGAATCAAATGACAGATGACTAATAACTTTACTGACTCAGTGGTTAATTTGCTGTAAGGCCTTTTCCCTTCCTAAGCACAAGCATCTTGCTTTGTTGTCTATATTTATTTCAGTTTAGATATTTCAAAAGACAAGTATCTCAACACAGTTAACCCCTACAAGCCACACACACAGCTGATTTTGCACATGAGAGTAAATAATTTGGAAGACTGCAAAAGGAAGAGACAAATCTGTGTGAAGTTGTTGGAAGATGAACAACATGAAATAGTTAGGTCAATAACAGGTAAAATAAAACAAACAAGGAGGCTGGTGACACTTCTAACCACTAACCAAATTTATTTATTGCATGAGATTTTGTGGGAGAAAATCCCACTTCGCAGGGGTGTCGCTGGCTGGGGGAGGGACCCGGGGCATGGGCTCAGACTCTGCCCCCGGCCGACAGGCCATGCCCCCAGCCTGCAGGCCCTGCCCCCTGGCTGGGGATGGGGACAGGGCCAGGCGCTGCCGCAGCCACGGGTGGCCAGGCCCTGGATCCCTGGCCAGGGACAGGGCTGCTGCGGCCGCCAGCGGCTGGGCCCCGGATCTCTGGCCCAATTGGGCTGGAGATCTGGGGCACTAGTGCTGGGGTTTGGGGCATGTGCCCCGGAGTGCCCAGCGCCAGCGACGCCCCTGCCACTTCGTCAGACACGGTGGGATTTTCTCCCATGAAAGTAAATGTGTTAGTCTTTAAAAGTGCCACCAGGCTCCTTGTTTGTTTTGCTGGACTAGACTAACATGGCTACCTCGGGAACTAGGTAAAGTAAAGAAAATAATTGGAGGTATTTAACCACTGTGCTCTCATCCAGGAATAAATTCAGCACTGGTTACACTGTTTTCAATTAGATTACAATGTGGTCTCTAGGATTCTATTTAGTCCATGTAAGTACTCTTGTTAGCTGCTGGTGAAAAATAGGAATTAGAATATTTTTTGCATTAGAATTGACTTGAATCAAACTGAGAATGAGATGTTAGGGGGAAAAAAACCACTAAAAAACCAAAAAGGCATCTACCAAAGCAAAGTTACAATAAACACTATACATCACATGTTATTTATTCAGGATCTGGTTAGCATTCAAAGAATCTGTGAAAGATTCTGGGAAGCCTTTTCCTCTGAGTAAGCTAAAAAGAGTAACCAAATTTCTAAATATTTATCCTTTTGTGTGTGTATTATGTGTGAAAGCTTTCCCATGACAAGGAGAGCTCATGTTTTACTCTACATAATTCCATAGGAGAAGGAGTCATATTTGCTAATAATGGGCAATGTAAAGTCTGGTTGCGAACAATAAAAAAGAAGTTAGTTTGTCATCCTGTTTAAAATGTAGATCCTTTACAGCAGGGGTCTCAAACATGTGGCTATTTCCTGCAGCCTGCAACAACACTATTGTTACTGATATTTGCAATATTGTTGTATGAAAATGTTTCAGTGATGCGGCTCTTGGGCTAACGTACTTGTCCTCATGAATGAGTCCTCATGCAGCCCTCGTGGTGATTTGAGTTTGAGACCCCTGCTTTACAGGAATATTAAGTGAGCAGGTCAGAGAATCTTTAGGTTGCCAGCATTTTGGCATAAAATAAATCTAGCTAATAATTCCCTTCAAAAACTAATTGCTGATTACATGTGCAAGTATGTTCTCCGTTTCCTGAAAACAGCTCCAGCAGAGCACCTTCATAACAGAAAAAATATGATGGACCTTGACAGGAGGCAAATGTCATCTGTGATGTCACAGTCCATCAAATGTCACAGTAATACACATTTTCATTATGAATCACAGAAATTAAAGATGTCTTTATTCCCTTTTCTGTGTAGAGACTCACTCATCCAGATAATTTTTTTTGTCCACATTCCTCTCCCATCTTTTCATCTGGGGTCTCTTCTTATTTTGACACTTCTTGGGGTCCTTAGGGCTGTGAGTCACTTCATTTCGCCCCTTTCCCAACAAGAGGAAGTCTTTCTTGTTGGTATCTGGGTGTCAATTCCCTGACACCATCAATCTTTCAGCCACTCTAGCATTCTCTTGTATGCCATCCCTATTTTAGCCTTGCAGTTGACAATAGATTCACCTCAGTTCTTGAGTCTCTCTGAATTTTTCCCTGGCTACTCACAGAAATTCCAGATTCTCTGCAATGTACCCCAGTTTACAAGCTTTTGAACTACCACTTCAGTAAACCATACATCACTTTTGAGCACTTACAATAAAACAAAAGTACTTATTTATGGTTCTGTAGGAAAGAATAAAGGTTTATGTAAGAAAGAATAAAGCTATAACTAGAAGAGAGAGAATGGGAAGCAAACTGGTTACAGCACAAAACAAAATGTGAATGAGACTTACTAATACCTTTCCTAAATAATAAAGTAGGCTCTTCCCACTAAGTTCAGTCCCTTGCAGGGTGGGCTGGTTTCACAAGAACCAAGTGCCAGACCAGCCTTAGAACTGTAGACTCGCTTTGGTTTTTATTTTTCCATATGCCTTTTAATAGCATACCCTGCCATGTTTTTATTGTCATATCAGGATAGCAACACAGGTAAACTGAAACAAAAACAACTTTGTAAACATATTAATCTTTACTGTAGCTACCCTATCTTGCCAGAAAATGTCTTGGTTTTTTCCATTTCTCCATCTTTTATTATTTCATTTTACATTTGCGTTAGAATTTTTTTCTGTACAATATTTATGCCTAAACATTTTAAAGCTTCTTTTACCTGTTTCAATGTATGTATCTGATAACAGCTTGTTTTTATCCTTTGGCAATTATTAATTCTTCAAATTTCAGACTGAGCCTTCTTTTGGTCAGCTTTTGGTGCTGCTCAGCACATTTTGATTTTGATCAGAAGCAGAAGTGTCAAAAGCCTAACCATCTCATCAGGAAATAGCATGGCATGCATGCAAATGATGGGATAATTGTGCCCCCCGAGAAACCGTTTTTGGTGCAATATTTCTGGTGTAGAGTACAGTGAAACAGAATTTCTTAAGTCATCTGCCCCTTGTTCCTGTTCATCCAAGGAGCAAATGTCATCAACAGCTGTGTGGCTGGAAGAGACCTGTTTGGTTGGCTCACCTAGATAATGAGACCACGCTGAGATAAAGGACTAACAGCTTTCTGAAAGTGGAAGTTAGAGGGAGAAAAGGACTTACTGAGGAAGGCCTGGAATATCTTGGAGGTAGGGTGAAGTTTATTTTGAAGCATTTCATGCGTCATTTGTTTGAATTTAGTCATGGGAAAACTGAATAACAGCAACCACTAGAAAAACTGGGAGTTGTTAAAAAAGCCTAACTTTTGTCCAGGAATATAAAAGTTGTCTGCTTACAGGACTGTTCTTGAATTCCAGTCAGAACGCTCTCAAGCAGTTCTCGTGAGAGTTTGGTGCAGCAGAAGGGAATTTTTGGGTCACAACTCAAAATATTGCAGATACTGGAAGATGAAGGCTGACTGATGAAAATATCTCATGAGATTGTTGTCAGTGAACCTGATTTAGCCTTGACCCTGAGCTCCCTTCTCACTTCAAGCTTGTAATAAATCTGAGTGTAGCGTGGCATCTTTGGTCCTTCCCTTTACAGTTTAACATTGACTTTTCATGTTCTTTAAAAGGAAATTCTACACATTTTATTCAGAGCAGCAGGAGCAATTTAAAAAAAAAAAAAAAGCCATTCCTGGAAGAATTAAAATTGAGTTTCATCTAAACACAAAAGTTTCACTCTCCTAACTAAATTACTTTTAAAATGCATTTAGTTAAATTGATTCAAGCCCTTCTTGTAGATCCACTTAATTTTGGTTTACATCCATTTATCTTCGGACTGTTCTGATAGGAATTTTTGCCTATAGTTGGTCTCTTCGGCAGTTACACATCCCATTTTCTTTCCTTCAGTATAGCAGTCATAGGTCCCTGTGTCAGAAGAATCTTGGGGTAGCTGAAGTATCCCATTTTTTCACATCATCAGTCAAAACATCTGGATTTTTAAAAAAATAATTACAAGGTGCTTGTTCAAAAGGTATTTCTGTCCTGAGGAGGGTTCACTGTGTGTTCACTAGGAATAAACGGTCCGATGGTACCAAATTGTTCAGTGTGACAGCAGCATGTGGTGTGGAAAGGCAAATGACTCTGGATGCTATCAAAGCTGGATTTTTTTTGCTCAAAAGGGATGTTATTGTCATAAATTCTTGCAAAGCATGAAATCACTGATTCAGTAAAATAGTTACCAGTAAGCACATGCCTAACTTCCAGAGTATAGACATCACTTTAACTTAAGCACATGCTTAAAACTAAACCTGTGCTTAAATTTTTTACTGAATACAGCCCGAAATGAAAAGGAAACTCCTTCATTCTGGAAAATGTGTGTATAGGGCTATTAAGGCAGAAGTGATACCAGCACATTTTTTTAAAGAGTATTTAGTTTTTGATGACAGCAGAGCAGAAATTATTTGTTCAAAACGTGAGAGCAGGGAGTAGTGGTATTTTGTTGCGTGGGAACTGCAAAATCAGTGAAGTGACAGGCATATCACACACCTGTTTTGTTTTGGGTTTGTTTTTTTTTTTTTGGCTATTTCATGTTCCTTGGGTGGCACCAGACCACAAACTGTCATTGAACATTGCTTAACTGAATTACAATGTCACAATGTAAAGCAGGTGGCTTACTTCACTAATGTGCAAACAAATTGCCCACAAAATGTTGCAGTCCTTTTTCTCCTTTGGAACCTAGCCTTTAGTTGAAAGTAAAAATAGATTGTCTTATATGGCCACAGTAGCTAATTCTGTTTGTCTAGGTGCATAAAGGTACAATTTTTTTCTTATATGAGAGATTGCTTTGCCCTTTAAATCAGGTATCTCAAACTCAAATCACCATGAGGGCTGCATGAAGACTAGTATGTTAGCCCGACAGCCGCACCACTGAAATCTTTTCCTACAACGATATTGCAAATATCAGTAACGATTGTGTTGTCGCAGGCTGCAGGAAATAGCTTTAGGGGCCGCATGCGGTCCACAGGCTGCTTGTTTGAGACCCCTGCTTTAAATGATGTCAGGGTAGGGTAGTAAAATGTCATTTCTCAAGAAAAGAGAGGCTTGATGTTTGTAAAATGCATTGAAATCCTTGGACAGAACTGGCTATAGAGGCACCATGTGTTATTTATCATTTTTGTCATTGATTATTATTGAGCCATATCCTGCAGCTTTTTACTTGCACCAATATTGTCAAAACTGAATGCCCAGAATCAAGGAACCAACAGAAAATGCATATCAAGGCATTTGAATATGTGACAAGGATTTCAGAATTGTTCACTTCACTGAGTGGCAAAATCCCGGTTCCAGTGAAGTCAAATGTAGACAGGATTTCATCCTGGGAGTTTTGACAAAGATTTGAATACAGACTACTGAATTTGACTTATAGAAACAGGCAGAAGAGGAATGAATACTTGCAGAAAACTGGTTTTGGTTCAAGAACTGAACTATTACAGAGAAGATTGTTAATATGAATGCCAATAAATAACAGAGAGTAATGTCTTTCTGAGAAGCCACTGTGAGTAGTAGATCTGGATGAATACTAATAAAAACGGGATGTGAATAAATTATTCAGTGAATTTTCCCATTATTTATTGAATCATTTATCCAACCAATTGTATTTGCTCAACTCCCATGGATAATTTCAGGCATCCTCCTGAGAATATCTGGCTTCCTCATGATACATAGTGTTTTAAAGTATATACTTCACCCAAAAATAGAAAAACAAACAAGAAGTTCTGTGTCACTTTTAAAGCCTAACAAATCTATTTATCACATGAGCTTTCATGGGAGAAAATCCCACTTTGTCAGATGCTTTTGAAAGCTTTCAAAAGCATCTGACAAAGTGGAACTTTCTCCTACGAAAGCTCATGTGATAAATAGATTTGTTAGTCTTTAAATGCCACAAGACTCCTTGTTTGTTTTACTGAACAAGACTAACATGGAAGCGCCTTTGGAACGAGGTTAATTCAAAAACTGATCTAGAGGGATAGAATGCTAGCCTATTTCTTTAAAGTAAATAAGATGTTTGGATTCAAACAGCAGAATAAGAAGGCAGGAGCTCAAGAAGCATGATTTAAGGAAAATTACCTTTCGTAATCACGCAGCCTTTCAACAGTTTTATTCAAATTCAGTGTGAAGGTATCTAGTTTGCATATGAATTCCAATTCTGAAGTTTCACATTCCAGGCTGTTTTTGGAGTTTTAAAGGCCTTTAAAAATTCTTTAAAAGTGCCATAGGACTCCTTGTTGTTTTTTCTGAAATAGCCTACTGGCTACCCCCCTGGAACTTAACTCCAATACCTGTTGCTGCTTCACTGGAACATGTTAGTGCCATCACTTTCCACTTTCTGGATGCTGCACTGCTTGAGACAGACAGCACGGTAATTAGTAGGCTTGGCAGGATTTGTTTGTTTTTTATAATTTTAACAGATATTGATATTTTTAAGGAACTTGTAAATTTTTCTCTATTTAAATTTTCACAGTTGCTGAAAATTATTTTTGGGGGGTCAGACAATTGGGAGGCAGAGGCGCTGCTGGCATCGGGCTTATGGGGCTCTGAGCCCCGAGTCCCAGCACCAAAACCCTGGGTCCACTGCAGTGGCAGTGCGCTTAAAGCACGAGAGCCTCGAGTCCCAGCAACTGAGCCCTGGGTCTATTTCCGGGCCAGGAGCACTCCTGTTGGGAGGTTCAGACAATAATTCTTGAAAGACAGTAATTGTTAAGATTCAAAAAATTCAATCTTGGTTATGACTGTTAAAACTCAAATAGTCACCATCATTTCAAAAGATACAAAGTAAATATTCTTAAAATTAACTCAAAGTTCTCAAGTTGGATTTTTCCAACTTTGACTATATGTAAATTTCAGTTATTGATGGAAATATTTTTTATTAGGTTCTGTGTACAGGGAAATAGATGTTTATCTACATTTACTGATAAAAACGTAAGGCTCCCAAGCCTGTTGTAAAGAAATGTTCTTTGAAATATATTCCAAAAGGGTAACTGTGTTAGTCCAGCGCAGCAAAATAAAAAAGAAGTCTTTTTTAAGCACCTGACAAAGTGGGATCTCTCCCATGAAAGCGCATGCGATAAATAAATTTGTAAGTCTTTTAAAGTACCAGAGGACTCTTTGCTTTTTTTTTAAAATATGTTTCTGTCCTTACTTATCATTGTTTATTTTAGCCCCTTCTAGTTTCTTCAGTATTTAGTCCACCTCAAAATTTACAAAACAGTGGTTAGAAAAGATTTGGTGCAAATGAAAATAGGTAGAGAATTTATGGCTGATGGATGCTGTCACACTTGTCAAGTCATTTGTGTGCAGACATCAAGGTAACAAGATTCATTGGGACTAGTTGAAATCCATAGAGGAACAGGACACAATAGGAGGACAGTCAAAAGACTGCAGGGTCTTCTACAGCAATTTAATATTATTACAATTTTTCTTCTGCAGGTGCCAGTCCATAATACCCCATGTACATTATTTTTTTATATATAACATTACGGTGATCAAATTTGTGCAGAAACCAATAAGGCACCAAGCTTTCAAAACCACCCCCATTCAGTCTCCTCTTTTTGCATGCAGTTCTGTACATCTAGTCATTTGCATGAGTTATTATGTATGCCCAGTACCTCTGAATATGAAGACGATAGAATAAGCATTCGCTCATGGCATTTGTTTTATCTGGGCATGCAAATTAGTACAAATGTAATCATTTGTGAAAGTGCATTGTGAAAAAGGAAGGATTTCTCCCATGCATTATACAAATCAGTGTTCTGAATCACTGGTCCCCAGATAATTAAAGCTTTGTTCTGCAAGTTGTTCCACATGATTGAACCCTAACACTGACATGGAAACCTATTGACTTCAATCAGGTACTGTACAGGTGCAGTTGTCAACCAGCGTAGAAAAAGTTAGAGGATTATCTTCTAAATATCAGTGCTTCATGCTATCAGTGCAAGACTCAATGCCCCAACAAATTTATTTCCACAGAGAGTAACAGTCATCCTTGTCTTCTAATTAAATTAAACCATGGCTTTCCAGTCTATGAAAAAAGAAGTGTTTAGTGGAAATAAAACCCAAAGGGGCAAATCTTGCAAGCAAGTTCATGGCCCGAGATTGAACATCAGCCCCCAAGGGCTATCTTTGTAGGGGCTTTGTGCAGTGGAATTCTTGCTGATACAGCTGCTTTGTGGGCCAGATTTTAGTCTGTTCTACACCAATGCAAATCTGAAGTAACCATGAAAGGCAGTGGAGTTACCCTGGATTTACAGTGGTGTAACTGAGGTCAGAATCAGGGCCTGTAAGTCTGTAGGAGAGCTACCTCTGATGATGTCCACAAAAGAATAAACAAACACAAATCTGACATCAGAAATCACAATATTCTAAAACCAGTGGGTCAGCATTTCAATCCTTGTGATCACTCCATTAATGATTTGCTAATTGCTGTGCTCAGACAGATGAATACCAGATCAAGGCTTCAGAGAAGCTGCTGAAATTGATTTATTTGCAAATTTGTTTGCATTGCCTCAGGACTTAATAGGGACTTTGGATTTTTCTCTTATTACAACAGGTGATTTGACCCCCCCATCTTCCTCTGTATGTTGTGCCTCAGTGTTTGAATCTTTACAACTGTTTTGATTTGCTGTTACAGTGTGACCTGTTCCCTTGACCTCCCTGCATTTATTTTCTCCCATTCTCTCAGTTCCCCCATCTTCAAAGCATCTGATGAAGTGGGATTTTCTCCTGTGAAAGCTCATGCAATAAATAAATTTGTTATTCTTTAAGTGCCACAGGACTCCTTGTTTGTTTTTACTGAATTAAGAGGTTGACATTGGGAAAACACTTGCTTACTAGTCCTGGAATTTTCCTGGCTAACCTGTTGGAAAACAGTGAGATGAGCCCAACAATTTGCAGGACAGCACCCACCAATTTCTAATGATTGTTTTTAGCAATTTTTTCTGGTTTGGTGGTGCTCAGGTTTTGTGGAGTGGTGGGGCTTATTTGCTTCCTTTGTTGAGCACTAGTTTTATTTTAAAAAATGCAGCTTAATCTTTGGGGGAAAAAATTCCCTAATACACTTACATCTATATTATGTCTCTGTACCACACATACTGGCAGGGCTAAACAATATTAGATCATTGTACCTGTCATATGCACATTGTGCTCTTGAGGGGGACAATTAATTACTGGGTTTTCTGCCTACAGGTTAAGCAGTGATCCCATCATTTGACTGGGAGCATGTCATTGTGCCTCCAATGCTAGAGTATATACAGTTGAGCAGTGTGAAAAAATTCATGTACAGCTGTGCTGTGCAAGTGGGCGGGCATCTCATTCAGTAATAGCTTCTAATATACACAGCCATGAATATGTACAGCTATAAATAGCTCATTCTGACTGGCTGTGCAAGCCCACTCAAAGTAAAGAAAACAACATAGTCTTGGCTACACTGTTTTAAAATTTTATGTAAAAGAAACTTAAGGCCAGATCCCGTTCTGTAAATCAGCATTGCTCTACTGCACTGGTTTTCAACCAGTGTGCTGGTATGCCATGAGAACTGTCCAAGTGTGCCGTGAAATTTTGTACAAAGGTAATGAAAATCAATGTAAAAACAAAGGTTTTTTCATCTTAAACAAGATTCTAACCAACCAAAATCACAACTCATACAACTCATGAAAATTAATTGTTAAATTAAACCGACATATTGGTCTTTTGATTCTAAAATGGGAACATTGTAAATGTAGGTGACCAAAGGGCAAAACTGAAATGACGTGTATTTTTTTCTGGTGGATTTGAAACTTTAATGTATTTGATCCTTCTTTAGCTTGCTGTATGCCCTATGTTGCAAACGTCTCCAGTAAGATGATAAACATAGTAAATGTGAGTGAGACATTTGTGAGCAATCAATTCAGCTGAAAAAAGTGGGTGTGCCATGGAATTGTCTGTCTTATTTAAGTGTGCCATGTTAATGAAAAGGTTGGGAACCACTGTTCTACTGAAATCAAGGAAGCAATATCGGTTAGTACCAGCTGAATCTGATGCATCATGCAGTTTTTCTTCTTACTTGATTAAGTTTGTGTTTGCATCAAAGAGAGCCCCAAACTCAAATTGAAGGGCTAACCACCCTATGGTGACAAACTTTTTATTGTCCTGAGTTTAATCTTAATATTCAGGTCCCATGTCTCCTGCCTATAGAAATGAGTAGAGAATGCTATCCGTTCTATAGGATTTTTAAAGCAACCTACAGAATTCTCTATCTTCTGCAGCTTTGCAGTAAGGTCATGGAAATAATAACCTGATCCCACAGGTGTAGCTGAAGAGATGATCTGCCATGAAGACCTTCTGACTGGTGATGATGCATGAGACTGAAAGAACCAGGCTGGAATCTCAGTGCCCAAATGGATATATGTTCTTGAATCCAGAGGCTTATGACATAGAAATCATTAAGACACAATGAATATACAACCCCATAGTACCATTTATAAGCAGTCACATTGTAAGGGAGAACCTTGCTTTAAGAAGGGAAAACTGTGAAAAATGAATTTAGTATTAACTGTACTGGGTTCTAAAAAATAGTGCTTTTTTTGCGATGGTATGCATGGGTATGGTGTACCAGCAAGTTTTGTTCACAGCAATATGCCACTCTTGTCCCTTGCTGGCCCCGGGGCCCATGGGGAAAGGAGCACACTGCTCCTGTCCCTGCCAGCCCCACTGCCCAGATGGGGTGAGGGTCAACAGGGCAAAGGAAAATTCAGCGACAAAGGGGTTATGGTGGGTTAGGAAGAAGAGGTGTGGGAGAGGCATTTTTCAAATTTACTGTCAAAATATGAGCACTAGCACCTTTAAAAAAAAAAAAAAAAAAAAAAAAAGCATTACCAATAAATATCAACAAGTGTGACCCAAAATCACCAAAACCAATGGCCTTGATCCTATGTAACCAGCTCAAATTATCATCCTTTTAAGAATATGTTGTAGGCCCAAGCCCCTGACATTTCTAGCCCACATTAGTAGATCTCAAAGTAATATTTTGGCACTGGAGTGTCAATACTTTTTTTTTTCACTTTCTACAGTAAGTTTCTTTCTCCTTTTAATTCACTGCACTTTTTTGTTCAGCTTGCCTCTGCCTTCAGTTTTTTTCAGTGATGATCTTTTCCCCTTCATTCTTTCCATCTAATTCAAGCAGAAAAGGAGGAACTACACTCTTGTCATTAGACTTTGAAGTGAATTATTCAGGTAACCTGAGAATAGTTATGGATGTATGACTCTCCTCTTGGCTTATAGAGATAATATGGTATGTAAGTTAGTGCTGGTATACTAAATTCCCAAGCCAAAGTTTTAGCAGGTATTTAACATGAGAAAAGAACAAAGCTTGTCTGTACACTCTTATTTTTGTTGTTTGCTCCTAGTCAGCTTATCCACATATGTTTCTCTTTTATGATGTGGTAAACTGCAGCAGCACTAAAAAGATAGATACATGCTCGTGCAGTGGTTTTCTAACTTAGGGTCAGGACCCAATATTGGGTTGCAGACTGTCAGGCGCTTGGTTGTGGCATCCCCTCCTGCCACCACCAAATGACTGGAATGCATTGCTCAGAGATGTAATTGTTGGGTCAGGGCCATAAATGAATTTTTTCAGCTGGGTCTCAAGAAAAAAAAAATTGAAAACGACTGCACTAGTGTACTGAATATCCTATAGTGCTGAGCTATTGGCATGGCAATGAAGGAGGCATTACTACTCACCAAAGTACTACCAACTGATTTAAAATTGTCATTTAAGTGCATTGTAGCAGTGCAGTTTCACTGCTATGGTACTGCAGGGGTTAACTGATCCTGGGGGCAGCAGTCAATGGGGTGATTGGACTGCTGAGTCAATCAGAGGCCGGGAGCCCTGTATAAAATAGAGCTGCAGGGACAGCTCAGGTAGCTGGCCTAGGAAGCCCATGGGAGAAGGTTCTCCTTTTGGCTGGCTAGCTGAGGACGCCAACACCCCAGAGGGTTGACAGTGCAGCCGTGGTGAGCTGACCAGCACCAGGGAAGCTGAAGCCAGAAGAGGAGAAGGCTCAGAGCAGCGGTTCAGAGGCAAGGAGGCCTGAATGGACTGTGCCTGTGACTCCAGAGCAGCAGGCCAGAGCCAGATGGAGGCAGTGGCTGGAGCAGCAGTCCAGGGCAAGAAGCCAAGGCGTGGATGGCAGCTGGACTCCAGCAGTGAGAAGACATGCAAGTGGGACTGCGGGGAACTAGCCGAGGGAGCTGGCATGAACTGGTGAGGAGCGACTACAGGGAAGTGGAAGGTCTCAGTGGAGGCACTTAGGGCACCTTGGCTGAGGTCTGGAGATGTGGGTGGACCCAGACCCCTCCCTTCTTCCCCAGCATGCTAGGAGTGGCACAGGCTGGCAGGCCATTGATTTTAGTTAGTGGCCAGGAGGGAGGCCAGCTGGATAATACCCCAGAAGGGGTGGACTAACAGACTTCGCTGGAGGGCTAAGGGCCCAGTGAAGGGATTTGGAGCAGACTCAGGCATAACGTGAGAGTGGAGCTCTGATCCACAGGAGGGGAACAGTTGAGTAATTCCCCAGTACCAACACCAGGGCTATGTCTACACACAGATCGTTATTTCGAAATAAGGATTTCGAAATGAGTTATTTTGAAATAAAGTCCTTATTTCGAAATAAGTTAATTCGAATTAAGGGAAAGCCTGCTATTGAAACAGCTGTTATTTCAAAATGGTTATTTCGAAATAAAGCCGTTTCGACATGTTGTTTCGAAACTGTTGTTTCGAAACAATGGTGTTGTTTCGAAACAACATGTCAAAATAACAGCCATTTTGAAACAATCGGGGTTTAACCTGTTTCAAAACAGCAATTCTTATTTCAAAAGGATGGGATCTGTCCTTTTGAAATAAGAAAACGTCATGTGGACCAAATACCTTTTATTTCAAAATAACCAGTGTTATTTCAAAATAAAAGTGCTGTGTAGACATACCCCAGGAGGTGCTGTCCAGGTGGGTTGAGTGCTGTGAACACCTACATGCATCACTAACACTACGGAGAGATTTTTCTATGCTGAGCATTGAAGTATACTTTCACTCCAGGACTTGTTTATGTTTGTTTATTTAGATTTGTAAAGCACCTCTCCAGTGCTTTAAGTATTAACAAAAGGTTTAGGTTAATAACAGAAATCAAATATATCAAGCAAGGTTAGTAAAAATGTGAATGTAATATAATTTTATGGCAGGCAGCTTTATGTTAAACAGTGCTTTCCATTAACATACTTTCTGCCAAATCAGTCATGCAGTCAGTATAATTACTTAGGTTACTTCTCCTTCAAAATTATCTGAAACCAAAAAAAGAGGAAGTGTTGAGTTCTTGTTAAAAATTAAGTTATGCATATTAATATTCCCAAATGTTTCCCATTGCAGAGCTGTTGGGTGGCTTCATAGCGAACTCTCTCAGGATTCATACATTCCTAATGAGTTATCAATAGCCCAATTTATTTTCTTTCTAGTTTTGGAAGTCATGACAATGTTAAAAATGCTACTTTTGTTTTTGTTTTTTGTTTTCCCCCCATCTGAAATTTTAGAAAAACATTGGGTGATCCAAACAAGTACTGAGTGCTTGCTTTCATGGGGCATATAAAGATGTGAAGTGAGTTCACCTGCAAGATCAGGAGGTAATTTATTTGCCAGTTACAGGTTTACCACAGACATATCCTCATATATATTGTGCAAGGGAGGAGAAATCTTGTACACAGATGGATGCATTTCCTTATTTGTGGCAGTTACTTTTATTCATAGCCATCCTGCAAAATACTATCATTTAATATTTCCCACCAGGTTCCTTGGTTGTGATGACCAAATGGATTCACCAGAAGACAGTACATTGGAGGAGTTTCTCAGTGTCATTTCTTTTCCTCTACTTCATGGCTTCAGAATTCATGGATGGAGCACTCCACTGAAAACAGACTCATTTGCCCTTCTTCTTGTATTCTAGTATTACTATTGTATCTCCTGTTCAGAGACAGAGGAGAACAAATTGCTAATCAAAGACACAAATTGATATTGATTCACATAATGCATAGGTGAAGCATCTTAGGATAGTATAGACCTGAACCAACCCCTGGGGTCTCAGCACTCCTGAAGATGAGTGGAGTTGGAATAGGATGAGATCTGAATTGTGCAGTCTGGACTGATCTTTATTCTCAAATCAGGAGAGAAGACAAATTTGCCTAGCTTGGTCCTGGCACATGTTAGATTATTAGACACTGAAGAGGAATCTGAAATGCATTATGGGCCAGGTCCTAGTGTCTTTGAAAATAATGTACTGGTATTATAAAAATAAAGGGTTTTTTTTGTTTAAAGTAATTTTACCATGGACTTCAATGAGGAAAGGATCTGTAATAACTTGATAAAAAGAATATTTCAAATTATTTAAAAACAAAATACTCCTGCAGGGACATGGAGTCCAGAAATTATCTCCTGTCCCCTCTATTCTCTCTGTCCCAGCCTGACACTTGCTGTTAGCTAGTTGGCAAATCACTCTGTTTGTCTTCGAGTTGCACTGTACATCCAGTACCCAGTAATGATTAATGTTGGTCTTGGCAAGCTTTTGGAGCCTACTTACAGAACTGTGAAAGGCTCTGAAACCTTGCTAATGGAGCAAAAGTGAATGCAACACATTATAGTGAGAAAAGAGGAGAAAATGTATACACCTCATTATGGCTATTTCACCTGGTATGTCATTAAATCAAACTATTCACTGCCACATAGAAAATTAATGATATATTTATATACCCACAAAAATTAGTTTTATTCCACTAAACCTGTGCTGCAAAATGGAATGCAACAATGAACACTACAATATAACTCTTGTGATAAAACAGTGAATGTGGAAAGGTTCTCCCCTCCATTAATGAAATGAGAGACAGGGACTGATGGGTAAACCATGAAAGGCATTTGACATCTAAGATGGTTATCTGAACTGACTAAACCTTTAGAAGCCTTCTCACCAATCTTCCTGCACTCTATCATTTTCTGTTAACAATTGTTCTCCTTACTGAGACTGTCTTTTAGAGGAGACTTAGTGGCCTTCTGCCCTAACCTCCCAAAGTTTGCTTGGGGAGAAGCTCTTCCTCCATCAACAGAACTGTGTTTTACTACTGCCTCTTTTTGAGTTTCCTTGGTAGAATTATTCCAGTTTGTGCAGTGTGCAGGAATCAGCCTGATATACAGCAGAATTCCTTGGATAGTTATTAAGTATCCTCCCAGGAGAATCATGTTATACTGACGAGTACAAAAGGGTAACTCATGGATAGGAAAAACAGGAGGTACTTTTAACAGAGTGGTAAGAAGTCACCTGTCAGAGATGGCATGGGTTTACTTGGACCTTCCTCAGCACAGGGTACTGGCGTTGATCACTTCATGAAGTCCATTCCACCTCCATGTTTCTATTTGCTGGCTGGTATCTATTTATGTGATTGGCCTTTAAGGAGAGAATCATGCTTGTTTGTGGAAATGTTTGTGTCTGTATCTTCCTCTAGTGGGTAGCAGATAAAGAGGTGATAAAAACCTGCTTATCATTGACAGGTGATGAAAATTCTCACTAGCTTTAGAGATATAGGTCAGTCTGTTGAGAACAGAAGATCCAGACTCCTGTACCTCAATGATTATTTGTGCATTGACTGACAAATAAGAAGCATAAGAGCCACAAACTAGTTATACAACTCTGGCTGTCAGAGGAGACAAAGACAGATTAGGCACTGACTCCTGAGTACCATGACATTAACAACACCCTTTAAGGGCTGCAACATGATTTCCCATCCCCTACCACAAATGCATAGAACTTGTAGAAATAAATGAGGTAGTTCTTTCCTAAAATAATGTGGATAGCTTGTTCATTTACTCTTCAAATGTAAGGGAGCAGAAGTGAAGATACTTTTTAGAAGGAAGGATCTGTTTTAAAAAAATAAATCTGAACAATAAAAGCAGACACATGAAGAAAATGTGGACTGCAGGAGTGGAACTTGGACCTAGAGTGTTAGTTCCTCAGCAAAACCATCCATTTTATAATTCATGTAAAAATTTGATCTTCTGGGTGAAGTCCATACCAATATAATATTTTTATCAAGATGATGGCATAGAGAGTACACTTATAAAGGCTGCCAATGATACCAAACTGGGAGGGGTTGCAAGTGCTTTGGAGGATAGGATCACAATTCAAAATGATTTGGACAAAGCAGTGAAATGGTCTGAGGTAAACAGAAAAAAAAATCAATGAAGACAAGAGCAAAGTACTCCACATAGGAAAGAACAATCTATTGCACATATACACAACTGGCAAGGACTGCCTAGGAAGGAGTACTGTAGAAAGGGATCTGGGTGTCATAGTGGATCACAAGCTAAATATGAGTCAGCAGTATAATACTGTCACAAAAAAAGCAAACACTATTCTGGGATGTATTACCAGGAATACTGTAAGTAAGACATGAGAAGTAATTCTTCCACTCTACTCCACCTTGATTAGGTTTCAACTGGCATATTGTGTCCAGTTTTGGCCACCTCATTTCAGGAAAGATGTGGGTGAATTGGAGAAAGTCCAGAAAAGAGCAACACAAATGATTAGAGGTCTGGAACACTTGACTTATATGGGAAGATTGAAAGAGCTGGGTTTGTTTAGCCTCGAAAAGAGGACACCGAGGGAGGGGACATGATAACAGCTTTCAAGTACCTTAGAGGCTGTCATGAGGAGGAAGGAGAAAAATTGTTCTCCTTAACTGTTGCTGATAGGACAAGAATTAATGGGTTTCAACTACAACAAAGGAGGCTTAGGCTGAACATTAGGAAAAAATTCCTAATTGTCAGGGTGATTAACCACTGGAATAAGTTGCCTAGGTAGGTTGTAGAATCTCCATCATTGACAGTTTTTAAAAGCAGGTTAGATGATCACCTGTAAGGATGGTTTAAGAGGGTACTTGGTCCTCCCATCAGTGCAGGGGACTGGATTTGATGGCCTAGGATAGTCCCTTCCAGTTTCTATGATTCTATAATGCTAAAATTCGTTACCTGTCTGCCTCCAGGAACGTTCACATCCTTATAATTATAGACATGGCATTCTAAGTTCAGCAGCAGTTCAAGGGAAAAATGTAGCCAATAGAAAGCTTCAAACTTGCACCCTTATGTTACAGTATCAGTTTTTTAACTGGTCTGAGGTATGCCTTGCCACAGTAGCTGGGCTTCCTAATAGCTCATCACACTGTACTAAGGAAGTTTAGTTTTTACAAGCTCAGGAGAATAAAAATAGCACCTATAAAATGTTCCATTTCTCAACTTTTTATATATTTCTAAAAACTAACCTGGGCTATGTCTACACTGGAAGTTTAAGTCAACTTAAGCAACTTCCTGGCCACATTTCGAGTTCATTAAGTCAACTTAAACACTTGCTTAAGTCAACTTAATAACTCTAACCCTTAAAGTCGACTTTAAGTCGACTTAACAAAATGTGGCACTAAAGGCAACTTAATGAAGTCAATTTAAGGCAGGAGAGCCATTTAAATTGACTTTATAAAGTTGACTTAAGCCAGGGGACCCATTTAAAGTCAACTTAAAGTCGACTTTAAATGGGTGCCCTGGCTTAAGTCAACTTTATAAAGTCGACTTAAATAAATGGGAAGTCTTTAAGTCAACTTTAAGTCGCCCTTCTCAAGTCAACTTAACTGAGCCCTCTGGTATAGACATACCTCTGCATAGTATACAAACACTACTACATCAAAAAAACCAATAAGATTACAATGTAGATGACGCCATAGGTAGAAAATGCCAAAGTGAAGGTTCTCAGTGCAACCATAACTCTGTCCCTGAGTGTAACTGCGTTACAATATTATCTATACTTATATGAACACATAGCCTTTCCCCCATAGGTCTTGTCATTTATTGGCTAAAAATCAAGGGGGCAGAGTTAAAAATGGTGATGGTGACCTTAATTTTGTCCATGCCTAATTTTGAGTGCTTTGTTCTGCTAAACCATAATTATTTTAATTTTTTTTGTATTTTTCTAGTTTTCTTTTGTTTTATATTTTTTAGAAAAATGAACAAAGCAAATCTGTTCAACTACTTGTTACAAAGAAGTAGAAAACTCTATAGCTATGTCTACACTAGCAAATTAGTTCAGATTAAGGAGGCTTAATCTGGACTAATTTGGTTCCAGTCTACACTAGGCTTTGCCTAGTTTGAAATAGTTAGTTCGAACAGTAAGTTCAAACTAAGCACTTAGTTTGAACTTTATCTTGAACTAGTGCAATGTAGCCATGCTAGTTCAAACTAAATAAATTCAAGCTAAGCGGTTAGTTCAAACTGGCCATCTTTTTTAGTTCGAACTAACTTTTAGTTTGAAAAAGACATGCTTTTTTAGTTCAAACTAAAAAATGTGCCTAGTTCGAACTAAAAAGCTGCAGTTAGTTCGAACTAACTCAAAACTGCTTAGTTTGGACTAAGCAAGTCTGAACTAAGCTTCCTGGTGTAGACATAGCCTACATGCCATAATGGTCAATCTGTGAGGCAAAGCCCTTGCATTATTCAACATTTGCCTGCTCCCGTACAATGCAGAATAGCATGACTTCTTCAGAACTCTGTTACTTTCCTAATATACCCTTACCTATCATTCACATTCTCTGTGTCATGGATCATGTTCGATACACCCTTCCATCATAACGTTTATTGGTAACTTTCTTTTTTCATGCATGAATTGTATTTCTGTTTAAAAGTTCCACTCAGTTTCTACAGGTATGAATGAGTGCTGCCACTGGAATGCTTTTGGTTCTGTAGCTTAATAAATACTCCTACAGAGGTGGTAGGAAAGAATTTTTAAGCACTTAATATTTCTCCTAGTTGCGTTGAATTTTCTCCTAATGGAAGACACACCTGCAGCCAAGGGACTATGAGTCTGTTAAATTTTTGGTTTCAAACACTAATCATTGATGCTATAGAGCAGTGGTTCCCAACCTGTAGTCTGGGGACCCCTGGGGGTCTGCAAAGTCATTGCAAGGGGTCCGTGAATACATTTGGCCCCAGCTGCTGCCAATCAGCGATTCATGTTGGAGAGGGCTATAAAATTTAAATTGTATGTATAATAGTTGTTATCAGAGACTGATTGCAGGCACTGGTATTTGTCTGCTGTGAGCAGCCACACTCTGGATATGTCCCCTTGCCTTGGGAGCAGGCAGGGGCTAGGTGCTCCATTGCTCTTCTGCAGTCTGCAGTCAGTCCCCTATAACAACTATTATCATTTTGGGGTCCATGAAATTTTATGACATTTAAAAAGGTGTCCTCGTACTCAAAAAGGCTGGGAACCACTGCTATAGAGCTCTTTGCAACAGAAAGTTGTAAATATCTTTTACTAAAAGTGTTTTTAATCCCCAAAAGCTCAAAAACACCCCAACCAAACAACAACAAAATAAAAAAAAACAAAACAAAACCTAGCAACAAAACAAAAACCCAAACCAAAACTGAAAAAACCCAGCCACCTCCCTTTTATAAAGATTTTTATCCAACTGACAACAAGCAGGCTATAGCTCAGTCAAAATGGTAACATCTAAAAAAATTATAAACACCTGAAAGTGACAGTTTAGAATAAAAAACCATGGGCATGCTTAATTATAGCATTGCTTTGTGTTCTGTCTATAATAAAGACTGCATGATGGTTTGGTATCGTATAACTGGTCTACAGGTGTTTGGTTGGGTTCACACAAAAAATGTATACGTAGTAGCCCTGAACCTTCTGATTATTCTGTGTGTGGAGATTTCCGCTCTCAGGAGCGCCACTGCCCTGGGGAAAGACCTGGGGCATGGGTGCGGCCCCACCCCCTGGCTGCAGGCCCTGCCCCCCATGGCTCTAATTCTCCATCTGAGCCTGATCTGGCCTTGGGCTCCTGCTACCGCCAGCCTGGCCCCAGATCCCCAGCTGGGGATGGGGCTGGGAGAGACAGGTGACACTCCTGGTGGCTGGGACTTAGATCTCTGGCCAGGGACTGGGAAGGGAGAGGCAGGGGCTGCCCCAGACATTCAGGGCACTGGCACTGGGACTTGGGGCACAAGCCTTGTGTGCCGGGCACCAGCGATGCCCCTGGTTGCCCCACATGAACATTAGTGCGACTCAGTCCAGCACAGGGGTCCTCCCACATGCTACACCTTGCAGGACTGGGATTGATATTTACTCTATCAGCTCAGACCATTGGTCCTTCCAGTCAATATTTGGCCTTTGGCACTGAATAATACCAGCAATTTCAGAAAAAAAAATAAAAAATTGCTTAAAGCACCTGAGCCAATTATTCTGTGTTGTCAGGGCTGACCCAAGAGTTTCTGGCATCCTAGGCAAACTGACTTTGGCATTACCCCATCAACATTGTATAAGAGATACTATATTTTTTAAAATAGATAAGAAAATTAATTCTGTCTTACCTGGTGCCCCTCAAAGCTTGGCACCGTAGGCGACTGCCTAGTTCACTTATATGGTTGGGCTGGCCTTACATGTTGTACATTGTGGGGATGGGCTACCCTTCCTGAAATTTGGTCACTGTTGCCATCCCAGAGTTTGATGTCAGACTAATAGAGATCTGCAAAAACTCCTGAATCATTCACAGTGATCAAAGTTTGACAGACTTTCTTGAGAGTTCCAGCACTGTCACAATCACAGGCCATACGTTGTTGATATTTTGTTGTGAACTGGGCATTCCCTGGGAGTTTGTGGGAACTTGCTCAAACCATAAGTAGGTGTTACAAGAATGTTCTTCATCTGTACCTATGTCAAGTTTGTGTAGACTCTTTCCTGAGTTTTGATAGATTAGTGCAGACCTGCCAATAAGGGGGCAAGAGGAGTGAAAGGACTCAGGAAGATAAAAGGATAGAAAAAGTATCCGCCTTGCCTCCACATCCTTTCTCCAAAGTTCCCACTTCTTGTGCTCTCTGCTCCTCCCCTGAGCTGAGCTTATTTATTAGGAATCATGCAGGTTCCTGGGTGACTAAGAAGCGATATCTCCTATTCAGGTTCCTCAGTAATCTCCCAGGAGTGTCAGAGGGATCTGGGAAGGTAAAGTAGCAGACGCTGCCTCCTCAGCTTCCTGGGAACCGGCAGAGTGTATTCTAAGTAAAACATCTGGTGGAAGCCCATTTAAACTTCAGCCATCCTTTGCCAGGTGGGCCATTGGTGGTTCCATTCGGGGGCCCAGAATTACGGTTGATGGGCCTAGATCAGAAATCACGACATTCTAACACCAGTGGGTGAGCATTTCAATCTTCCTGATCCCTCCACTGACAATTTACTAGTTGCAGTGCTCAGACAGATGAATGCCAAATCCAGGCTTCAGAGAGAAGCTGTAGAGGTCAAATTTATTTGCAATGCTTCAGGACTTAATAGGGACTTTGGATTTTTCTCTCATTACTACAGGTGATTTGATCTCAGCTTCCTCTATATGCTGTTCCCCAGTATTTGAATATTAACAGTGGCTTTGATTAGCTGTTACAGTGTGACCTGACTCCATGACTTACACTTCCTTGCCTTTATTTCCTCCTATTCTGTAAGTTCCCCCATCTTCAAAGCATCTGACAAAGTGGGATTTTCTCCCATGAAAGCTCATGCAATAAATAAATTTGTTAGTCTTTAAGTGCCTCAGGACTCCTTGTTTCTTTTACTGAACTGGACTAACACAGCTGCCTCTTTGGAAATTAAATTACCTGTGGTTCTACATTGCAAGTGGCTTCCATGATGCAAAGAGCTTTGCAAGTCCTTAATGTAGTGTGAGAGTGGGATCCAAACCCATGCCTCCATACAGAGACCAGAAAATGTCTGTCTTTGTGCAGTTCTTTGCATCAGTTCTTACCAGTGGGGTAATCTTGTGATGAAAATAGCCGAGTTGTTAGGAGACACAGGCAAGAGTTTTGGTAATGAAAAGAAAACAATACATTTATGCTGTGGCATACACTTCTCTCTCTCTCTCTTTGGTGGGATTCTTTGAGTTGCTTTATGAAGTATAATTACTTATGGGGTGGATCACCTATATGTTTAATATGCTATTACTGTGCTGTACTATAGTTTAATTTTAGAAGAGATGGGAGAGGAGGGAAACTGAAGGCTGAGGGGCAGAAGGTGCAAAAAGCCAAAAAGAGGTGTGCAGTGGACCTAGAAAAGGAAGAACAGGATAGCAGTGCCACCAAGAAGACCTATTTGCTAACTGTAGGACCATCTCAGAGTACTAGCTGGCTTGTCTGCTACTTGTGCAAACCATGATGGAAGAAAGAATAAAATTGGTATTACAGCCTGGAAGACAACTTAATACCTGCTTTGAGGAGTCTGAAGAGACTAATGGGTAGCAGAAACTTGCACAGCACTGAACACATCTTCTGAATGAAAATACTTTGACAACTCACAAGCATATATATATATATATATATATATATATTAGATAGACAATATTTTGTCCAGTCTCTGTCCAAAGTTCTTTATTTCAGGTTCTCAACCCTCATGTAATAGCAGTGCAGTCTTTGCCCCAGAATAAACCACAACTGTGTGCTTGCAGGCTAGCTGATACCAGCTAACTCACTCAGTCTGAGTCTATGTGGGGAGCTCACACCGATATTTCTTTTCTTTGTATAGAGACAAGGTAGGTGAGGCAATCTCTTTTACTAGATCAGCTGCTGTTGGTGAGAGAGACAGGCTTCCAAGTTACATAGCACTTTTTTTTTGGTTCTGGAAAGCTGTTCAGTATCACAGCTAAATACACAGGTGAAAGCGATTGTTAAACAAATAGAGTCCATCTATGTTCCTTTTTCTAGCAGAAATTGCTGTCTGTCCACATACAGATTATATCATTTTAGTCTCATTCCCTAAACCAGGATAATTAAACCACATTGGAAATAATTTTTAGTTCTTGCTTCACTTCCCTTGGTTATACGTCTCCTTTCCCAGCACATGTCCCATCTAGCAGCTGGGCCTTTAAATGCCAGAGAAACAGTGAGCTGCAGACCTATAGAAGCCATTTTACATGCAGTTACTGTTTGACTGCTACTGACTACACCTTCTCCTGAAACCAGTGAGTGATCTTCTTTGCTATTGTGTTTGTTTACTAGGTTAATTCTTGCTCATTTCTTTCACGGTAGCTGTAAGCCACTTGTCTGTTTCCTGGTAACATACCAGATACTTTGTGCATTTAAAGCCCCTGGTCTTTTTGCATGGCCTCTCCTTAATATAGGTATGTAAATTTCTTGCTAAGTAGCTATCTGGTGATAGCCAGTAAGCTAGCAGGCATCCCAGATAGGTCCTACTTACATCCACCTCAAAGTAAAGAAGTTAGAAAAAGTTTTGCAGGTCTGCAAGAGGAAAAAGAAAAGAATCAGCTGCATTGCTAAAGGTTCATGGTTGCAGTAGAGCAGGGACCATACCAGAACCTCAAATCATAACCCCTTCATTATATTTTTGGAAGGTTTGGATTCAGGAATTTTGAGCTGAACTGCTTCTTGTGTTCTGGAGAAGACCATTTTGCCTTTTTTGAGGTCCCTCTTTCAGTTTGGCTGGTAGAAATATTGTAAAAATCTGTTGTTCTTGTGATATTTTCTGCCCATCAGGAATATCTTATGTTTCACTTTTGGATTCACAGACTCAGGGGCTAAGTTCTCAGTTGGTATAAATGGTTACCCTGTTTGGGCTGTCTGGGTTATCCAACAATATTAGAAACTTTTAGCATTTTTAAAAAAAAGTATTTGTACTATTTTCTGTATCTCTCTGCCTGCACATTTGGGTTCCCTTAACTAGCTTGAGTCTAATGGTGCAAGCTGAGGGAAAGCAAAAGTGGAAACCTCAAAATGCTACATAAAAGAAAGTTTGTCTGCTTTTTTAAAAAAGCTCTGTTATCTCTTGTCTGTCTAGCTGTTGAGAAACTTATTAGAAAGGGCTGGGAATGCAGGCTCAGAAGCAGTGCTCAGCTTGTGGGGGTGGGGGGCACAGTGGCTCTCAGATGCACCAGCTATGGGGCCTGCAGACCTCCTTGGCGGTCTGGGGCCTGTAGACCATCCAGCTGTGGGGCGGGGAGGTGCTGGAGCCTGGCAGATCACCCTGCCCCAAGTGTAACAGTGCAGGCAGGTGGCACTCGGGCTTGCTGACACCTGATTTGTTTTTTTCAGGGCTTAAGGCACCAAGGCTCCCTCAAGCCTAGGGCTGCAGCACCTACAGCCCTTTAGTTAATTTGGCCCTGTCCATAATAGATGTAGTTAATTTCGTTCTGTGAGCATTATGACTAGGAAAGGTCAAATTTTACAATGCAATATTTTTGGTCAGAAAATTGGGTTTTTCACAAAGTGAAATTTCTTGCAGAATTTTTTTTTTTAAGTTTATTAACCAAAAGTATCAGGATTTTACACAAAGAAAATACCATTTTTTGACCAGGCATAATCATGGCCACTTTTATTGTATATGAGTATATATAATTTAAGTGATTGGTTAAGTGTCCAAGATAAACCATATTTGAGAGAGAAATAATGAGCGATTTCAAGTAGTGTTATATCTATATATTTTATGTTTACGTTGGCTAGTCAAACAGCTTAACTCAGCTGTGCATACTAAGGTACGGCTTTGAACAAAAGAACCGTCCAGTGTAACCAGTAATTGTTAAGATAATGGCTGTGAAGGCCCATTTCAAACAAGAGGGGAAAAAATGGCTGGAGATGGGATGTTCAGAGTTACCACAGAGAATTCCTTATGGGTATCTGATTGGTGAGTCTTGACCACATGCTCAAGGTTTAGCTGATCACCATATTTGGGGTTGAAAAGGAGCTTTCCTCCAAGGCAGATTGGCATAAACCCTGGAGTTTTTTCAACTTCCTCTGGAGCATGGGGCATGGATCACTTGCTGGTGGATTCTCTGTACCCTGAAGTCTTGGTTTTGTACCTTGAGTAACTCAGTCAGAGGTTTGGGGTTTATCACAGGAGAAGGGTGGGTGAAGTTTCATGGCCTACTTTGTACAGAAGGTCAGAGTAGATGATGATATTAGTCTCTTTTCACCTTTGAGTCTGAGTGTATTTAAAAAAAAAAAAGAAAAAGAAAAAGATGAGGCTTAATGGCCAATGCTGTATGGAGATGGTAAGGAAAGTGCAAAGCAATATAAACAGAGGTAATCTGATTGAGAAGGGACAGAAACCCATTGTCACTGGCACCAAGGCTGGATATCCGTGTGTGTGTGTGTGAGAGAGAAAGAGATTATACTTTGGGAAGTGGACATGCTAACTGAGAGACAAGAGACCATGGCAGCTGCAAGTCAGACATAAGCATACGCAGTACTCTGTTTCCAGTCAATAATGCTTAGAAAGCTTAAAGGGTGAGTGCAACTCTTTTGACCTAACTACTTTCTTCTGCTTATCTCTGAATTACTTTGATTTTCTTGATTTTTCTAATTAGCTTTGCCTTATTTCAATTTTAATGGTCTGAAGAAAACAATTTCTAATCTCTGGTGAGAAGCAACAAGGAGGAAAAGGTGCCTGGCCTGAAGAGCATCAGCCCAAGGCAATGAGCCAAAGACTGCCCAATCCTACAGAATGCTCTCCAGTAAGGTGGCTGGGAGAAGCTTGGTGAATTTTAGTAGAGATAGGAATAAATGACCAAAAGATACAATACATAAAAATAACTATTAATAATTAATTAATGATTAAAATTATATCTATATTAACATTAGTACTCTAGGCATGCAATTATATATTTTTTTATAAATATAGAAAGGCTCAGCAAACTAATTTAGGGCCCTATCCAGCAATCTTTTTACATTAGCAAAATTCCTTCAGCATTTAGTAAGATTTGGGTTCCAAAGTAAAGTGAGCGAGAATGGTGGAAGACTTGACTCTTGCAGATTATGCTCTGCCAAAGGAATAGCTTCTCTCACCCAACATAATGCATCCCAGAAGCCATTTAACGATGCATGGCAAGGCTAGACAATAGTGTAGTCTTTGGATGTGAAGAACTGAACATGCATTTAAAATTACAAGAGGTGGCAAGAATGTAACTACATAAATACTACAAATGTTACCCCAGGACTAACAGTCCATACTTATGTGAAAAACACCATAGGACAGGGGTCTCAAACTCAAATCACCATGAGGACTAGTACATTAGCCCGAGGGTCGCACCACTAAACCTTTTCATATAACAATATTGCAAATATCAGTAATGATCGTGTCGTCGCGGGCCGCAGGAATTAGCTTTCGGGGCTGTATGTTTGAGACCTCTGCTATAGGATCGTTTGTTACCACAAGAGGCCATGAGTTTGTCTACTTTGAATAATATAAACTATACAGCTGGTGAAATTTAGTGGATTCTGCTCCTTTCCACTGACTGGATTCCCCTTATACTTCTATCTCAAAGCTTGCAAAATTCCATCCTGGAAAGTCACAAATTTTAAAATATTTGTTGTGGGTCAAATACGTACATTTCTCCTCAACAGAAACATTTTCACCTCAGAAAATAGTTTTGGAGAGTGGAGGAAGGAGATGCAAACCCAAAAGATAAAGTATAACCCTGATTTTTTTTCTCACCATGTAACATAAGTGCCTAAAATTCTCAATGCGGTGACTTTTTATTCTCTCCCCCCTATTTTTTATTAATATACATCTTGACTCACCACCAACTTGTGGCTACAGAAGCAGAAAGGGGATTGTGTGAGTGGCTGGTTAAAGCCCACAAATGTTCTATTTATCATTGTTCCTTGATACAAGCTCTTATGCTTGCACTTGGGTCCATCAATGTCAGTTTTCTTTCATCTGTAAATCCTTTATAAACAGCATGGGTGCAAAAATTTTAGGCAATGGGGAATCCTGTTTCTGGGGATCATGGTCTGAGAAGGAGTCAGATTCCAGTTACTGTGCTGTCAACAGATCCTTCTCCAGCTATCTTAGGGAAAACTGACATGTTCTCCCATTATTGTGAAAGGTTTATTACTAAAGCCATGTCTACACTGCTGGGAAAAGTCAGTGGCAGTGAACTGAAGTTACACAAGCTACGCAGAGTAGCTTGCATAATTCCTGTCAACTTTCTAACTCCTCTTCAGCGCAGCATCTTCTCTGCACTGAGCCACTTGATGGGATAGTTTTACTAGGTCAATTTCTGGGTTGGCTAAGCATGTCTTAACTGACTACAAAGTCAATCTGGGAAAATCGATCTGAAAGTGGCAACTTTGCTGCCATCTGTGAAACCATGACCTAAAAAAATAGAGGAGGTTTATTGCAAACCAAACATCCAACCTGTGCATGGACTGTCCTTTAGGCAGGTATACACAGCACTGTTCCACTGTTTGAGCAGCTCCCGCTCTCAAAGCACATTTCAATTTTTCAGTTCATTACACATGAAAAATAAGACGTGAACTGACCCCAAATCATGCGGTTGAGAAACTCTCCAGTGTTGTAGATCCAGACAATGAGGATAAGACTACAGCAGAAAAAGGCCGCTAGACCCACTGGGCTGAACAAAGTGAAGAGAGGATATACCCACTCTCCAGTTACGGAGTAAATCCAAAGGACCCTAGACAAGGAGAGAAATGATTTTAGTTTAGGACCATTTGGTTAAAGCATTTAACTACTGGTGAAACATTTCCATGGCACAGTTAGAAAGTTGCACTCTTTTCTGTGAAGTACACATGCAATCTGACAAGAGTTAGACTACATGAAAAATTCTACCATGACCAGCTCGGTTCTATTGTGATCCAGTTTCAGGAAATATAGGGGTATTTAAATAACGCTATAGCTCAGAAATGTGGATATTTAACTATATTGCATAATAGCAAATAAGTTTTTAGGTGGACTTTTTTTAGCTGGTTGCCCTGGCTTTTTAGCGTCCACCTAGATCACAGACACTGAGGACAGAGAAATACTACAGCTCACTAACTTGTCCCTTCAGTAGTCACTAGTCCATCAAGATGTGACTATGACTTTGGTTCCCCTGAAGGGGCAAAGATTCCCCAGCACTCCTTCCCTTCTGCCCCACAGAGAAAGAAGAACAATAGATAGGTAGCAGGGGATGTTGTGGTATTGTCCACTCTTCTCCTTCCTGGGTTGTTTCTGGGGTTTCATATCTTTCATTCTGTCCCGCTTTCTCTTCCCTCTGTTTTCCCTCAAACCCAAAGTATAATCTTGCTATGACTAATAGTTAACATCAGTTATTTGTATACTGTGACCCTATTGGCTGAAAAAGCCTTAAAAGCTAATTCTTTGATTAATAGATCTTTGGTCTGAACTTTTTTAAAATATGACCCATCTGGAGATAAATATAAATAAAAGAGGACCTCACTCATCCAAATTGGAACAGAACTGCAAAGGTAGTTTAACAAAACCAAGTAATTTAAGATTAAGGTATTTGTAGTATGTAAGGCCAAAAGGATGGGCTGAGGCCAAATTTAGCTCCTTTTGGGGTTGTGAAGGACAGGGCCAGAACTAGGTCTTCTAGTGCCTGGGGCAGGCAGCCCAAAAAGGCATGCACCCCAACCCGGCCGATCTGGTCCGGGGCCTGATCCATCCCAGCAGTAAGGAGCTGGATCCAGCTTCAGCTGCTGCTAGTAAGCTGCAGGGAGCCAAATCCAGTCCCAGCTACCTTCCGGTTGTGGCTGGAGCTCCCTGCCACCGCTGGGCCAGAGGGGAGTCGGATCCATCCCCAGGCACCGCCAGAAGCCATGGGCACCAAATTCTAGAGGACACGGGACAGATCTGGTTCCCCGCAGTGGCTGGGGATGGATCCGGCACCTCAGTGGCTGGGGCAGTGAGGAGCTGGATCGGTCCCCAGCTGCTGTGGGGAGTCAGATCTGCCCCCTCTAAAATTCAGTGCCTGGGGCTTTGCCCCGGTTGCCCTGACCTAGTTACGGCCCTGGTGAGGAAACTTACCTTTGTAATACATTCTGACTAAGGAAGACGCCCCTGCATTTGGATCTTAAAGTCCTGTGTTCTAGTCCCCAACGGCTTGTCCATATCCCCTATAGAGGTGTGGTTTCTAAAGCAAACTAACGTGTTGCACATGAGCTGATCTGTATGGTAGGCACAAAAGGTTCCCCAGTGCACTTCAATTTAGTGCTATTTCAAACAGCTAAAAAAGCTGCAGGCCTTGTATGATTTTACTGACAAGCATGGCATTCATTTTTTGTGGCAATGGATGTGTTATAATTCTGTTGGGAAGCTGAGTCATGTCTTTGTCTCCATAAATCTGCTCCTTAGACTTGTCTTGGCACTGCCAAGAGGGAGAAGTTCTGGTAATTCTTCCTTCTCCTCCCACTGCCAGTGTTTTCATGGGAGAATGTTCACCTTATGAGAAAACATTAGCCAGCCACTTGGCTGTATGAGGTATGCCTCAAAATGTGTGTGTCCCATAGACACCTTACCTGTTTTAAGATAAATCACAAAACTGAAACCCACGTAAGTGCTAGAGAAAACAGTAGAAGTGTTCTTACTCATCTTAAAGCAAGAAAACAGATCAACAGTTGTTAGAGGAGATCCCAGTAGAGCATGAAAGAAGAGGTGTGTGGAGGAAGATTTGTTAACCCTCAAATAAGAGAACTGAAAGGAGAAATTGGAGTTGCTAGTGACAGTTTTATTGGGTCGAGCTTGGAAACAATGAATAGAAACTAGTTTCGTGGATGCTTCATAGGTCTTCTTATCAGAAGAAACAACTGGGATGTGAAATGACTGAGGAACTAAAAAAGTATATAAAATGGATTCAGTAATGGTAACAGGAAATATTGGTTATCAGCCTTTAACTGGAGCCTCTGTAGGGAAAATGAGGGATCTCTTTCTTTTTTTAGTTAAGGAAGCAATAACCATAATCTCATTGAAGTTAAGATTAGATTAGAATAAACTGCTCTTAATATATGGTCATGTTGCGTAGTTGCAAAGCGCAATATTTCCAAGTCATGACAGAGAGTTCTCAAATCATGAGTGCATTTTATCTGTTCACTTTGTGTTACATTCTAGGTTTTCTTTTAGTGGGATTAAGGCAATAATTTAATGACAAAGACAAATTCATTCATTCTGCACCTAATTGTGTTCAAGAAAGTATTTTTATCATCCAACCATCAGTGTATCCTGAAGTCACCAGATGCCAGTACAGGGCTGAGATTCAAGTTAGAGTACATTCAAAGCCATTCTAAGTTTTGGCAGCTGCCCATAGTCCCAAGGAGCTGTTACAGAATCCAGAGTTGTCTCTAACTGTGCCCCCTTTTTCATAGGCACACCACTTATGCATAGCACCGAAAACAGCTCTTCCCCTTCCCCTGACCCCTATACCACATTCCTTTGGAATCTTGCAGGTTGCAGCAAAGTAGTGTGAATGAGCATCGTGTCTTGGTGGAAACAAACTGAAGATATTGCACTAGTGGATATATCCCAAGCCACCACATGGTTTGTTACAATTCAATACAGCTTGTCTTTCAAGAGGGTCTCTGGAGCAGCAGATGATATTGTGGATTGCTTAAGGTGCACTGGTTTATTTATTTTTCAATACGGAATTTTGTCTCATTTTCCAGAGTAGGCCACTTAAAGGAAATTCAGGCATTACAATTCATAATTCTTACCAACTGAGATAGGCAACAGAAACAAGTCCTAAAAGGATTAGTCCTTTCTTCTTTGATGGATAACGGTGAGGGGTAGCAAAGATCTCCAGCAGAGCAAGTGGCAGTACAATAGTATGCTGGGAAGAAAAGGGAATATGTCACAGAGTGGCACTAGTGTGTTGTGTTAACTGAACTAACAAAAATGCCTAAGGAAATCTGTACATACCTGCAAACAAATTAGTAGTTAAAACTATACAAGGCCACAGAGATGAAATCCACTTTGCCAGTGAGTAAATTTCCATGATACAGCAAGCATTGGAAGTTTCTTACTGCACAGTAAAAATAAAAATGGTAATGAGGTGCTACCATAGAACTCTGTACTGCTATGGATCGAGAAGGGATTTACTGAATTCTCAGTTGTGCAAGGAGCATTGTAATGATCCCCATGCACATAGCAGAACAAAAGTTTTGTGAATTCTCTCGTTGTTTACTTTGAGATGGAATGGAAAGTCCCCTTGGCATTTTCAGACTTTCCCTGCTTAATTTAAGCCCAGAGGTAATTTTTTTTTTCTTTTGGTAAATTGGTTGTAAATATCACTAGCCATTTCTGAGTCATTGAAGAGTGGTGGAAAATGCTTCAAACTCACTGTTAAGTAAAAACCAGTTTGGGGAAAATGTTATGGGGTGGCCAAACTTATGGAACTCAAGAGCCACACAAGTTAATTATTAAACCTTGAGAGCCCCACTGAGGCATATAGCCATATTTTACCTACTCCAGAATTACTAAGTTTAAAATTCATTGCACGCTTTAATTTTATCATAAAAAGAGGACAAATACTGACCCTACTAATGTCAGATTCAAAGGCATTACTACATATGAAGGTTAGCTGGGGCCCAGGCCCCTACCAGATCCAAGCTCCAGCTCCTGGCCTCAGCCATGCCCCCTTGTCCCTAGCCATGCCCACCTGGCCCAGGCTTAGTGTCACAGGATGCACATTTGTGCACCCAGGGGTATGATCTAAATCATTTTTCTGTTCACTTATACACTGGGATTGTATGCTTTTATGCCAGTTACACCATACAAACTTTCTTCATAGATGCTCATAACCTATTCTACGTGATTACTATGATGATACATTTTCTGTGGCACTTAAAGATTAACAAATTTATTTATTGCATGAGCTTCTCCCATTTTGTCAGATGCTTTGAAGATAAGGGAAATTACAGAATTCTGTATTATCCCTCACCTTCAAAGCTTCTGACAAAGTGGGATTTTCTCTCTCAAGCTTTTGCTCATGCAATAAATAAATCTGTTAGTTTTTAAGTGCCACAGAACTCCTTGTGTGTTTTACCAAACCAGACTAACTCCCTGAGCCATGCTACACATCTGCACACATGCATGTGGCTGAAGGAAACACATCATCATTAGCAATACTGCATAAGCTAATACCATTATATTTCACTCAAGGAGTTCCCTTCCCTAACTGTATTCATCCTTCTAGTGTTGGCTGAGGCTTCTGTAGCTACAATGTAGGGACACACCTTTAAAGTACCTGTTAGGAAACACCGTATCTGTTCTTTAATATCATAATTAAAATAATTAACTCAGTTTAATAAACATTACGACAAATGTCCAACAAAGATTTGTATTGTGAATGTGGACCTTCATTTTGTATACTTGAAACTTGTTTTAGGCGTATGCTGTGTAATTTCATTTAAATGTGTGAACAGGGTATGTGAATGAAGGGCATGCGTGATGGGATCAGTCAACAGTAGCCTTTCCTAATGAAATGCAAGTACCACCTAAATGGCTAAATAATGCAAACAAATCCCTGAAAAGGAAGAAGGATCCACCCCACAAAGAAAAGAACAAAATGCAAGATGAAAGTCAGTCCACAAATGGCTGATGATCAATGATCACAGGAGCAGGGAGGCAGCAAGACACAGCACGTCCCATAGGTTTACATGGGAGAAAACAAGTATTAAAAAGTGATGAGTAAAAAGATGAAAACCTTGGGTCTCGTTCTGCAACTGTTATTTTGGAGCATCAGATACGTGAATGACAGAGGCCTGGCTCTTTACTCTAGACTGGCTCAAGCAATACATAAAAGAGCTGGAAATAATATCACACCAAATTCCAGAATATTGTGGTTATGAATAAAACAAAGAAGGACTCCTTGGCACTCTTAAAGACTAACAGATTTATTTATCACATGAGCTTCTGTGAGAGAAAATCCCATCTTCAAGTATCTGATGAAGTGGGATTTTCTCCAACAAAAGTTCATGTGATAAATAAATTTTGTTAGTCTTCAAAAATGCCACAAGACACCTTGTTTGTTTTTTATTGAACTAGACTAACCCTGGTATTATATAGTTGTGTATATGTGGTTTTTTGTTTTTTTGCTATATTTACATTTACAAATAAATGTAGCATATTGCCTTGTCCCCTGAAGAGATCCTATTGCTAGTATTGTGGGGGATGGGTAGAGCCACCTGCAGCCCCCCCCCCCCCGGTGATGCCACCTGGGCTTGTGTGGAGGGGAGAAGAGGGGAGAGACCCAGGTCTCGCTGTCTGGGAGCCCCCTCAGCCCCCTTTGCAAAGTGCTTTGAGATGAAGAATGCTGTAAGTGTTAAATCTAACAGGAGTGAGTGATTACTTCTGTGTCTATTTAGGCAGTTTGCAGCTGTGGATCTCAAAGCACTTTACAAAGAGAGGTAAACATCATCAGCATTTTTATTTTGCAGGTGGGGAAACTGAGTCCCAGGAAGGCAATGTGACTTTCCAATGCAGGTCGGGGCAAAGCCTGAAAGAGACCTTTGGTCTCCTAAGTACCAAGCCCAGTGCTCTAGGAAATGCTTTCCCTCTGTGTATGGTTTAACTCCCCCCCATTTTTTTTTTAATCTAGAGACAATGCCATTGGTTTTAAACCAGATCATGTTACCTTAAGCAAGCCCTGGTATTCTCCCCCAATCCCTATCCCACAAGAGCCACCAAGGGGAACCAGATGACCAAGGAGGGGGGAAGAGACTGCTCCATGCCTGATGTCACCAGTCCAGAAGTCTGTCCTCCTTCTTCATTACAGTGACTAGATAACTGTGCTCGGATCCAAACTATATTTACATGGGAGTGACTGCTAGCAGCGGGGAGCACAAACTCCTAAAAATCCTGTGCCTCTTGCTTTTCCCGTTCTCCTTGTTTCCCCAGTGACCTGACTCTGAAACAACAGCCCCAAGGGCCCCATTGAATTCACCATTGTGGGGGCCACTTCAGGAAATGCTGCTTGACCCGGTTCCTCCCAGTCCTCAGGGAACACTGCTGCTTTGGCTTGGTGCAGGAGAGGAGAGGGGAGAGAGCCCCGGCCATGCTGTCTGGGCTTGGAGGGATGGAGGGGTAGAGCTGCCTCAGCTTGGAGGGTGGGGGGAGTCCCAGCTCACACTCCCTGTGTTGGGGGAGAGCTGCCTGCAGCCCACAATGGCCTGACTCCCCAGAGGGGCTGATTCGCCAACCAGTCCCGCCACGTGGCTGATCTCCCTGCTGCCTAATCCCACACCAGAGGAGCTGATGACCTGCCTGGCCCCCGCAACACGTCTCTACCATACTGCTTTACCTAATGTTGTCCCTCCCTGACTGTGAGGAGGATGAATCATGCATACAGGCAGCCTCTGCCTGCAGAGGGATTTAAAGTTCCCGCTGCCTAGTGACTCAAATGGCAGGCTGACTAACTGCGCCTGCACTGCAGGGAAAGAGTTAACGGGAGCCAGCAGATTCTCAGCAGCGGCTGAAGCCCCTGCAGCCCCATGGTAGCGACACCTCCGGTCAGATTCTAATAATTAATTTAGGTTACCATGAAAACTAGGCCTACCTATACAGTAAAAACTTAGTTTCTCCCTGCTGTCCCTGACCATGCCGCTGCTTCTCCCTGCTGTCCCCGATCCCCTCCCTAACCCCCAGACCGCCACCCTCCAGGGCCCCCTTACTTGGCTACTCCAGCAGCCAGGCACAGGCTGGGGCTCACTCCCCTTGCTTTAAGCCCTGCCTGGGGTGAGCATCCAATGTGGCTACTCTAGCACCTAGGCACAGGCTGGGGCTGCCCCCTGAGCATGCTCAGGGTGGGAGATTTAAAACTCCTAGGCTGGGGCTGCTTTCCTCTGGCTTCTTCCGCAAGCCTCACTTTTTCATTCAAGAGCCGCATGTGGCTCTGGAGATGCATTTGGCCACACCTCTTACTGGATGAAAACTAAAACACTATTGTGGGTTAGAAAGCTACAAAGATGCAGAAATGTAAGAACAGAAGTAAAGGATCAGTTTCCAACACTGCAAACAGTGTCCCAAAGTTCCTTTTCCACAAAGGTGATGGTTAAAAATATTTATCAGTAACCTGGAATAGTATATTTAAGTTAATAATAAAAGAAGATAGAGCACCTTCTTCAGAGACATCTAACAAAGCTAGGTGGCACCTTGAGGGCAGGTGAAATTCAATGCTGACAAATGCAAATTAATGCAAACTGGAAGGGATCTTTGAACTACTTGCTCCTTGCTGTGTTGTAAGGGCTTTCAGAGCATAAGCAACCACCCCTTTGTAACTATCCATGAATCTTAGCTTGTCTGTATGGAAAGGGACTTTGGGCACCTGAGTGTCTCTGTCCTCACAACCAGGTTCTGTATTTAGTGTGGCATTGGGGGCGATTGGGTAGGGAGTTGGCAGGACTTTGGGGGAGATGTACCTTACTCCGGCCACACAGAAATTAACCAGAAAAGCGGATGCAACCCCAGATTGTATTAATAGTTTTGTTCATCACTATGCAAAACTGTTGCAAGGAGATTGCAAACTCATTGTGGCAGGCACACTGAAGGGAGCTGAGGGTGCAATGTGCTCCTGGAGTAGAGGATATCTACTTGGGTGATGCTGGCCTCTCACGGAGGGTCTTGAGGTCCTCCAAGTTTTGAGGTTTTTTTCTTCCCCTCCCCTCACACAGGCCAGCTTGGTTCAACCTCAGAGAGGAATTTCTTGTGGGGATTTCCACGTAAAAAGTCTGCTGCACTGGCTTTCACCATAAAAGGGGATGCTCTGGCTCTAAGTTAACTGTCAACTACTCGGGGGAAAAAACCCTGCATGTCACTGTTGACAGCTCAGCGAAAACATTTCACAGCAGGAGGCAACCACAACAAGGCATGCTCAGTTGGGCTCCTAGTAACTAAGGCAATTGGTTTTACTGATAGACTGTGTGGAAAAAACTGCAGCAGCCAACCCAGTGCATTAATTTTTCTGTGTGTCCGATACTACATGGTATCTAAGGTCTGACTGAAGTCCACTGATGACCAGGGGAATCTTTCCATTGACATCAGTGGATTTTGGATCAGGCCTATTGAGTACATGATGGCACAGTATGATATATGTTTTATTGGCACATATTTGGGGAAGAGATATATGTACATTTTTTTAGAGATCAAAACAAATTATGGTTGCATCCTGCAAGGGAGCACTTAATAGAAAAGTATTTTTTGGCACCCTTCACACACCAGGTTTCAGAAGCCATTATTCAGCCCCATGTTTCTTGTTGCTAAATATCCTTCAGTTTCAGTTACTGTATTCTGGCAGCTAAAGATGATAAAGATTTATTTGATTGTTCATTTCCCTGTCAGTGCTGTGATTTTTCTGTTTTATCTCATGCTCTAGAATAGACCTACAACCTCCATAGTTAATAGCAGAAGTCTAGCTCTATAAGTGATTCTTGTATAAACTTAAATAGCAAAAGGTCTTCAGTGTGCACAATTTAATTTCCTCACATTCCCTCTAATTATGTTTTTTACTCAGAAATGTGCAAGGTATGTTAGACTGCTCTTAAGTGTTTTATAATATAATGTAATATAAATTTGATAATGTCTTTTCCTTTGGTTTCCCACTATTTCATGGTGGCTAATTATTGTGACTCGTTAGACTAGACAGCAGCAGACTGGTACTCAAATGCTACATTATGGAGTAAGTTCAAATGTTTTGTTTACCAGGTAAAGAGACTACTAACTGTGCTACAGAGTGAGAGACATCTTTTATTTGAGATTGTCACTGTCATGTAACTCTGTGTTAGCCAATGGCTAGGTACATCATCAATAGTTTGTTTCAAAACCATGCACTGTCCAGAGAGGAATGTAATGATGGTAAACTATTATTCAGTCCTTATGTCTCTGTTTCAGCCATTCAGTGGTCACATGTCCCAGTTTTTCACATAACATCTATTGTACCAGGAATGTCCTAGCTTTATGTTTCATCAGTGGATGCCTTTGTTTTTCCAGTAAGCCATATTGTTTTACTGAGGAAAACTTATTCTGTGTTTTTAGGAACCATTCATTGTCATAACCATTCAGTGGGAGGATCAGTGTTCAAAATTAAGAGAAAATTGGATGAATTTAGATAACACTTGTTTGAGTAGCTCAGGATCAATTCATTTAAGTCCTTCATTCTGAAAAACATGTTGAATCAGAAGCTGGCAGCTGTGACACCAATGCATGTTTTATTTAAAAATGTGTGCTGTGCTGTGTGTGAATAATTCATGACCCAAAAATATTTTGCCACAGAAGACACACAGAGTTTTAAATTTTGGAAACATGGTTCACTTTAATCGTGGGCATATATAGAGATCGTTGTCTATGTTATAGGAATGCTTTATGTAGGACCAGTGAGACTTGGTGGTGTGCAGATGGCTTCTAAATCTGGGTGGGTGGAAGTATGTAAATTTTTGTTCTCTTGTCTTTCTTATTCCTGACCTTGAATCTACACTGTACATATCTTTGCCATACTGAACAAGTGTGCACATCACTATGATGCGCAAGAAGATGATTCTAAGTCTAAAAACCAGACAGAACCTTTCATCACAATCCTGTTCTCATAAAGCGTGCTAGTGTTTGCATACGTTTTATGAACCCGATCAAAAGTTTGTCTTCATTTGTAGCACTTTACAGTGGAATTCACATGGAATAATGGAGCACATTCACAGGAGTAAATTAGTTCATTTTGATTCATTTTTATACAGAGAATACCAAGGCAGGCATGATTGGTCCCCTGTTGTAAAGAGTGCCCTTGCCAATGACATTCAATTAGCTTTCCAAATGAATTCCCCTGGATGGCTGATAGGAAGCTAACTTCTGTGATGACATTAGTGATGGCCCATATACCCTGGTTGCTAATACTAGCTATAAGGTGTCTAAAGGCTTTTCATTTTCTTGTGGGGAAAAGAAGTATGCTCTCATTCAAGCTATTTTTAATATTAGTCTTTAGTCACCAAACACCATGACTCATTAAAGTTTACTATAAACCCAAGTTTAACCAATGGTGATGATAATCAGAGATTTATTTAAATTGGTGCAATCTTTGGAAGCAAATTTTAAAATGTATGTCATTGTGCTTCCTGATTTAAAAGGATATCTAGTAATTAGGTTTGGATTGACACAAATCAGAATGTTGGCAAAAATGGGCAGAAGCAGTGATTCATTCTGTGTTTCAGTTAACAGTTTCTCAGTTTCACTTGTAAACAGAGAAACTGACAAATAATTATCACAGAAGGAGAGAAAAATCTTTTTTTTCTAATGTTAAAAGACCTAAAATCACTGTCTAAAATAATAATGGTGTGTAGTAATCAGTCTGGCAATTAATTGAATGAACAAGTTTATTCATCCCTTTGCTGAAATCTTCACTATTTGTTTTTGTTTTGATTTCATTTGATTTAATTCCTATTTAAAATAATACCTCTGTTTGTTTGTTAGTTTCCCCCTTTTGTTAGGACAGCAGAATTTTAAGTGGAAAAACTACAGCTTTTGCAATTTTTGCAGAATAGAGACTGCAATCCTAAAAGCTATAGCTTTCATGAAGTTCTCTCAGCTGTCTTTTCAGATGGCCATGCGTTTGGCAACACAGCTCAGGTGATAAAGATGATAAAATATCTAGTTCTCCAGAACTTTTTTTGCCTTTTATTGTATTATAACTCATTGGATAGAGTAGGCTGGATTTTAATTTTACATGACAAATGTATGAGAATCTAAATCTTCTTAAAAACTCTGATAGTATCATGAAGGCCTCATAAGTTATAGTAGAAATAACTACCTTGACACTACATATGAAGACTGAATTATAAATATAAGGAAACTGTCTCTTGAATATGACTAAATTTTCACCTGAAATATTGACGTACTGACTGGTCTCCATCACATAAGAATTACTATGATATTTTCATATTTTATGACAGCTAGAAATAATGACTTTAGATTTCCCCCCCCCCCCATTGCCTGTCATTACCTAGGGGGCATTTACTGTGCATGAAATTAACTACGGTAAATTGTCCCTTGTTCTTGCCCATACAATTAAGAACTTGCAGTGATTCTATTTCTTTAATATATTGCATAATTTTAAGTAACTTGTCTGTTTTGCTTAACATTTTCTTTTATCATTGTCATTATTTAGTTTGTTCGTGCCTTTGAAAACACAAGTTTATAAAGCCAGGTGGGAACTTAGGTCTCAGTCCCATGAACTGCTCAAGTACAAGCTCAACTTTCAGCATATTAGTCCAATTAAAATTACTGGGATTACACGTATTTAAAATTAGGCATGTGTGACGTTTTTCTGCTTGATCAGAGCTCCAGACGTGAGTGAAAAGTGGGCTGGATGTCTTTGGATATTTGTTTTCTAAACAGAATTTTCATTTAACCTCATTTACTCACCCTTCGTGTTTGTTTTTCCATGAATATTTGAGAACTGAGGGTATGTCTGCTTATGGAGACTATATCACAATAACTCAGTTGCTATAGCTATGCCATCTTGATTCCAAAATATAGACACAGTTTACAGTTAGGGTGTTTCCATTGGTACGGGAATACAATCTCTCCAAACAACATCAAAATTGGCCCAAGCATTCTTCCACTGACACAGCTGGACCTATGTTGAGGGTTATGTCTCCATGGCTATGTCAGGTAGGGCTATACATTTTCATACCCCTAATCAACGCAGCTATGTCAACTTTTAAGTGTAGACTAGATTTTAGGGTAGGATTTTCACATGCACTTAGTATTTGCCTAACTTGACTTCAATGGGAGCAGTTAGATTAGGTCAGTGGTATTTTTGAAATACTTCCCAATTTCTCTGAATCCTAGGATTGGATTCTCTGCTTAACAGCTCTGTATCACTTGTAGATATTTATATTTGTGTCTTCTGCATCAATATGTTACAGAAGGCAAAGGGTGAACTTCAGTTTCAGTGTTGGCTTGGGAGACACACAAGAATTCCCCAATGGCAAATAGTCATAAGCCAGATTCTGAGGTCTTTTTATCTAGTTTTTAACTAAATTCATGCTCAGGCAAAGTCCCAAAGTCTGAAGGATTTTACTGGTGGTGTGGCTTTCAAAAAGTGCTTTACCCCTTAATATCCTTCCTAGCGTGATGATGCCTAGCAGTCCCCCAACCACAATTTTTATTTGGTAGTTTTACTATTCTCTGTGCTTTTCTGTCACTGCTTTCTCTGTCTTTTCTTGGTTCCCCAGTGGCACAAATTCCCTCTGATTTTTTTCTGTTATATTTTTTGTTTTCCCTCAGATTTTGCCCTTGCTAGTCTACTCTGTAATCTGCCCTTAGTTTGAGGGGTAGCCATGTTAGTCTAGTTGAGCAAAACAAACAAGGAGTCTTGTGGCACATTTAAAGACTAAAACATTTATTTGTTGCATGAACTTTCATGGGAGAGACCCCATTTCATCATATACCTGAACACAGAAAGTAAAAAAATATAGGGAGGACAGATAAATGCAGTGAAGCATAATCACAGGATCAGGTCAGACCACTTCAGCAAATCACACAGGTTGTACTGATTCAAACTGAGGGAACAACAGATAGGGAGGGTAAGAGAGGCAATACTGTTTATAATGAGAAAGCCAAGACATATCCATCACAGAGTGGCCAAGGAGACTGAAGTGCAATGGTTAAAGTATAATTTGGTGGGCCTGGAACACTCCTAAATTTCCAGACCCCCTTCATGCATCTCCAGGCCCCCTTCACCCACCCCAGCCACTGCCCCCCACCCAGCTACTGCACCCAAAATGCCTAACCCCCATCAGACCCCTCTTTCCCCATGTCTTCCTCAGCCCCAGTCCCCATTCCCTAAGCTCTCTGCCCCCAGGTCCCCACTACAACCCTTCTAACCCCCACAGCTTCCCCAGCTTGACTCCACTCCCTTCAGCCCCCAAATCCCCTCCACACTGCTTCAGCCATTTTCACTCCCCATGTTCCCATTTCCCCACTCCAGTGCCTTCAGCACCCCCCAACACCTTCCACACTTTCCCAGCCCCCTCCGTCCCTAGCCAATACCCCAGCGCCCACGCAGTCCCCACTAGAGCACTGCAAATCTGTGGATATCCGCATTATATCCGCATCTGTGGATACAACACGGATATCCTCAGACCATTTCTTGTGGATGCAGATTGGATACGGATCCATAGATTTTTATCTGCACAGGCCTAGAGCCCTGCAAATGTGCAGATATCCACATCCACGGATACAACATGGATATCCGCAGACCATTTCTTGCGGATGCAGTTCGGCTACGGATCCACGTATTTGTATCCGTGTAAGGCTCTAGTCCCCACTCCAGCCCTTTATAGTCCCGTCCCCATACCTCCTCTGATAGACAGACACTCCCTGCCCAGACAGACTCACCCCCCCCCGTCTCCTGGCTAGAGGCTGATTTGCTGCCTTCCTGCAGCTGGCCTCCCCAGGCTCCTCCATAGCTGACGGGCATGGGTAGGAGGAGCGCGGCGCTCTGTGATGATGTCATCACTACGCATCCACCCCTTCCAGGAGAGTTCTGTCACCATGGCAACGCAAAGCAGCCCATGGGGGAGCAGATTCTGCCTGTGGGTGGGGTGGGGAAATGCACCAGAATGCTGCCATCCAGCTGCTGTTCCTATTTTTAGGGGCCCTCGGAACACCGGCCCCTAAAAATGGTGGGCCCCGGAACGGCGTTCCCGTGCATTCCACCTTACTTGAAGCCCTGTCAAAGTGATTCCTATTGGTTTTTGAATGTTGCCAGTTCTGATGTCAGATCTGCATCCATTTATTCTATTGTGCAGAGACAGTTCCATTTGTCAGATGTATAAAGCTGGAGGGCGCATGATGGCATTTATCACACTGGTGAATGAATGTCAGTTCTGCCCACATACCTACATTAATGACACCATCATAAGACCTAAGGAAGCCAGCTACTCCACCAAGGGCTCATTCACAAATGTTATAGATGCTGTCATGTGCCCACAATGCCCCTTTGAACACATGGGACTGTCTTTGTGCAAAAGAATTAATGAACGCAAATCTGACGTCAGAAATAACAGCATTCAAAAGCCCATAGGAGATCACTTGAATCCATCACACAGTGGCCAGGGAGATTAATCTGTGATTATCTTTAAACAGGTTTATTCTAGGTCAAGACTTCAAAGAGAGACTTCAGAGTTAAAATTCATATGCAAATTTGAAACCATCAATTCAGGTTTGAAAAGGGATATTTCTTGGCTTTCTCATAAACAAAACCAACAAGGAGTTCTGTGGCACTTCTAAAGACTAACACACTCAGGCAATAAATAAATGTGTTAGTCTTTAAAAGTGCCACAGGACTCCTTGTTGGTTTTGCTGAACTAGACTAACATGGTTACCCCATTGGAACTTGTCCTTAAAAACAGTGATTGTTGCCTCTCTCACCGTCCCTATCTGTTGTTCCCTCAGATTGATTCAATACAGCCTGTTTGATTTTGCTGACATAATCTGACCAAATCCTGTAATTACACTTACCTGACTGCATGTATCCCTCCTCCCTGTACTTTCTTTTTAACATTGTCAAGCAGCAAAGTGTGATCTTTCCCATGATAACTCATGTGATATACTTAATTAGTCTTTTAAAACTACCACAAGGCTTCTTGTTTGTTTTGCTGTCCTTGTTTATTTTTCTCCTTACTTTCCATTTTCTTCTTCTTGTAATATTAAACTACACAGTTCATTTTATTGTTTAACATTTTTAACAGTAAAATGCTTTGATTAAAAGACTTTTTGTTAAATAAACAGTTTTGTTCTCAGAATTATTATTTAATTGTTTATAGTCTGGGGCAGCACTGCATTGCCAGGAAACCAAATGAATATCTATCTATACAGAAAATACAAAAAGCTCTGCTGTGTTAGCCAGGCATAAATACAATTGGATAGCTATTGCTTGAGTTTAATCTGATCAGCTGTCAAATTTCATCAAAGCTATAATAGGTCAGAAAATGAGCTTGTTCCTTCTCTTTCCAAATTTAGTGCTACACACTTTGAAGGAGAGGAGAGAACTAGACGAGTCTCACGTTTTCAGAAATAAGTGTATGTAATTTGTTTGCATGGTTACCATGAGCTCATGCATCTTTGCAGTTATTGTATGTGCAAGTATCAAGTTAGATGTTTCAGTGAATTTGTAGCAAAAGTGCACACAGCTTTGCATATGTGCATTTATGAAAATACAGGCCTTATTTGATATTTGAATGTTTATTTTCAAATGATTTAAGTTGATTTTGGAGCCAAAACTGTAATAAATATTTGCTCTGAAATTAAATACACAAGTGGGTAAGGCTCATGTTGCAGTTTGAAACTGACATGAGGCTGAAATTATATCTTTCAACATGGAATTTTGTCTCCAGCTGCCTAGTCAGGTGTGGAGGTTAAGGGAGCTTGTACTTGTGAATTCTGGAATAACAGAAGTCAAGGAAGATTCAATGTCTTAACATCCATCAATGAAATAACCCCATTTAGTCAAAGTGTTTATGTCAACAAAAATGGAAACATTTGAAAACTACATAAAGCATTGGGGAAAACCAAGCATCTTAGCATTTAAATGTGTGGTCATTAGTTTAATGCACTGTTACAGTCTCTCTGGCATTCTTCTTTTCTGCTAACAACGAAATATAAGGGGAAGCCTATAAATGTCCATAGCTGCCAGAGGGTTTAAAACCAGGATAGTTGGAAATGCAAGCAAATTGAAGCATTTAACGCTTTGCTTATTTAAATGAGCTATTAAATGTTTAATATAGGTGCAGGAGAAATTGCTTAAGATGGTCAGGGATGCAGCTGAAAATGCCTGGGTGTATATCCTATGAATAAATATAGTCTTTTGAAGAAGAATAATAAAAGATGGAGTGAACTGAATGAAGATGGGTGTACAACCAGATTTTGCATCACTTTTATAACTGTTGAATAGGAGAGTGATATTTTACTGATAAAGTTATATCAGTACAACCTCTTGTATTCCTATCATCTGTGTAAAGGTGCCTTATACCAGAATTGGATAGTTCTTCCCTTGCAGGAATTAGCTATCCTGCTATAAATCATCCTTATGCTACAATAATTGTATCTGTCCCAGGGTGGGCTTATATTGCTTTAACTATACCAGTGCAGTTAGAGCAGGAGGCATAGAGACAAGCCCCTAGAGGAAGAGAAATACAGGAAGCCCCACTGGTATTGTGAATCCTTTTAGCTGTCTATATCTGTTATGCTGTCAAAGCAACAGTGGCTTGCTTTAGTAAGGCCTCTTGTGCTGCTGTGTTCTTCTCCCTTGCTTTCTGCACACTCAAGTACTCCTAAGCTGTGTCATTCATTGAGGTAGCTTGATCTGATAGACAAGATGCTCAGAGACATGGTTCACTTGGTAGCTCCTCCATTAGTTTGCTATGTGACCATGGGCAAGCCAATTCTCTTCCGTGCCTCTGTTCATCCTACCACCCCTTTATCTTAACTGATTGAAAGCTTTTCATGGCACAGACTATCTCTTGCTGTGTGTCTGTAAAGTGCCTAGCACTAGGGATTCTGATCTGTTGAGGATTGCAGGGGTTATGGTAATACAAATAAAAACTAATCATTTAGACAAGTGTATTGTTAAATAAAAATTTGCCTATAGCCTAAAAGTAAAATATGAAATAAAACTGAAAAAAGGATAATGTTTTGAAGGCAAAATAAAAATTAATCTATTTTATTATGGAAAAACACACAGTTATAGTTGTTCTGAACAGACAGTTGCATGTTTCATTCTTTTTCTCCAGACTAAAGCTTCTGAATGACCAATAATTCTCCTTTTTGTTTAACTGTCAGTCCTGCCAACCCCTTAAAATTCAAGTGTTCACAACTGCCATTAAAATTAATATATGCATGGGGATTCAATTCATACTGTATTTAGTAAGTAATGGCTTTTTGGGAAGCATCCAGATAAGCTTGAAAACAGAATATCGTGACAGAAAGAAATGATTTCTGTGAGAAAGTAGGCCAAAACAGGTTTTATCTGAGCTGCCCTCCACCTAAAAACTTTTGGTTTGGATTAAAAAAATCTAATTTATGCAGTGATCTCCATCATTAGATATCAAAGGTTTTTATAAAGATGGGCAAGCATAATTATCCCTGTTTTACAAATGGGGAAACTGAGGCATAGAGGAAAAATAAATTGCATAAAACTCAATAGATGAGCCAAGATTAGAACCCTGTTCTCCTGGCTCCCCATGTAGCACCTTTCCCACTTCTGCTTTTCTAATTTGTCCTTAAAGATTGAATTTGGGTCATTTAGTTTATTAGTTGTGTAACATTTTCTGGCTCAGTATCACACATAATATATACTTTTCCTGTTTATATAGTTAGGGAGCTCTCTGGCCCAGATCCACAACAAATCCTGAAGTCCCAGTTTTAGGTGACTAAATCCTGACCATCTAGAACCCCTGCTATAAATAACTAAATGAACCATTAACTCAGGGAAACTGGACTCTGTCTCCCACCTCCTCGGCAAGAGCATGATTCACTTGCCTGGTGTTTCAGACCCTTTTTCTCTGCTTCAGTGACTACAAGTACCCTTCCACAGTAAAAGAGCATCAACAGGAAAGACTCAGAGAGCCCCACCTCAGAATATCCCATAGGACAGTGGTTACAGCACTCTCTCCTGAGATGCAGGAGACCCGTATTAAAATCAGTTCTTCCCCTCCAGCAGAAGGGAACTTAAACCAGCATTTGCCATGTCCCAGGTGAGTGCTCTAATTTTATAAGGGGAACAGTTTCTCCTCCTCCGGCCATTTTGCATGGTGTGAAGCAAGTGCCAAATTCATTTTCACAGAAAACAATTTGGGCATTTAGGTCACCTGTCTCCAAGAAAGAGGTTCCTGTTTGTGAATGGCAAACAAAGGTAAATATCTTCTGTAACCTGGAATTAGGCACTTAACTCTTGGGGAGGGGGATGCTTATTCGTCTTTCATTGTCTTGTTGGCAGCTCCCTGCCTAGAGTTCTGGCTTTTGTGGTCTCATTCTTAAGTGCCCATCTCTTTCCATGTATTGTGTAGCTAATACGTATCTCTGACCACCTATTTACAGATTGAAGCTCTGTTCCTACGATTTTTTTTTTTTCTTGTGAGCAAAAAGTGGTCTGCAGGGTCTTGCAAAGCGACTGCTGCTCCCCTCTGGCTGCAGATGGGAGTTGCTGCTTGAGGACCCAGGTGGAGCATGTTGCCATGGGGCTACAAAACCAATACAGACTCCTTGCTGCAGCTAAGGGAATGGGAGGTAAGCACTTTCTTCCACATAACTGTAGCAAGGAGCAGGGCAAAGTGCTCCACCTGGGTCTATAAGTGCTGGGATTTGTGCTGGAGCCAGCGGGAGAGGAGCACTGATCTCCTGTCCCTTGGCTGCAAAAGAGAACCAGCATCTAGAGACATGGTGTGCATGGGGCTCTTGGATTAACACAAGTTCCCTGCTGTAACCAGGGTGACAGGAGATCAGGGAGGGGGCAGCCTGGTCATTGAATTCCTTCTCTCTGGCTGCAGTGAGAATAGGAGGTGGATGCTGGTGGAGACTAGTGGCTCTCAGGGTTGTAAAATTGATATCTGTGGCTCTTGAGCCAAAAAGATTAGAACCACAGGTGTATGTATGAATTTTTGCTAACCTTAGACCTATGAAATATAGCAGAGTTCGCATGGAAGGGGAAAAAAGAACTCCTCATCAAATCTTTCCCTTACAATTGTCATTTAGTGTTCTGTCCTTTTAACCATTGGGCTGCTCCCCACAGCATTTACAGTGGACATCTTGGATCAAAAGGGAGAATAGCATTTATAATACTCAGAGGCTCTCTCTTTCTCTCTTCCCCCCCCCCCCCCACCGATGCTTCAGTGACCATGATTTTTTCAGAGCTTTTAATTCAGTTCTTGCAGACATCTTGGATTCCACAACTACTGGAGGGAAACTTTTCCCAGGTCCCTCTCTCAAGCTGACAGACCTGCTAATACTGTTAATCATTTATATAATGCTGGAAGGTGAGCATGGCCTGGTACTGCCTTACATTACAAACAGCTGGTGTGTCATCAGTCACTGAGAGGTTGGTTGATCATTCTGCAGTAGCTGGAATGCTTCCTAAAATATGTGCATTTTTGGGAACTCCTTAAATGAGAGGTGGGAGGAAGCTTGTCTTGAATGAACTAGAAGATGACTTTTATTGCAGACTCAACCACCAAATTCAGTGCCATTCTGCCTTGACAAAGGGGAAAATGTAATTGTTTTGTAATTTAACTGGGACTTGAACATGCTCCTGAAAGTAGTGTGATTTGGAAAGATAAGGTATGTTACATTCTAGCTACACTTATAAGGGTGGATCATTTTAAAATGTGGTGTGGTATGCTGTATATAAGTTTCCCAGCATGCTATTTGCAGGGAGTGATCCAACTCATCCAATATGATTACACAGACCATCTTAAATCATGTGACTAAAATCTTGACACCACCCCAAACTGTCAGGTATTCTGTATGTGCTGAATATTTACAGAAGGGTGCAAAGGTAGATAAATCTTAGAGCTTGAATATATTTCACTGTTACTATTTTTACACCCCTCCAAATGGAAAAGCTAGGCTCCCATAGTACTGTGTGCCCATCTGTGTAGGCCTGGGAAGGAGAGAGAAATTATAACAAATCCATTTAGATACTTCTACATATAGATTTCCCATATGTAATAATGTCGCTGGCTATGGCTACAGTGACAAAGTTATTTCAAAATAGTTATTTTGAATTAACTACTTTGAATTTAAATCAAACATTATTTTGAATTAGAAAGTTTTCGCTAGACCGCCAATTTGAAGTAAAGTAGGCTTTAGTAATTCGAATTAGAGAGTCTTCACTGGATTCTCTAATTTGAACTAGGGGAAGGTAGGAAAGTGCATAGGGAAATTAGTTCAAATTAAGTTTACGCAGCAGCTAAAAGTGGCTTAATTTGAACAAATAACTTTGAAGTAACCATTACTTCAAAGTAAAAGGTTGTCTTATAGCTAATTAGTGCTTCCTTAATTTGAAATAAGGAAAGGCTTAATCTGATATAAGAAAATGTCTCCACGGATGGAGATTATTTTTGAATTAAGTTTCAATTCAAAATGACTAGTAAGTATAGAGGCACCACCGTTGTGAACACTAACATCTCACAATATGCCTAACTCTGTTGCCTTGTTGAGAAGTGTAAATTCCCAGCTCTGCACAGAGATTAAAAAAATGCCCAAAACCTAGCACTGAACTAGATGGTAACCTAGACCTATTGCTTGTCGAAAATCTTGGATCTGAGACCAGGATAACTTAATTTTGAGGTGAAAAGGAATTGTTTTCCATGAGCAATAGTTTAAAAAAAAAAGTGGCTGTTTGCATCTGCTCAGAGGTTTGGAATGTTAGAAATAGTCGCACTGGCGCTGGATTAGTGGGCAGAGAGCAGGTGATGGGGTCAAAAGTGCATCATGGCTGCCATTTATCATATGGATATTACTAATGTGTAAGTGGTGTGTATTTTCATACTGCTCAAGTATTTGTAAATATACATGTATTCAAAATGGATATTTTAAAAAAAAACTAACAAATATTCTCTGTCAGAAATATCAGAAGTTCCATTTAGCTTCAAAGGTCTGAAGAACTGCAGTGTGGTGCAACATTATTGAGCTGGAAAAAATCTTAAAATACTGGAATCTTGAGAGAAACAAGGCTGGGATGTCGGTATGATTATTTCATACTTTTTGGCTCCTCTGATTCACTCTAGCACTGGACCTCTCCCTTTCCTCCCTCCCTTAGCCCCAGGAGGCTGCCATGACCTTACTAACCGCCCACAGTTTCTATGTTACTGTCAGCATCCTTACATTTGACTGATGAGAAGTATGTGGTTATTCAACATATCACAAAACCAGCTATGGCGATAGTAGGAGGGATCTGGAATATATTTATAGAAATCTGTAAACAATCATTTCAATTCAGCTATTCAGTGCTGTGCCTGCATTAGCTTACAAGCTGTCATATTGGCTTTAATACTTTCACCTCTTTTTAAAAATGGTCAAGTACTCAGCTGTATTCCCAACCATTTTGTATTTCATAATATTCTATTTAGAGATGATTTCTGTTTTGAACTGCAGTAACCTAGAAGGTTTTCTTTTGTGATTACACATATTTCGTTGATTTTAAGAGGCTTGACAAGCAATGATTCATTGACATTCCCTGTGCGGTAAAAGGCTGTTTTAGGCAACGATCACACATGCATCCGCTTTGTTACATTTAGCTCAATATGGGGGGAAAAAGTTGTGAAACCCTTTTGGAAAGATAAACAGTGCAACATGGGAACATTAGTGCCTAGAACACAGACACTTTTGCAATCAGTCGGGCTTTTTTTACTCACCATTGCATGATTTAACCACATTGGAATGATCCCGTCGAGGCTCTTGGGGTAAACCAGTTCTCGATTGTATGTATACAACACCCAAAAGGACATAAACACAAACTGGAACAAAAAAAAAGGTTTGTTTTAAAAGGAAAAACTGTGTGCGCGAAAAATGTGAGCTTGCTAGATAAAACAACCAATATATCTCACAAATTACAGAGAAGGGAAGTTGCTACAAAACACAGTACTCCGCTGCTGCTGCAGCCATGTCAGTTCTACCTTGTCTCTGTGTTCTGCAAGAAACCTGTCTTCTACTGAATAACCTGCTGACACTGAAATTTTCAGAGAATGTACAACTTGTCCTTGAACCTTTTTTTATTTTGCCAGTAGGATCCTGAATGGTTGAAGGATCCTTTCCAGTACTTGTCATGCCAAAGGATTTGTTTTGCTCAATAACAAGGTAAAAGAAGGTAATGGCAAAATTGATTGTCTGAACAGTGGCATATTGGTGAAGGCTGTGCACTTCATTCCTAAGCTGTAAGCACAGAAGTAGTCTGTATCTTGGGCCCATCTCATCCAATAGAGGAGGATTAACAGTGGGAGGATTGAAGTGTAAGAAATGAATCCTGGGATCAGCTACTGATATCCAAAAGCTGATTTGTACTTTCTTGGCCTGGTTTTACATTTAAGGATGGGTTGTCCATATTATGGAAACTGAGGGCATGAGAGGTGGGGAGGATTGTCCATACTAAATATAGTGCATGCTGGTTATGACCTTTCCTGTATATCTAGAAACATGCGTGGGGGAATATGACAGCAGTGTTACAAGAAAGTGATAAGCATAGAACGACTAGGAGCTGAGACAGTTAGTCTCAATCACTGGAATGGCCTCTTTTGATTCACCTGGCTGAAATGCTTGTGGATCTGCCTCAAGATGAGTTTCAGTTCTCCTGAGGCCAGCTTCTGCAACCCTTCCTTACATTGAGTTGCACTTACTCATATGAGTATTGTAGTGATTCCAGTCTGGCCCATTATATGCTGAATCATTTGGCAGACAGTTGTCTTCATGGGAGCAGACAGTCCAAAATCAATCTGTTACTTGCAGATTATTCTAAATAATGTAATTGTAACTATGTCTGTTTCTCTTCTGTGTTTAAATTCACTTTGCGGTCAGGGAAGACAACATGAAGATTTGTTGCCTTTTAAGGATCCTCTGTGAATCTTAAGGCACGTTGTTGCCCTTTAAGTGAAACTGATTAGATTTCAGTGATTTCTGTAGGTAGCAGAATGTCTACTTTCTGCCCTTTGATTTTTGGTGGATCTCTGCTTGTGACTGGGTTGTAGTGGGGACTTACAGACCAATGTGTCAGAGCACTCCATCATGCTCAACATTAAACCATGTCTGGAGCTAGATTTAAGCATCATTTCTTCATGTAAATAGACTTGTTCTCTTTTCAAGAAACAAAAAGAGGCTTTCTAGTAATATCTATATCTGTTTTGTATGTATGTATGTGATGATTATGCATACATTGGTTACTTACCGTGGCCACAGGGAAAGCCAGGACACTGAAGAGAAGGTCTCTGCAGGAAATTATATACTTAACATTTCGCATTTTCTTAATTAGTTTCAACACATCAGCCAGGAAGGAGACCCCATAGAAAACAGCCTGCAAAACCTAAATTAATTACAGATAATTAGGGAATCTTCATTCTTCTTTAATTAGCATGTTTCTGCATGAACTCTGTACTTGCTCTTTAGGGAGCTGTTTTGTTGGTGAACCACAAGTCAGCACCAAGGAAATCGTTTTTGGCTAAAGCTTCCTTATTAACTGAAAGTGATTAAATAAAGTAGTTCAGGAGATTACTTTACCAGTACCTCATTTAATGGGCCAGATAAATACAGTGTGGTGTGTGAAGAGTGAGCTTTATTCAGACTGGAAGTGGAAGGATGTGTTGAAAAATAGGGCTTTTTCCAACTAATATGTCAGTTGTTAATCTCAATGTAATATAATAGCGATAGAAGGGGACAAATCTGTTACTATGCTGAGTTCTAATGTTTCTTGCAAAGCAGCCACTATAATTTTCTCACAGTTTAGCCAAAATAGTGCATCCTGTCTGGCGATGTGTTGCGTTCATGCCAATACTATACCATTTAACCAAAACAAAACACCCCAAAAGGGTTGAAAAGCCGCTAGAAAAAGAGTTGCCCTCTACTAGGTCCTGAACCTATTTCTGCTAAATTCAGGGAGATGCAAGGGTGGGATTTCTGGTTCAGATTGTCAAAGATATTTAGGCAGGGATTAGTCACCTTTTGGATATCTTGGTCTCAGTATCTAGAAATAAGAGCCTCGTCTCGCTAAAGCCAGTTGAATTACTTCTTGCATATAATGTAACCACTGAATTCTGTCTCTTCTTTTTTTTTAAACTAACTTTATAGATGGTCCGATGATACTATGCAAATTTATTGTCAGTGTTCTCCTCCACTGATTGTGAAATAATTGTATTTGAAAATAACATTTCTCATTGTTCAACTACCTCTGCTGGCACTATGTGATAAACCATAGTGCACTAAACATGGCAAGAAGTAAAGATGAAACCTGTTGAGACTTTACTGCTCTTTTGACTTTTAATCTATAACTGCTTCTGAATCTGACTTCAACTTCCTTAATTACCAATAGCATTTTGAAGGCGATATTGTTCCACTGTTGTGCTTGGAAACTCACTCTACTGCAAATGCTGGTGCTGCAAATGGAAAACTGCTATCTGTCTCACATTCAGAATGATGTCTCTTCCCCCATGTTCTTACCCTTAATCAAGTTTCTATCTGGAGTTTGTGTGATCTCAGAGGTTGGACTGATTGATTCATCAGGAGTCTGGAAAGGTAGAGCTTGAGATGGGACAGCTTTAGAACAGAACTGCAGCATTAAAAAGTATTACACTATCAAGTATCTGACTAAAGAAAGAATGATGTGGTTGCACATCAGCAATCATCAATTTTGAACTTCACTGAGCTTTTTGCTAAGAAAGTTTTAGAGAGAGGATAGAGCTACAAGGAGGCAGGATCTGGTTTTAACTCTGCCTCCCCATTGCCCAAATATTTCACAATACTGTACTTTGTGCTTTCATAGTGTCTTTCCACTGAAGGTGTCAAAGGGCATTCAAATACTAATGAATTAAGTCTCACAACCCTCCATGAGGTAGATAATTGGGTTTTAAAAAAGACTGGGAAACAGATGCATAGAGGGACTAAGTGACTTCCTCTGTGACCGTGGGCAAATAAGTGGCAGATGTGAGAGTAGAAGGCAGGTCACTTGACACACACAATGGCTCACTCCACAGAGGATAGGAGGCTTATGGACTGAATAACATAATTTTCAATGAAAATACCACCACCACCTCAAACCACAGATATTTTTGGTTCAAGTTCATTCCAGCTTGAGAGATAAGACTCAAACTGGGGAGAGTGGTAGATATGCAGGAGACCAGAGCTAGGATACAGAGTGACCTAGACAAATTGGAGCATTGGGCCAAAAGAAGTCTGATGAGGTTCAACAAGTGTGGAGTATGGCACTTCATATGGAAGAATCCCATGCAGTGCTACGGACTAGGAACCACTGGCTAAGCAACAGTTCTGCAGAAAAAGACCAGATGGTTACAATGGACAATAAGCTGGATATGAGTCAACAGGGGGCCCTTCTTGCCAAGAAGGCTAGTGGCATATCGAGCTGCATTAACAGAGATTGCCATCAGAAGGAGAGAAGTGATTATTTTCCTCTATTCATCACTGGTGAGGCCATATCTGGGGTATTATGTCCAGTTTGAGGCCCCGCATTTCAGAAAGGATGTAAAGAAATTGGAGAGAGTCCAACATAAATGATTAGGAGAGTGGGGCACATGACTTATGAGGAGACTGAGGAAACTGGGCTTATTTTGTCTGCAGGGGTTGGGGGGATTCAATAGCAGCCTTCAACTATTTGAAGGGGGGCAGAGTTCTAGGAAAGGTGGAGCTAAGCTGTCCTGTCATTTGCTGCCACTAAGAACAAGGAGCAATGGCTTCAAGGAGTAGTGGAAGAAATGCATGTTGGACATTAGGAAAACTTTTTCCCTGGAAGGGTGGTGAAGCACTGGATTGGGTCACCTGGAGAAGTGGCAGATTCTCCATCTTGACATTTTTAAGGTGCAACTTGACAAAGCCTTGTCTGGGATGATTAGTTGGGGTTGGTCTTGCTTTGAACAGGAGGTTGAACTAGATGACCTCCTGAGGTCCCTTCCAGCCCTCATTTTCTGTGATTCTATGAAAATAACTCGCTAAATGTATATTTTTTTCCACTGACTTCCTTCTCAAGACTAACCTCTATAACTGTGGGTACAGTTTTGAATGCTAGGGCCTCAATCCTTCAAGATGAAGGGCTTAGAGCCCTTAAGCATATGCTTAACTTCAGCAGGACTACTCATATACCTAAAGTTCAGGAGGAGTTTAAGTGCTTTGCTGGATCAGAGCCAAGAGCTTCATTCCTTGAGGAACACATATGGGAAAGGGGTGCTAAAAAACTGCTCTTGTTCCTGTATACTGTTGGCTGTAACTACTGCAGACTGTGGAGCCAACTACAATGTTCAATTAAATATTGTCTCCTTATATTTTCAATGGCATGAAAAATGGCTGTGAAATGACCTGTGTGACATGAGGATGTTGAAAGTCTGGTGATGCGCAGTGACTAATCATTCATAAAGCATCTCATAGGCTTCCTCCATTTGAGAGATGCATGGCTTCCAGAGTATGAAGCTTAGATGATTCCTTTCATGATGAGCCTTACATTAATCATGAGACAGAAATAAACTTCATTTTTTTCTCCCCTAGAATCAATTAAAACAAACATTTGGATGGAAAAGAAACAGATGCTCCCAAACCATCCAAGTTTTCAGTCTAGCAATTTTTCTGCAACTTACAGAAGAAATTGGAATTATCTTCCGTACTAAAAACTTTCCATTTATTTTTCTTTACTCTGTGTGTGTGTGTGTGTGTGTGTGTGTGTGTGTGTGTGTACGCGCACGCGCACGCGCACATCTGTTCACACACAAGTCTCTGTAAACCAGCTCATTCCCAAATAAAAAGCCTTGAATTTAGTCTTGGGTCTACTTTTAAGACACCCAAAATTCTACCCTTAGCTTTACTAATAGAATCCAAAGTAACTGCATTGTATTCAGTGAATTTACGTTGGTTTATGATGGCAAGCAGAACTTGGCCCCAGGGTGCTAAACCTGACTTTTTTTTCTTTTAAAGTATAAAGTAAGGAAATTAACAGTTATAAGTAGATTAATGACATAACTGAAATAACATACATTCCACATCCAACATGGTTTAAGAAAAACAAAGAAGTGCAACTAGTTAATGTGCACACTCTAATTACAAGCTACTACAACTATAGACTTTGGAAAATTAACGCTTATCACAGCCAATGTAAAGAAAGGAATTGTGGTACTGCTACTCACTTTAGGTGAAACTTATTTCTGTCCAGAAGGCACACCTAAGGTTTATGAACACTTCTATCCCTCTTAAGCCTTATCTGGAGAGCATAAGCAAGAGTAATTGGTGCATGAGGCTGAATGTCCCTCCTTGAGGATATAGCTAGTTTGAACTAGGTCCATAATTTCTGACTCCAGGAGACATACTCAAACTACCACTAGTCAAGCAAATACACTAGAAATAGAAGTTAGTGGAAGGAGTAGTAGAGGGGCTATCAACCTAAAGTTTGATCCAGGTCAGGTGACTAGATATGTTCTTGGATAAGCTCACCATCCCTGTTACGCTGCTGCAGATACACTTCTATTTTCCATCCTCTATGTGATCAAAGCTAGCACAGGTATGTCTCTTCAAGTGGGAGGCATAATTTCCAGCTTCAGATGTAGACATTCTTTGACAGGAGTGTGGGAGTGAAGCCCTGACACCACAGGGTAAGTCTACGCTGTAATTAGGCTTGGTCTAAATTTACCTTGAAATTTGGTGGCAGTCAATGAGAGTTATGCAGGCTACACCGACTAGCTTGTGTAATTCCTGTTGACATCATAACATCTCATCTTTGCTGCGGTGACAGGAAATGTGTTCCTGCTGATGTAGCGCTATACCACTTGGTGGCTTCTGGGTTCCAGATTTGATTCAGCGCACCTTCAACAATAGAATAGAATCACAGGGTTGGAAGGGACCTCGTGAGATCATTGAGTCCAACCCCCTGGGGTTTGAACCCAGGACCCTCTGTATGTTAAGCAGAGGTGCTAGCCACTACACTATTTGAATGATCAATTGAACATGAAAAATTGATTCTGCTCTGTTGGCAGTGCCACCAGCAGGGTGGACATAGCCTTAAACACCCCTAGCTTGTCTCTGACAGATGACTGGGGGTCAGAGGGCACCGGTGGAGGGTCTGTTTAACAGCAGTGTAGCTATTCAGGCTCAGGCTGCAACCTGAGAGCTGTGCTCCTCACAGGGTCCTAGAGTCTGGGCTCCAGCCGGAGCTGGAATGTCTACACTGCAGTTAAACAGTCCCTTGGTCCAAGTCCTGCAAGCCCAAGTAAGCTGACTTGGGAACAACATGGGTTTTTAACTGCATTGTAGACATAACTCCAGATACCCTGTAAATCCTGAGGAGAGCTCTGCTAATGTGGGATTCCATAGGCTCTGGCTATTAGGTGTTTTTATTTGGATTATATTCAGTCTGTTTTCCAGTGTAACAGGAGAATTAAACCCCACTTCAAAACTGGAAGACTGAACACCACCTTAATTATGGAGCCACTGCAAGTGCTTCGATAGTCCATCAGAACATAGTTGGACTTGCACTTCAAGACCAGATCTAAACTCTCACAAGTTGAGGAAAATTCATACCTGGACATAAATCCATGTTTTTTTAACTATGGCTAATCTCTAGTAATGGTAAATTTAAATACAAAAATAATGCAGAAAGATGGAATTATTTCAGATGCTCTTGTGACTTTCCAAGGAGCAGTGTTGGCACTCACAAATATACTGCAGCTGCTCTCAACATATAAATCCTCCAGATATAGTTCAAAAGTCCCCCACCATCACCACCACAGAACAGGAACAGAAATAAGCACAGAAACATTCTGAAAGGAAGAAGCCAGGGACTGCCCACAAAGAAGGATGGGGAATTGACTGGCCCTTTGGGGGACACGTCAGTGTTTTCTACAAACCATTTTGGTGTCACAGAGATGTGTGTTCTAGAAATGCTTACAGATGGACAGAGGATTTGGTTAATTATACCTATTTGCTCTAAAACTGTATGATGAACTAAGAGGCATCAGTAGCAAAAAGCAAATCTTACCTCATTTGATCAAAGCAAGTATTTCTATTCATTTATTCCTGTGGTTTGTTTTCAAAGACAGCATCTGTCTACCTGAATATACCAAATTCCCAGTCATAAACAGAGCCCACAGCATTTTGTTTAATGGGGTATAAATCTGATAGTCCATGTAGACTTTTAGATAGGGCAATCACATTTTACTACATTTATATATACATGCTAAATTCCCAGTCATAAATAGAGCCCACAGCATTTTGTTTAATGGGGTATAAATCTGATATTCCTTGTAGACTATTAGATAGGGCAACCACGTTTCTGAAAACAAATAGAACCTTCAGTACAATCAAAACCATTTTAATAAGGAGAGATTAAAGCGTAATGAATAAAATTTTGGACAGGGGTGTATGGATGCAAACGTCTGTTTTCAGATGTCCATAGAGGTACTTTATGGGGTATTCTCTTTGTTTGTATGCCATAAACCATTTTATATGAGAGAGAGAGATTTCAGGAAATAACTTATTCTGAATGCTGCCATTTTGAGTTATATAGTAGTAGCAGCAAAGAGATCTAGTCATGGATCAAAATCTATTGTGCTTGGTACTATGCAAAACTGGAATAAAATGACAATCTGTGCCCCAAAGAGCTTGCAATCTAAGAATGTTTCATATCACATAAAGATAGACGTAAAGCTGTTCTTATTTGTTCAGTAGTCAATTCAATCCGTTCAGGAACCGAGCAATGGAAGCCTTTGATACTAAAGATATCTACAGGTTTACTTTCCCCTTGTACAACACCACCCTATGCTATCTCCTTTTGAAGACTCTGACTGCAACAAATAGTATAAGTAGGTAAGTGGATTTCAAGCGGCATGTATGCAGTGCATTCTGGCTCTTTGGAGGTTCACACAGGGGCATATGCGGAGAAATTACTAAAAGAAGTGTATATGAAAGCAAGTGTGCCTTTCCAAGTAGAGCAGTGCAAGACCTGGAATTTCCATTGCATTGATGGTTTTGAATTTCTGATTTTTTTTTTTTTAATTCTAAATCAGAATAAAAAGAGATGGTAATTGGGAAAGAAGGGAGTAAAAAAAAAAAACTTCAAAAGCACTAAAATAAAACATTGTTATATTTATCCTAGCTTACAAACTAGGCAACTAGAAGCAAGGGAGGCTGTGTAACCTGTGCATCATGTGGGTAGCCTGGTGCCCAAATACTCCACCAGATGGACTGATAGACACCCTGGGCAGCTTGGCGAGCCCACCCACTGGCAGGCTAGCTATGTAGTGGGAGGAGAGAGGGACGCAGACAGGAAACCACGTTGCTCTACTGGCCAGTCAACCTGCCTGCTTGAGTTCAGTCTAAACTTGCAATGGAATCAGCGTGTTCCCTCAGAATGTTTCAATTCTATCGACTCAGAATTTTGACAAAAAATTTTCAGCCAATTTTGCTTCCAAGAAATGGTTCCCAGTGTGTCCCTTGAAGCATCATAGTCCTGTTCCCAAAGGCTGCAACATTTTTGAACTGCTTCTCAGTCCTTATCTGCTGATGCATGTACCCAAAGAAGACCTCCCAAATGCCCTTTGTTTGAGCAGGAAATTTGAAAGACCTGCTTCTCTCCTTCCTGTGTTCTCCTGTCCCTTGGCCACTGCCAACCCAGTCCCCAACTGGTGGCTGCTGCCTGTTGCCACCCAGTGAAATGACTGCTTATGTGGGCTTCTCCTCTGCAAGACATAAGAGCACTTGATATGGTGAAAGATACAAAGTTGGAGAGAGAATAGGGGAAGCAACTGGTCTTGGAGAGACTGTAACAATTCTGGAGGAAGGCTCAGCCAGGATCCCCTTCCTGATCTAATTGACCCATTGATGAGGATGATGGGACAATAAGAAAAAAAACTGCCTGAGTGCTGATATGAAAATAAAATTAGAGCAAGACAAAGTGGCAGGCTCTACATGTTGACGGCTGAGAGGAAATTGCACTGTGTGCATCATTTTCAGGGGCACAACCACACAATGGTAATGTATGCATAGTTATGCAGGTTGACCTTTGTTGGAGTGTTTTTTGATGTCTCTGCCACACGTTTGGCACTACTGCTGAAGGGGGATAGAGAGCCAACTTCCTTTGTTGCCTTAAGAGGAGCTCTGTGCTGGCCTTCCTGATTGTGAGGCTTAGGTGAACTCAACGTGCAACCTGGAGCAACTAAGTCATGGAGCAACTGCTGTACCTCAAAAGTGGAAGGGAGTTTGTGCATTGGCTCCTCTCCCCATCCAGTAGGCCTCTGGAGCCCTAACCCCTCTATCCTCTTTTTTTTTTCTGCCACATCTAGGGACCTGCACTAGAGATTCCACAGAGCACCCTGTATAAGTGAGGGAGGGAATGGGATCTGCTGTGACACTTTCCTCACTTCCTCAGTAAGTCTTTGGAGAGAGGATTGCAGGCCATAGATAATTCCCTGCTTTTTCACTCCCTTCTGCCCCTGGTCACATCTCACCATTTTCCCTCTGTGACTGAAGGGTGGTGTCTTCAGCCCAAAGGGCACTGCCATTGGCTGACTGCTGCATTTTAGACTAGTTCAATCTGCTTCTGCAGAGATAGGAAGGAAAAGTAACACTAGCCATGTGCCATCTCCCTATGCTCCCAGCAAGACATTGGGAAAAAGGTTGTTTCCCCCAGTGCCACTCCCCACATTGGCCCAGTACCGTGTGCAGCACAGTCATAGGGAGGGCTGATCGTGAATATGCCTCATTTTGCCTCAGGATTTCTTCACAGTTCAGGTAACACAACACCATTTCAAAGGCCAGAGATGTACATGGGCTCTGCAGCCGCATAGTACCAGGTTCACATTTTGGCTTTCAGTGGCTGGGGGGGCTGAGTACCACCCCAAGAGAGGAATTCAGATGCATCATATATTACTGTCCCACATTTCCCACTTCATCATTTGTTTGCATTAATGGTATAAAATACAGCACAAGAATCCTCAAAGGTATAGCCCCAAGCTCTGCCCCCCACTCTGTGGGTGTGGAAGGCTCCCCCATGACCAGAGGCAGATTAGGGGCTGCAGGGCCCGGGGGCCTCCCCTGCTGGTTGGGTCCCCTGCCTGCTTGGGGTCGCACACCCCTTGCCAGTGTACAGCTGTAGTTCTCTGCAGGTGGGCTAGCAGTGGGGTGAGGGGGCAGAGGCCAGCTGTAGCCTGGCAAGTCAGTCCCCGGGGATGGTGGGGCTGATTGGTGCATGTAATATAGCCTGTGATGTGACCTGAAGACCACACCGGAGGCTGCACTGCCTGCCAGCTGGCCCTGCCCCTGGAGCAGAGTGACCAGTTGTGCTGGTCAGCTCCACCCCCAACAGCAGACCAGGAGGCCCAGGGGTGGGGAAGGAGTGCAGAGTCCTGCCTATGATAGGACAGTTGTGGATCAAATAAATTTAGACAGGATATCAGGACTGCATGGAGTGGCTCCTGCTGCTTACTCCCTGTTAGCAGCAGCAATAAATATTTATCTGGACTACTACTGTATGTTCTGCATAACGCACAGAGGAGACCATCCCTGAAAGTGTTGTAATGTGTACCACCAGGCTCTCCACTGTGGGGTGACTCCCAGTGTGGCCTTCTAGAGATAAGGATGGGCAAGGCTGGAGGTTCCACTGTTATGCCAATCCAAACACCACCTTGAGTCACAAAGGGAAAATAAGAACTGTTGAGGCTTCTCTGGTCAATCTCAAGGTTTTCTAGTGTACCTAAAGCAGCAGTGTCAAACATGTGGCCCACAGTGCCTGCAAAACTCTTCCATCTAGCCCAGGCGTCTCAAACTTAAATCACGATGAGGTCCTCATGAGGACTAGTATATAAACCCAAGGGTTGCACCACTGATACCTTTTCATACAATGGTACACATTACTTTTCATTTTGAGTATACTTTGCATTACTTACTCTTGGTATATAGTAAGAACTACTTCCATTCAAGATGGAGGTGGTATCAGGAAGACAAAGAGTAAGTAAGTAACCACACTTTAAATTTTACATTATTAATTATTTGAGAAATTCTAAGTGTCTTTGGGGCCACAAGAAATATCATTGGGACTGTGAATTTGAGAACCCTGATCTAGCCTGTGGACTGTGCTCTGCAAGACCATGCTCTCCCTATCAGCCAGAGAGAGAGAGGGGTGCCCCAGATCCAGTGTTCTGCAATGCTGCAAGAGTGTTGGGTTTTGCAACATCATGGAGCACTGGGTATGCGAGACTGCACTTCATGGGATCATACTCTCTCCCTAACAGAGAGAATGATATTGCAGAGCACAGTTTTGCACATACAGCACTCTGCAATGCTGTGAGAGTACCGTAATATTTGATTTATGGTATGTGCTGTCCACTTGAAGGACATTTAAATCAAATCTGGCCTGCCACAGTAAATGAGTTTGACACTCTGTGAGTGACTGTTGCCAAAACAAGAGCTCATCTTGAATCCTCTCCACATGCCCTGTCTCTACCCATGGAAAGCCCCAAGGCACAGCCCAGCTACTTGGGCTGGTTACTCAGACCAAGCTTTGTTCCATGAACAGCATCTTTTGTACCTTTTCATTTTGATTAGTGATGAGGGCCGTATTCATAATAATTTGTGATGCTGAAATGAATTATTGTCAATATGTCACTGTGTAGTTCTAAGGAACAAAGCAAACCTCTGATCACAGCTCTTGAAATGCAGGCGATGACGCAGCACATATTTCTGAATTTTGTTTTGTATGTTGTGACTTAAAATGTTTTTCTCCTAAAGAATGTTTTTAATTAAGTACATGTAATGGTTTGGCTCTACCTGACCATCTTTTGTTTTACTGTTTGTAAAAGGTTTATTTTAATAGGTAAAATTGTATTCAAAGAATGAGAGTTAGCACTGCATGCATGCTACTGAGTTCTGGATATACATGTACTAACACTGCTCATTCTTGCTGGATACCTATTCTACTCCTAGGACTAGATAATGTTCTTTCAAAGATGTACATCCTTGCTATACACATTTTACATTTTTTCCCTTGTCATGGTTAACTTGTCTCATAACAATGAAGCAACTAACTATAATATATATAATTTTTCTTTAAAGTATTATGATTAGTTTTCAGATATTCTTTATGCATAAATAACAAATGTGGATACTCATTTAGTTTCCTTTGGGGCTATAAACCACAAAGGAAAGCAGTATAACAACAGCAAATACACCAGCTGCATATATTTTGAAGCACAGATGGTAGACAAAAATAGACAGATTGGTACCACTGTATACTACATGCTTACCAGATTGAGAACTGTCAAATATTTCCACTGCCTACCGTAAAGGAATACTTCAGATGGCCGGTCTTCTGCTCGTACGAGTGAGATTGAATAGGTTACAAAAACATACCAGACAAAAACAAGGGAATGGTACACAGCAAGTGTAGCACTTGCCATGGTTCATCAGGGAGTGCTATTCAAACCCTAAAGCAGCTTTTCTTCTAATTTTCAGTAGCCATGCGTAGGAAATAGCACTGTGGGAGTGTTGGTGTCAGAAGAAAGTCAGGACACTGCTCACAAGAAACAAGTAGTAAAACACTGGCTGGACTTTGCTTTTTCGTGTCTGTTTTTGTTCTACTGATAAGCCTGGAAAAAACAGGCTTATTGCCTGGATTTAAATGCCTCACTCAAGATTACTGAAGATTAGTTGCAGAGTTACGTAAGTTTTTGTGTTTTTGCACCATGGGAGAAGGAGGTTCCTGGTTTTGCATAACTGAGTTTTGTGGTGTTCTGCCTATGTAGGGAAAAAAACCCTAGTTTTCCCTCTGGAGATATACTGATGTTTTCATGAGCCTGGATTTGTTTTGAGAGACCTTTGTGGCTTTTTCTTTGGACAAAGAAAAAAATAGAAAGAAAAGGGAGCTTTCAAATTTGTACTAAGCAAGAGACTAATGTAGTAATGTTAGGTTCTTCTGGTTTTATCAATGTTGTAAGAATAATTTTTGATGTGCTTTGTGGAAGGTCTTCCTGAGGTTCATTATTTGATCAGTCCTCGTGATAAAATGTTTACAAAAACGCACAGCAGGTCTGACAAAATTCAAGTCACTTTAACTGTTAGGGAGGGGATGGGGGAAGGGGAAAAGGCCTCTGGTAATGTAAATGAAGTTGTTTCTTTACTGAGTCAATACTTACCTGCATGTGTTCCTAATCATATAAACTGCTACATAATGGTGTTTCGCTGGTATGACACTGCAGCGTAATGTATTACAATTGCACCAACACGGACAATCAGGTCAAGCATGTTAGTCTAAATCTGGGTTGTCAAACCCGTGGCCCTGGAGCCAAAGTCTGCCCCGCTGAAATGAAAGCTCTTGTCTGGCCCATCAGGGTAAAGGAGCAGTCCCTCCCTTTTAGTCCCATGGTGGCAGGCTGGGTATAGCAGTAGTCCCTCCACCCCTGATCCAGCCTGAGCAGTAATCCCACCCCTTTGTCCCCAAGCCAGCTGGCTGGCTGAGTGCAGCAGCACCTCCTTCACTCCTGAACCTAGCAGCAGCCCCTTCGCTCCAGCCTCATTGAGTTCACTGGTCCCTGGGCGGTGGGGGAGTTGGAATTTGCAATGTGGCCTCTTGCATGGAAGGGTTGGACGCCCGTGGTTTAAGTACCTTCATCATTCAATATCCTGGAGAAAGCTTTATGCATTTCTGTGAGGGAACTGGGCAACCCTCACTGATGAGCACAGCCTGCAAGTATATGGCCTACATCTTCTAACTGTCCAAAGTGGAAAAGAGGAGTCCTGAGCCACCCCCATTTAGCCATTAGCAGAACATCAGATCACGCCACATTTGAACCAACTGAACTTTACTTAGAGTTAGCCTGGCAGGTCAAAACTAGAGGGCCAGACTGTTGGATCTGTCACAAAATGGGCATTGGCTGTGTTTGAATCTTGTCATTGCCAACTAATATGCCACTTGGAAGTTGATTTTCTGGTTCCTTAGTGGGATTGTCCAGTCAGGGCACTTTGCACTGACATGGTGGCTTGGTGGGTTAAACACATCTTTAAACAAAGATAGATGTGGCATGCCATGCACCTTAAGGAGCAGATTCTGCAAGATGACTTATTCCTCCTGATGTCAGGTGACAATATTGAGCAGGACCAGCAGCTGGGCAAGTAAGTTGGTGCTGTGGTACCTGTTATTAACCACATAGTTTCATTTAGCTGGGTATCTATTCCTGCTGTGCGAGAAAAGCTGAGCCATACCAAGAAGCAATACTGTGTTACAGATAACAGGGCAGGCCAGAGTTTTCTAGGCTATGCCTACACTACAGTTTGTCAGCAGAACTTGCGTCTCTGGAGGGTAAATAAGCCACCAATCTAATCAACATAAGTTATCATAGAATCATAGAATCATAGGATCATAGGGTTGGAAGGGACCCCACAAGGTCATCTAGGTTATGCCAGCTAAGTGCTAGTGTGGACAGCAGGAAAGCTTCTCCCTCTGACATAGCTCCTGCTTGCAGAGGTGGTTTTATTAGGACAGCTGGAGAGCTCCCTACTATCAACAATAGAGCATTTTTATCAGATGTGTTGCACTGGCACAACTCAGTCCCAGTGCTGTACATGTAAACATGTTCTCAGTGTTTGGTCCTCCAGAACAATCTTAAAGGCTGCTCTACATGGCACAAGCTGCCAGTAATCCTATGAAACCCATTACAGCAGCTGGGGTTTTCTTTATTTTTTTGTCTGGTGGATCAAAATGGAACCAACTAATTTGCTGATCAGGTGGTTTATTTTTATTTGCAGTGAGATCTGGATAAAGGATTTCCTGAAACCCAAGGTAAAGTCCAATGTAACATCCATCAGAATGCTTTATGATCATCTAGTCTCTGAGTTGGTGGTCTTTGTAATCTGCACCACCACCAGCCTCCATCACAACTGGCCAACATAACACAGAAGCCAGCGAGTGAACTACCATCTGTTCTGGTAGAGACAGTCCCCAGCAGAACAGGATTGACTTTTCTGATCACATTATGCTTTTTGCATTTGCAGTGATTCCCAGGGATACTTGAGCAATTGGCTCTTTTGTCCAATGCAAGGCTCAAGACTTGGTGTGGAATGATGAAATTAGGAAATAGTACTGACCCTGAAGTGCTTTAAAAATCATCATCTATTTCCTTGACTTCTCTCCTAATTTAGGTGATTCACATCCAGTTTCCAAGAATGTAGTTCAAAATGACTTTCTTTCAAATGTCCACATTTCTCAGATGTCTCATTGCATCTTACTCCAGTTTGAATTGTATTAGGAGACCTTCTTGGGGTTGCCAGAAGTCAGAGAATAAAAAACTTTATTTTTTCTTGCAAATCTGTGGCATTTTGTAACCTGAAGATATTATTGCACATTCTTCAAAGAACTCCAAGGGAAATTTGTTTTAAATAGCTTGTCTTTTTGCATTTGGCAACAACATTATGGAGGCTCATTGATAACGAAGCTTGCACGAACACCTCCTCCTTCTTCCTAGAGCTTGTCACTACAAACAAAAGTAGGAACAAGAATGGAAATATGGCATGAAAGAGATTTTGTTTGTTCTTTGGCTACAATGTATTACACCTTTCAAACACTCTAAAATGTTCTGTAAAATGCATCTTTCCAAGTAAACGTTTCTTACAGCATAAGTTTAAAGTAGGATGGCATGTGCTTGTGATGGTTTGCATCCAAATTTACGCAAATGAATGTAAATTTACATGGTACTTTTATTTTTTCACTCTAAGATTTTTGGCTGATGTGGCTGAGACTTCCAGCAAGGATGTCATATGTGGTGGCAGTTTTGTGATGTGGACACCTGTCCCATAGACTGAGACCATCTGTTTTGTTTTCCCACATACAAGGAGCAAAATATGTATCTTTCCGTCTATTTAGCTTTTAGTTCAGTTGTGGGAGAAGGAAGAGAGAGAGAGAATATACATAGGATCAGAGGTTCAGTGCCCTGCACATTGTGGTGCCTTAAAACAATGCAAATTGGTTGCAAAGGGCTACTAAATCAGAATGTTAGCATTTTCCACCCACTTTGTATTGGTCCAGGGGACCAGAAATCTTCATGGGGGAAAGAGAACTTAGTAACACTTATAAATAGAAGGTGTGTTTGTACATGGTGCTGAGTGCCCTTAAATCCAATTGAAGTTGATAGAAATTGAAGGTGCTCAGCATCCCCCTGAGGGGTTCTTGGCATCTTATAGGATCAGATCCAAATTGTCTATTGCTTTCAGTAGGTTTTATCTTTCTTTGAAGACTCAGAGACTCTAGATGCTCATATTGGTCCCTTCTGACCTTAGTTTGACCACCTTCACAATGCAGGCCCCAAAACGTCACCCTATCAAACACCTTATTTCAGACTATTGATATATCCACCACCAGCAGTCAAAGACTAGTGAATGCCAAACTAGGCTGTCCATCATACAATTCTCTCCATAAAAGTATCAAGCACAGTTCTGAAGTCAGTTAGGCATTTTGTCTTTGCAGATCCCATTAGGAGTCTACTCCAGAACTTCTCTCATGGGTAGAAACCTGCATCTAATAAGTCTAACTCTGTTCTTTCTAAGCTGTGCACACATGTGCATACACAGGTCATGAAACTTGCGCATGCAAAAAACTAAAGTGTGCACAAGAAAATTCAATAGTACTAATAATGGTGCTCACAAACAAATATTTTTGGGCGCAAAAAGAATTTTTTTGCGCACACAGCCTATGAATAATTAGAGGGAACATTGAAGTCTAAACTTCCTGATAGTTTTATATCCATTTGTTCTTGTGTCCACATTGGCTCTGAACTTAAATAATTCCTCTCCTTCCTTGATATTTATCCTTCTGATGTATTTATTGAGAGTGAACATATCTCCCTCAACCTTCTTTAGTTTAGGCTAAACAAGCCAAGCTCTTTGAGTCTCCTCTTATGAGGCAGGTTTTCCATTCTAAGGATCATCCTTGTGGCCCTTCTCTGCACCTATTCCAGTTAGAATTCATCTTTCTTAAACATCGGGCACACACTGTTCTAGATTAGGTCTCACCATTGCCTTGTATAAACATACTAACACATCTCTATTTCTACTGGAAATATCTCATCTGATGTACCCCAGCACTGCATTAGCTTTTTTTTAGCAGCCACATCACATCGGCAGTTCAGTCATCCTATGATACCAATATGCACAGGTGCTGCTACTTCTTTGTCATTTCCAATTGATGCATGACCTTGCACCTTCCACTATTAAATTTATTCCTAGTCCTCCTCCAGTTTGCAAAGTCACCCAGCTTTTCCTCTGGTATTTTGATTCTTCTCTGTATTGGCAATACCTCCCAACTTTGCATCATCTGCAAACTTTATTAGTACCTTCCTATTTTTTGTGCCAAGGCCAGTAATAAAAGGGTTAAATAAGATTGGTCCCAAGATAGATCCGTGAGGAACTCCACTAGTAGCCTTCCTGCAGCCTGTCAGTTCATCTTTCAGTATAACTTGTTAGTCTCCCCTTTAACCAGCTCCTTATCTACCTTCCCTATCCTTTCCAATTTAGCTAATAGTTCCTTATGTGGAGCCATATTGAATGCCTTGCTGCAGAGTGCCAGCCCCACCTTCCCAACCCTCAGCAGGTGCTGAGGGTAGGGACAGAAGGTGCTGGGGCAGGGCCAGCAGGGAACAGGAGACCATTCCCTTCTGGCCCTGCCCCCCAGCTGGGAAGCAGGATCTGCAGAGAACAGGAGCTGTGGCACGTGCATGGGTCTTGGGGCCCCATACTTCACTGGGGGCAGGCCCAGCAGAGGAGAACAGCTGCAGCGCCTCAGGGTCAGGGACCATGGCTGCCGCTTGGCAAAGGTGCACATGCCAACTTTGGCATGTGTGCCAGGGGTTGCCAACCCTTGCCTTACTGAAATCTAGGTAAATTATATCTGCTGCATTTCCTTCATCCACCCCTCCCCTATTATCTTCTCCAAAAAAAAAAAAAAAAAAGAGATCAGATTGGTCTGACATCATCTACTTTTTGTAAAGCCATGTTGCATTTTATCCCAATTGCTGTTAACCTCAATATCCTTAACTACTTCCTCTTTCAATTTTTTTTCAAGACTTTGCTTATTACTGAGCTCAAACTGACAAATCCCTTTTTTTTTTCCGTTCCCTTTTCCCCTCCTATGTCATATGGTACAACCCTGAGTTTACAGAATCGTTAAAAATTGTTGTATCTGAGATAGAAAATAAACACAGAAAGAAAAGCAAATAAGGAGCCTTGTGGCACTTTTAAAGACTAAAAAATTTATCACATTAGCTTTCATGGGGAAAAAATCCCACTTCATCAAATGCTTTGAAGATGGGGAACTTACAGAATGGCAGGAAAATAAATGTGGGGACATGTAAGTCTTGGGGTCAGGTTAGACTGTGACAGCAAATCAGACTCTTTTCCCTCAAGAACATAGCTTATGGAAGTAGAGCCTAGTGAAACACAGCACAAGATATGCTATGTATCTCAGGTCAGGAGCAGGGCTGCTTTTAGACTGGTTTCTGCTCACTGATCCTGTTAAGTAAGAAGAGATGCATTAGAGGCCCCTGGTCCTATCTGTCCTTCAGGAGGAAAGAGTGTTGGATGGTATGTGACAAAAGATCAGGTGTTCATAAAATAAATAAAATAATAAAAGGGGTAAATATCTTGGATTTAGACAGTACCATTCATCCCAAAGTGCTTTATAAACTGTGCAGGAGTCACTACACATCCTTTTGAAATGCAACCATCTCTAGGGTGGAACACAGCAGCTGTTTAATGGTGCATCCTATGCAAAAATTTATGACACGAATGACCTCTATTCAACTGAACCTTTAGAAGGAATTCTGAGTAACAAAACTTCATTACCCAAACTGGAATCCAACTAGGTCACCACTTTAATGAGTACAAAAAGGCAAGACCCCCCCCCACCTCATTCAGAAAAACGATGAATATAATTCTCTGCTGCCTTGCAGCTTGTGTAGTCATTTAAAACTGTGTAAAGAACATGTAATGCCCTATTGCCAATGTAAGGGAGCGGTGAATTCTGATCTGGTGGCATTCTTACCCTGTTTGTAGAGATACAACTGACTAAAACATGTACAAGGCAGTAGAGAAGTTGGCTTGGTATCTCTAACAGCACAATGAGCATGATTCTCCTTTCACTTACATTGTGTGTTTGTAGACCAGGAGTGACTCCCTTGGCATTAACAGAGGACAAGTGGGTGAGAGATCAGAAGCAAGGCCCCATTGCCATTGGTTTTGAGTGCCTCACAATGTTAATGCATTTCTCCTCGTATTACCCCAATAAGATACAGATATGTTGTCCTCATTTTAAAAATGGAGAACTAAGGTACATAGAAACTAAGCAACTTGTCCAAAGTTGGACTGCAAGTTGGTGATGGAGCAACAAATTCATCTCTAATCTTCTGGTATCTGGGCTTGCACCCTAACTACTGACCAACCTTCCTACCTGTTTAAAGTACTGGCTGAGTTCTTACTCAGAATGACGAGGCCCACCTACTGAATTATCACTATCATTTTCTGAAGCACCCTGGGGAAAAAATGTAATTGTTTTTTTTTCTTTTTGTGTGTGGGGTGTGTGTGGTTTCATCCCTATTTAGTTTATTTGGATTAGTAAACATACAGGAAGGATAGTTATCCATATGTTTGGCATAAACAGAAAAGACACTTTTAAATTCAACAATTTAAGATAAAGCCACTGGACAGAGGGCCAGATTATCAGAGGGGCTTTAGGGGCTTAAGTCCTGGGCCCCAGCCAAAAGGAGGGCCCTGGGCTATAGCACCTAAAACACCTCTAATAATTCAGTGTTTTCCACCCCACTCAGTGCCAGCGGGGCAGGAGAGCTTAGAGTGCTCCTGCCCTGCTGGCACTGCAGGAAGGCAGCAGGGCATGGCCGTGGAGGCAGAAGCCGTGCTGGATCTGCACTCTGCCCCACCTCTGGGTTAGCTAGTCCACCCTCGGAGGCAGGATGAGGTGGTCCACCTCCTGCTCATTCTGCCCGGGGGCCAGCTGGCAGGGCTGCGGTGCAACTCTCTAGGGCCATAAGCATTGGGGGTTGCACACCATGCACCAGCTGCCAGCAACAGCCCCAGCCCCTGCTTAGCAGACTGGGCAGAGTGGGGCTGGAGCAGATGTGCTCTTTGGCCCCAGCCCCCATCCCATCAGCGACTCTGGTGGGCGGGGAGCCATCCCGGCCCTAGGTGGGCACACCATGGTGGGGAGTAGCCTGGGGCCCCTGGGCTAGCTTACCCAGCTCTGATTGCACATATCCCTCACCTCTATGTTACAGTCCATCCTCACAAGTTCAAATGCCTGGGGTTGACTGACTGACCCTTGCCACAAGCCCTGAAGAGCATTGGATGATCATGTGACTTCACCTATTCATACTCTTCCCTTTCTAAGTGTGAACTCTTTTAATTAAACAAGTATGATTCATACATTGTTGCACATTTTCTTCTTTTAGTTTTAGTTATTCTCTCACTATCGCCTGGTCTACGTTGCTGGGAAAATTCGGTGACAATTAATGGGAGTTACACAACGGGTCAGCCCGACCATATACATAAACTAGGTGGTCAGCTAGGGCACCACGCTTTAAGGGGCACCAAATTAAATGGAAGTGATATTTTTCTCTATTTAAAAGAAATAAATAATGTGCTATCAGTTTTAATCATATTGAATGTGGGAGGGAGAGGCTCCAAAATCATAGTTTTGCCTAGGGCACCAAAAAGCCTTGGGCTGGCCCTGGTTACACAAGCCACACAGAGTAGCTTGCGTAGCTCCCATCAGCTTTCTAACTTCCCTTCAGTGTGGTGTCATCCTTGTACTGCACCACTTGAGAAAGTGGTTTTACTGAGCCCTGGTGTATACCTGAGGCTTTTTTGCGGCAGTCAATCGCTGGTTGCTCAAGGAACATAAAGTTCCTTGTGTAACCGGTGGTGACTTTTTAAGCCATCTCTACACATTAGGGGAAAGCCAAATGCAAATTGCTTGCAGTTGTCTTTCCCCTATGCCCCTGATCCCCAGGACTTCCAGGGTTGGCTTCTAGGAGCAGCATGAGGAGTTCATGCTTGCCGCAGTCCGCTCCCAGAAGGGTGAACTGACGGTGGTGAATTTTGCCTCCATCAGTATAGACATGCCCTAAGTTGATTTCCAGATTGACTTAGTGTGTCATAACTGACCGCTAAGTTGATCTGAAAAGGTCAATCTGACTATAATGATTTTGGTGTAGATGTGCCCTATGAAATGAAACTTATATTTGTGCTAACAAGTAAACTTGTCCTAATATGCCACAAGTTTGAGGAGGGAAAACATAATTTTTATAAATTTTTATTAACAAAACTGGCATGAGGGTTACTTTACTGTACGAAAAATGAGTTACTATATGAAAAATGCTTTGTATGCTTCCCTTCAGGAAGTGATTGCTTCTTTACATTCCATTTCAGTCTCTGACAAAAACATTCAGGTATTTGCCTCACCTCTTATAACTGCTGGCCATATAATCAGCTATATTTGTGAACTATTTAATGTTGGAATTAGGTTATTACCACAAAGTGTTTGTTTCTTTTCTTTTGTTTAAAAAAAAATGTGATGTCTAGTACTCTAAATACTGCACAGCATTCAAGGGTTCTTAGCTTTCTTGGTCACATGCTTTAGCTTCTTAGCATAAAATGTAGACTGTTCATATAGATTTTGATTTTCTGAATTAATCATCAAAGGAGGAAGTAAGTTCATTGCTATCCCATCAATAACCTCCTATTTGAAACATGCTGAATTCTCTTCTGCTTTTCTGATGAAAACTGCCTTAGCAAAATTCCACTTAAGCTTCTTGCTATTAGCTTATCCCTCTGTTTACTGCTCACATAAACAATTGTCTGTTCTTGGCGGCAAGCTGGAAATTACCACAAACTTTTGGAACAGTATTGCTTACTTGTTTTCACATAAAATTTTATTTCTTTCATTTAACATTAATACTTTAGTATTTATACACAGTAAGGCTTTTCATCCACAGGCTGAAAAAGCTTTACAAAAGGGAGTATTGTTAACTCCATTTTACAGTGGAGAGGCAAAGATTCAGACAGGTTATATGAGGATTCAGTTCTGATCCATTCCACTGAAGTCAGTAGACAGACTTCCATTGACTTCAGTGGCTTTTGGAAGGGAACAGCTTCTACCTGGTTTGTGACTAAGCCACAATCATTTTGATTTCTCTTGGTGGTTTGTGCGGGGGCCAGCTGGCAGGGCTGCGGTGCAACTCTCTAGGGCCATAAGCATTGGGGGTTGCCATACCATGCACCACTCAGGCATGCACTTCTGGACTATGCCAGCCCTCTCTTCATCTTGCTGTTTAACAGTAGGTCCCTAAATCCCTTTGAATTGTTCCCCTGAGATTACTGACCTATGCAGGGCTAGTGGTCCCTTTGCTATGGTCAACTACAAAGCAGGTGATCATTGCAGAAAAATGTGGTGGGCAAAGTTGTGCCAGCATATAGAGTATTGTATGTAATTATACTGTATCTTGTGAAGTCTGGTGTGGGGAAGAGGGGCAAAATGTGGAAGACATAGTGGAGGATATAGACTTTTATGAACAATCTGGGTGTGGAAGCAAACCAGCATTGGGGAGTGGGCAATTTCATCTTGCCACATAGCAAATGACACCCTGATGGCAAGGGAATTGACCACTCATGTAACTCCTTTTGGCATTAGCAGTCAAGGAAATGCATTGGCAAATAGGCATAGTCAGTAGAAAAGAGGCAATGCTCCCAAGTTGGTAAAGTGAAAAGAAGCTAATAATTCAAATAGCACTCCCACTATAGCAAAACTTGCCATGGGTTCTATAATGACAGCACCTCCGGCAGCACAGCGCTGATTTAGAAGGAAGAGTTCCAGTGCCCTGTTATGAATGACCAACTCTGCTACTCACAGTGTCCTGGATTTTCAAGAAGGAAAGTTGGGCTCTGGGTAATTAAGGACAAAGTTTATTTTGGTGAGTCAGTCTTTGATCCCTTTTTTCTGCAAAGCTGCGCAGTGGGAGCTAAATTAATCCTGTGAGTTCAAGCTAGTACACATGCAAGAAGAGGAGATAAAAAGTTGCTGATCCTCAGAGCCTACGCTGAAATTACACTTTGGTCCTGACACTGCTCCCGCTTACGCATGTAATTCTATTGACTTCATGGAATTGTTCGTGACTTACATGGGTATACATAAGCATGGAATTATGCCTGTCATAAATGCCACACAATAAATGCAACTAAAGACTCACTTGACAGACATTTATAAATGTATAAAACAGTAAATGTAACTAAAAATATTACCCACCTATAATGAAATTTATGTTCATGGAAATAAATGCAGGTAGGCTTGCTTCTTCATTGCCTCAATCTTTGTGGAGTCATTAGCAGCTCTGGAAAGTAGGTATAAAGCATTACAGAAGGAGGTAACATTTTCTACCTGTATCAAATGGACATCAGTTATGACATAAGGTGGAAAATAACAGAGAATTGGGGCCATCTATATTTATTTTAATAGGAATGACTGGGGTTACCACACCTACCATGCACTTGGATAAGGAAAACTATGTTCTTAATGTGTATGATACAATTTTATTTGCCACACTTTACAGTAAAAGAGGCAGCAACTGTTATAGTTAAGGTTGTATTAACATTTCTGTTCTCATATATAATTTCTTCAAATTCTCTCATATTTATACTTCACTTATTTAAAAAAAATAGAGTGCAATTTACAGCTGGCATGTAATTCTACAGATGAACAGCCATGATTGTTCTTGGGGCACCCAGCACTATCAGTTATCTTGTTGCCCCTTGGCTCTAGCATGAGTCTTGTCTGTGCCTGGTTGGACATGACCTTCCTGATGCCACCAGTCTGTCAACCACTCAGGCATGCACTTTTGGACTATGCCAGCCCTCTCTTCATCTTGCTGTTTAACAGTAGGTCCCTAAGTCCCTTTGAATTGTTCCCCTGAGATATTCAGTCCTTGACACTGGCTACTCACAGAACTGCCTTGACACTGGCTACTCACAGAACTGCCATATCCTCTACCCCAAAGGAGCCGTATGCCCGAGTTTAAAAGTTTACCTGGGGGGAGGCACAAATGCAAGCATTGGCCTCTGGTGCCAAAGACCCACGATACACCACTGTCTTTGTGACACATTGCACTTCACAAAAACCAGAAGTCCTCTGGCACCTTAAAGACTAACAGATTTCTTTGGGCATAAGCTTTTGTGGGCTGCAACCCACTTCCTCAAGATGATTATTAGGGGGGTTTTATTATCATAGTATGGTCACTGTAGTGTCATACATATGGTTATGAAGTTTTGCTGTGTAATAGTCTCAGATATGTGTCTCATGTGGCTTGAAGCAGATCTAGACAAAACCCTCCAAAAGCAGAGAGGTAGTTCACATCTCCCTAAGGCATACATAAAATAACCCAAGTTGTCCAGAAATGATGAATTAGCCTAAGCACTGATAAGGGATTACTCACTGGCTCAAATGGAGAGGGCCATAGAGGACATTGTCACCTGACTCTGAAGGGAAGGGGTGGTGGTGAAAGGACTTGTTGAAAAGGAGAGAGAGTCTGTGCATGCTCTCTCTCACACTTCCAACTACAAATCATCATCAAACAAATGAAAGACTGTCTATAGGGGGAGAGCTTTGTTGAACAAGTCAGTCAACCTGTGGTGAGCATTATCTAACTTTTTTTAATGCTCCTGAAAGTATTAAGCTTAGTTTAGAATGTGGTTTGCTTTTATTTCATCCTAATCAAATCTGATTTATATTCCTCTGCCTTATAATCACTTAAAATATTTCTGTATTTAAAACAAGCAGGCTTATTATCTAAAGCAGTGCATGTGGTTTGGGTGTGTGAAGAGACTTCATTTGAAGTGACAAAGCTGATGCATATAAATTTCTTTTGTAAATTGATAAATATGAACTTGCAAGATTGAGCCTTGCAAGACAGAAATTCGTAGGGTTGCATCTAGGACTGGGTGTGTTTTCTGTGGTCATTTTATTGCAAGTGGATGAGCAGAGACACTCACTCACTAAGCAAAGAGCCACTTACTTGCAGGAGACTGTGCATGGTCTGACCCAGGAGTGGGGATTGAGACAGTGGAGCAAGTGCAAGATGAGCCCAGGAGTGAGGATTTGGAGTGACACAACTACACACCATTCTAGATTGCAGAGGAGAATGTTACAATGTTATGCCATGCAGTACTTTTATTAAAACAAAAGAACTTTTATTGCAAGAAAAAATGGAGAATTACATAGAAACGAGAAGAAAGTGGTGGAAACAAATAGTTCTAATACAAACCAAACTCCAAAGGAAAACTTGGGTCTATACTTATTAATGGGTGCATATCCTGTTGTATAAGGTATGTTATTCTCAGCCACACCCAAAAGTTCAATCTGTTGCAGAGTTGCCTTAACAGGAATCAACTTTTTATGAGAGAACTTTGTTCTTCCATATGTCTCCTCAGTGAAAGGATCCAGAGGACCTCTTCCTCCTCTGTGTTATACTGGAATTGTCTTTGGTTTCTATTCAGAGATGCGTCTTATTGTAATAGTCCTTTAATTTATTATTTTATTTTACCATCGAATGTATCTGATTGTTTGAAGTTGCCTCTGATGGCTTTCCATTGAAAGTCTTGTTGCTGAACAATGCTAAATTCAGCTTTTCATTGCTTCACTGGCTAAACAGGATGTGTTGATGACTCCCATAACCTACATGAACATCACCAAGACAAGTTGTCCTTTAGTGATCAAGTTTTACTCCAAGTCCATAAAGCGTACTTCCACTGTAAACACCTTATTCCTTAAATATTACCTGGACTTGTATCTCAGAATGATTATGAATCTTGACAAATTACAAGCTTGATGTACTAGTAGATATCTTACATGTTACTGTTCGTGGATAATCTATAAGGCATGTTTGGTGTAGTGAGTTTATCAGGTCTAAAATGAAAGGTGTTTGCAAAGAACTGGGAGCCAAGCAAGTTCTCTCAAGTATCTGGGAATCCCAGATCACTCTTAATTTCCTTTCCTCTGGTCTGACCTTTACGTTTCTTTAATATGGTTGTGCCTCCTGCCTAAATATGATGGCATGTGCTGTTTCATTTTGATCTTCTCATACTTGTGCTGAGAATTGTGGTATCCCCAGACTGCTTCAGCATGGAAAATAAGGGCAACCACGCTCTTCATAGTAAAACAGTGTGGTCAGTTTTGGCTTGTATAGCATGCTTCTTCTGTGACTAAGCATCTGTCTGAAGGGGTAGAAATGGATGTGGGAAGAACACTTCAACTATGGAACATTTCCAGCACAGTGTATTGTTAACTGCTGAGTTGTTCATGTACACAGTAATCACTGTACATTCACATAAACTTACATACAATGTGCATTAGACACTCCATGGGTCTCAGTGCTGGCAAAAAACAAAACAAAGCTCACTCTGATCAACTAATGAAGTTAAGATGTTTTATTCAGTGCTAAAAGAAAGAGTCCAAGAGGACTGGATCACAACTCAACTTGATTTCTAGACTTTGGTTTTTGTTTTTGTTTCTACTTGATTCATACAAAGCCAAGTGAAAACTATCATGGTAAGCCAAAAGTTTCTTCTCACTTGGGTGTGTTTATTAATTGAATATGATAGTTAAAAATACAAATGTCTTCCTCTGGGAGGAATACACAGAGTTTCCTGTAAATTGCAGTCTGCTAACTGGTCCTCCCAGGCCACTCCAGCTCATTTCTCTGTTTCTTTGCATTCCCCTGATGAACTACAACTCCAGCTGCAAGAACGACGACATAATTATGCTAGAATTTCTTTTCTGTAAAGACATCAGTTCTAAATCAGAATTGTGCAGCTCACAAGAGGCAGTGATGGTGGGTGTGGGTGGGGAGCAATGTGACTTTAAGCCTCTGTTGACCCTTCAGATTTCTGGTCCTGGTCCTGGCATGCATTGGAGCAAACCTGAGGGCTGGTTTCACATATGGTAGCATGCAGATCATCCTGCAACTTGCTCCACAGACCCAGAATATGGGAGTGCCAAGAATTCTAGCCACACTCTCCTTCCCCTGCCATTCACAGCCCTCTCCTAGTCCTAGTATAGGGTCTGCAGGGAAGGAGGGCACAGCTCATTAGCCAACTGTATGCTTCACCTGCAGTTGCAGCGTGCAAAGGATATTCCCCAGAGCTGGTTAAGCCAGCTTTGTGCAGCCACATGATGGCAGCTGAATTGCCTTAAAACAGCTATATTGGAACCGAGATCATAGCCCTCGCTTTCTGTCAAGAGAGACTGTGGTTCCCCCCTCTCTCTCTCTCTCTCTCTTTTTTTTTTTTTTAAATAATCTTGTTCAAAGATTGCTTAGCAAACACATGTCCATTTGAGGTTGTTTTGTTTTTTAAATTTTGCATTTGATAAATGGGAACCTGATATTAGGGACATCCCTAGGGGATTGAGGGGCCCCCACTCACCCCCTACCAGAACTGGGGACTGGGTGAGCCAGTCAAAAGAGTGGCCTGTTTCAGCGTTGCCAGTCCGCCTCCCCCCTAGTTCCCGCCACATGCTCTGCTCTTGGCTCTGTGCTGGAGCAGTGGGGAGGGGGCAGGAGGCAGCACGGCTGGGCGGGGGTAGTGATGCTGGCTCCGCACTGCCTGCTGCCCCTGCCTGCTGCTCCGGCACAGAGCCCAGAGCAGCGCATGTGGCAGGAACTGGCGGTGAGGTGCCCGGACTGGCAGTGCTGAACCGGGCTGCCCTTTTGGCTGGCTCACCCAGTTCCTGTCATGGGTGGGCAGTGGTGTGGGCCCCGCGGGGCCCCCCAAAGCATGGGGCCCTGGGCAGCTACCCCACTCGCCCCACCCTAGGGACGGCCCTGCCTGATATGTCTTTTATTTCAATTTAATTGCTGCATTTGTAGATTTGCTTTTTGCAGTTCTGTAACTCTTACAGGAATTATGTGCCCTAAGGAACTAGACTAACATCACAAGATCAATTTCCAAACGTGCATAGCACATTTTTGTAAGGGACATCTCTTTCCTTTGTCATCAGAGATGGTCAGAAACAAGAAGATCAGCCTCTGAGGCTGACAGTGGTTTCTGGGAGAAAAGAATATGACCAATGTAGTTCTATTTAGAATTCAACTGTAGCTTCAAGGGGGAGAAAATGGACTTTGAGACTTCATTGTTGTTGTTTTATATATATAAAAAAAAATTCCCCTCTCACCCCTATGGGTAGTATGTGTCTTTGTCAACCTCGGGTCCTCTACCAGAGGCCTGGGAGTTTGAGGGTTCTGCGCAGTATCTTAGCTGTTCTGAGCACTGCACTCTTCTGGACAGAGAGCTCCGATGTTGTTCCTGGGATCTGTTGGAGCCACTCTCCCAGCTTAGGAGTCACAGCCCCGAGTGCTCCTACCACCACTGGAACCACTTTGGCCTTCACTTTCCACATCCTCTCTAGTTCCTCTTGCGGGCCCTGGTACTTCTCCAGCTTCTCATACTCCTTCTTCCTGATGTTGCTGTCACTTGGCACTGCTACATATATGCCAAAGGCCTAAAAAGTTGAGATTTCCCCTGAGCTGATAAAAGTTGATTTCTGCTTATTCTCTGAAATTGAATATGTAAAATACAGTCTTCCCTAGCTTTTCTAGAAAACTTGTTGGGAGCCTCATGTGTGAATTAAAAAAAACAAAGAGTCCTGTGGCACTTAAAAACTAACAAATGCACAGGCATTAAAGTAAGGGGGAACACACCAGAACACCATTCTGAGACCCCTAAAAATAGAATAATGGGGCAGAATGCAGCGTTCTGGTGCATTCCCCCTTACTACCAGTGTTGCCTGTAGGCTGGGTGGGTGGGTGGGGGTGCAGTCCCCATCACTCACCTGCACAGGGAAAGGGAGCCACTGCCCCTACCCAGCCAGAAGACACAATCTTCCAGCCAGCAGGGAGCTGCCCCACACTGAGCCTGGGAGTTTTTGAATCTCCTCCCCTGAGCATGTTCTGAGCATGCTTAGGGTGGGAGGAGCAGCCTGTGGTATGGCTGCTTCAGAGGCCAGGTAAAGGAGCCCGGGGTGTGGGGTCGGGCTAGGGGATGGGCAGCCATCACGGAAAGGGCATGGGGCAGTCGGTCATGGCAGCGAGGGATGCAGGCAGCAGGGTAGAGGGGTTAGGGAAGGATTTGGGGAATCATGGAGAGCCAGTGGTGGGATGGGGGGTATTAGAGAAGGGCTTAGGGAAGCAGGGGTCCTAGCAGCAGGGTGGGGGGTTAGGGAGGGGTTTGGGGTGCCTTGGGCACAAGCAGTGATGGGTAAATCACAAAGAGATCAAAATTCTGGTTTGGTTCACATGTGTCTTAAGTCTGCAACACAGCCTTGAAAACCTGCTGGGATTCAACTCATGATGCTTCTGGTTATTTTGATTCCTGTCTGCCTTTCTAGATTCTATTATGGCCCCACCCCTATAGTATCTGCACACTCCCAGATGGGGGCACTAGTGGACAAGGTTGGGGTGATGTGGATTTGAGGCTGTGGCTCATTTGTGAGGAAAGAGGTGGTGGGGCTCAAAAATGCCTACTTGGTTGGGGCACGAACATGTCGGACAATACAGGAAGCAGACCCAGAGAGTAGGAGGGCTCTGGGGCCTGTCAAATTGCCCTTTAACCACTGCAAATGTGATAAATTAAATTTGTTAGTCTTTAAAAGTGCCACATGACTCTTTGCTTGTTTTGCTGAACTAGAGTAACACGGCTACCCCTTTGGAACTTGGTCACATGTGATTGTAGCTTTCTCAGACTTCAGTTAAAGGGGCAGGAGGATAGTGAATCCTGAACAAAAATGTCTAATCCCCCTGCTTGTTTTTCAGTTACTTCAGTTAAATAGGCATTTGAAAGCCTTTTGTTGTTTAGTGGTCTGTATACAAATCACTTCCCCTTTCAGTAAATCAAGTTTCACTTCCTTGCTACTTATGATGCTATAATCAAGCAGAACTCCACTTTCTACAGAATTTTCCAGGACAAGCAAGACCTGAATTTCTTGAAGGGGACAAACAGAAAATATTTTTCCCACCTCAATTTTTAATTTTTGTAGGCTTTCTTTATATATCAGCAAAAGATCAGAAGCATGGTATTTCTCAACCCCTCACTCCCCCCCAAGGACACACTTCCTATTAAACTAGTGTGATCCACTTTATTTAATAGTCATTTCTCTGTGTTTAAACAAACAGTGCAACTTATCCACAAATCCCAGTGGCTGCTTTGTTGACTTTTTTTTACAGAAGATTACAGAGAAGCACACATGCAATGACTAAAATACCATGATTGAATAAAATGAAAGTGACACTGGTGTTCATTTCCAGCTACAGTAAGAGGATACAAAAATCTGGGTAGGCCTCCACCTAGTGTAGTCCAGGACCAGCTCCCATGTGTTTAGTGATATTATTGCTGATATAGGGAGGGAACTACTATTTTCATTTTATAGGAGGTACTCACCAACAGAGTGATTAAGCAGCTCGCCAAAGACCCCACAAGTAGCCTGTGGCAGCAGTGGAATTTGAGTGCAGAATTCCCAACCCTCAGCTTGGTGCCTTACTTACCATTACCATTTTTCTTACCATTGGGTTGCTCAAACTTTCTCACTCTTAACCCCCAAACCATTAGTTTTCTTGAATTCTTATGTGATATTTAAGCCAAAACAAATGCTGTGAATATATACTTTTGCTCATTTTTCTAAAGCTTATTGTGCTATGTGTAGCCTGGGACAGCATTTGTAATCAGTATATCTGAATGACAACATCACATTTAATAATACATTGAATGCAAGTCTGATTTAGATGTTCCGCTGCAATATTTCATTAGTTGCACATCTCATAATGCTGTATAGTCAGTAAACCAAATTACTGCTGCTGTTACATTTGGAAAGTGATCGTTGCAACCAAAAAGAGTAGAAACAGCTTTTTCTTAGGGAGGGAAAAATAAAGAAATCTTAGATTATAAAAGATGTCAGGTTGGATCAGTCAGCTGCAACTGATTGGTGGTTTTGTTTTTGTTTTTAGCAAGCTGTCACTTCTTGAGTGGCATCTATGCAACTACGTGTCTCTCCAAGCTTCTTGTTTCTTGTTCTGTGTTAGGCAGATCTGTGCTTGGAGTTGGGCGTGTGGTTTCCAGATTGAGGCGACATACCCCCTTTGGCTCTCATAGAGCTACAGCACTAAAAATAGCATAGCCATGACTATGCAGGTGGTGGGAGCTGCTAGTTGCTGTGAGTGCATGCTTAGAGTCCTGGATGGGTTTTTGGGGCAGCTAGCCCCTCCTACTGCTAGCACTGCCATAGCTACATTCTATTTTTAGCACGTGTTCTCAACCACAGCTAGCATGAGTGTGTCTCCTTGAGTGGGAAATGACACCCCTAACTTCACACACAGCCATACCCTAAATCTTGTTTTCCCCTCTTTCTGGTCCTCCCCCTCATGGACATAGCATTGCAACCCACATAGGTTGAGAAATATTGAAGTAGAACAATGGGCGAGTTTAAATCTGCAGCTTCTGTATGGAAGATATATGCATCCACTTTTTCTTAGCATGCCACACCGACTTTAGGGTGTCAGCATTTGGTTCCTGGTCTGTTTCTGGAACAACCCAATGGTGCACAGTTCTTTGTTCACAGTTTGTTGCAAAGTCCCAGTGGGATCCTAAAACACTCTCACATCACACCATTTGTCCCCCTCCACAGAGAGAGGAAAAAAACAGGTTGGAATTCCCTTGTTGAAAATATCATAGGTGTTGTTTTATTTCAACATGAGAAATACAAGCTATGTACAACTTTTTTAAGTGGAGGAGAATCCAGACCAAATAATAAGTAACCACATTTGCATTCTTTGTATTTTCACACTTGTCATTATTTGGAGTTTCCTAGCACTCTAAAATAGACACTCCTGAATGCGCATACTATGAAGAGAACCAAAAATAAGAGGGATAATGTGGCTGTTAAAAATTGAGAGCTCAGTTTCACTTACCGGTATCCTCCTCAGTTTCTTTTCCTCCACCCCAGCTGGTTGAAGTGGGTGTTGCCTGGAGAAGACAAGGGGTCTTGTATTACAGCTGCAGATCATGCTGTAAGCCAGTCAGACAAGATTTGAATGAATAGCAGTTCTTTTAAAAACAAAACCAAGAGAGACATTTTCAAAGCTTTGCGTAGTCTGGGATCTTTTAGCTGACTCACAAAGTCAAGGTCCTGACCAGTTGTGGGAGTTAAAGATATTCATGATACATTTTGCAACACTAGAGGTGTTAACCTTTATATGCTGACTGTATTCCAAAATGGGAAATTACATTCTGCAGAGCTACAGTAAATGAAGTTGGATATGATATTTCTCTTCCTAAAACTGGGTTGAGTGGTATTTACTGCAGGTTGTGTGAAACAGCTGCCACATCCAACCCCAAAGATGGCAGCATTTTAGCACTAGTCTTATAAACTTTCAAAAGATGAGCAGGAATTACCTAGAGAGTACCTGTTTTGTTTTCACTGCCTTCTTTGCATCTCCCATGGCACTTATGAACCTCTTGCTGCTCACCCCTTCTTCACAACATTCCCACTGCTCCCATCCCTAACAACTTCTTTTAAAATAAATGCTTTATCGCCACAGTGTCTTGGCTCCCGAAGGGCTACCCCTGACAGAAGAGACAGGGAGTTCCCAAGTGTTACCTCAGTGTTTGTATGTTCCTTAGCACTGTCTCTGCCACATTCTATTGTAGTGGATAAAGTAAAGTTGTTTATTTGGTATATGTTTGTAAGTCGGTAAAGAACTTTGATCTTTCAGATAAAAGGCATGCAAGATATTATTACTTAATGGCACTAGCTACCCTTAGTCAATGGAAGCTATGTGGTTTATAGCCCTGAGAAGCTATTTGATAACTTGCTCCTAATTTGCAAATCCCCATTCTTGCTGAATGTTCTTTTAGCAGCAGTCCCCTGTCACAAAAATAGATGCAATAGCCTTTACACTGGGTTACAGTCATGGCAAGGACTTTGAGGGGGTGCTATGATTCACAGGCCAAAAATAACATGCTGCATTGAAACAATGTCAGCTCTGTGATAGGAACTGATGAAAGCCAGTAAAATTTAAAGGGACTCAGTCCATCAAAGCTGAACTAACAATAAAGCTACCAGCTGTGTTTTGGTGAGTGGGTGTGCATGGTCATGTGATGTTGCCCTTCTGCTCTGGTCACCTGTTTTGTTCCTTGTGAAAAGCTGGGCTCTGGGAATAGTTAAGGATTTTACTGTCTTGCCAAGAAATATATGGGAGTAGGAGTCTCATATTTAAATATCCCACCTGTTTTTGAGAAAGGAGCAGAGACCAAGTGAGGAGAGCATCATGCTCACAAACTTGTGGCCTTTATTATTTGCATCGCTGTGGTGCCTAGGTCCCTCAGATGTGATTAGGGCCCCATTGTGCTAGCACTGCTCAAAGACTAACCCTGTCCCAAAGGGGCTTGCAATCTAACTAGACAAAAAGGTGGGAAGGGAAACAGGCACAGAGAGAATGTGTGACTTCCCAATGTCATCCAGCAAGCCAGTGGCACAGCTGGCAGAGAAATTCAAGTCTTCTGTGTCCTATTCCAGTGCCTTGTCCTAGAGACTTGCTGAAATGTGGAGGATCATGCAGAACATTCATATTTTGGATTTTTCACTGCAGTTGTGGGGTCACCCTGATGTGTGATTTCAGTGAAGGCTCTGCATTAGCCCCCTTTGGCAGGACAGGCAAGTTTAGTCAGGGACCAGGAAGCCAGTATGAATGAAAATAGGTACGTGTTTAAAAGAGATGGTAAATATTTGGGCCTGTCCACTGAAGGAGTGCACCTGGCACAATCAGATACATAACCAAACCCATATTTTAAAAGTGATTAAACTTGGGTGGCCCAATGCTTGCTTTATTGCAGTTATACATGCAGAGGTGTTTCAGGTTTTATACTGGCATCACTGAGATCAGAATTCGGCCTCTCGTGCTTCTGTCAAACTCTGTGTTTCAGTGGTATTAACTAGGATTCTTCATGGACACAAATGATGGGTGAGTGGGTTCTTCCGTTCCTGTGAATGCAGCTGAATTGGGGTAGGGGGTGAGGTGGGAAACAGATGTGAGAAAGGGAGATATAGCAGGAGGAGAGGAAGAAGCCCTTCTGCTACCTGGAAACCCACGGGATACAACCTCTGCAGAAGACAAAGGATTTCTTCACAGAAAGATGATTGCCACACAGCTCCCTAATGTAGCGAAAGCAGTGGATAGGCCACCCAGCAGGCTGTTTACACACACATGGAAGAGGCTTCTCTTAGTGCACCCAAATATTTAGAAATTGCATATTGCAGGAGATTATAGACATGATGCCGGGCTTGTCCACATCGGTATAAATAAGGAGTAATGCCAGCGAAGCCAATGTAGTTGCATCAGTGCAGGAGAAGAATCAAACTCCATGAGTGCGTTCTTTTATTTAGAAAAATCCATTGATTTGGTAGGTCATCCTGCCAAAGTGTGGTATTTATTTATTCATATTACCTCATTTGAGGAACTTGCAGGGCTGCCCAGGATGGTATTTAAACAGTTCTTCCTATGATATGCTTACAGAGCCATACTGCAGCAATGTTATGTACAGAAATTCACTGGCAAGCCTGATGATAGAGTTGATCCCACCAGCTATATAACATATATATTATTTTTCTAATGAGTGCATTTCTATACTGTTTTCCTTACATTTCTATATTCTATTCCCATTTGTAATAAAGGGCTTGCATTGAAGCTGTGATTCCACCATAGCCAAACTCATTTCTGGTATAAGAGTCTACAACTGTGCTAACTCATAATTTAGCTCCTTTTGTATTGAAGCAAATATCGTTTTTATCCTTTTGTAAGAAGAGACTTCCTCTGGCCATTTTGACCTTTTAAAAATTGTATCTCATATGATAATACAAAATCAAAAGAATTTGAAAGAAAAAGGTGTTTCAAAATGTTTGTTCCAATTATTTGTCCTTATAGGACACTTAAGCAAAATCTACCCGATTTCCCAAACTACTTCAGTTTTGACAGAACTCTGTAGTCTGACACAAAATAGCACTCTGGTTTTTTGATCAGCTTTAATTATTGCATTATATCTTTAGTCTTCTGTTTGGGATTTTTCACTGTGGGTGCATATACACCAACTTTTCAGGAGAAAACCATTTCCACCTTTTGCTATAGCAGTGTAATAAAGAATAATGTAAATATGCTAATTCTAATGGAAGATTTACAGGGTAGTTTGCTATCTAGTATTTGACTTTTTTTTTTTCCCAGAGCACTCTTCTATATGGATTTAGAAGACAATGATGACCCATGGCTGAAAAGGCCATGTAGAATTAAGAGGAAACAAACAAAAAATCATCCAAGCATCCTTTCTGTCCAGCATTAGAAAATCATCTCCTTTCCGTATGTTCATCACATTGGCTGCATTTGTATGACCATGCCGCTCAAAGACGCATTGCATTAGCCAAAATAAACAAGGCCATTTCCAAGTGATCTTGTTTGTTTGTGGTTTTTATTTAAAAAGCATACACTTGCCCAGTGTGATCTGATTCCAGGCAACAAAGACATAGCCAGTGGCAAAAAAAAAAAATAATAATAATCCCAAAACATTTCCGTCAGCAATTGCAGCAGCTTGTCCACTATTGATCAGCCTTAATTAGTTGTGCCAGCAGAGAAAGAAGAACTAAGCAAATGTTGCAAAATAATGACAAAGTAAACTGCAATTTTGACGTGAGCTGGTTGAACTGTTTCTTCTGCTGCTTGTGGTTTGTTTCTTGAAAATGGGTTTACTGGTAGACAAGTAATGGAAGCAGGAAACCTCAAGCAAACCTTGAATTCCTAATAAGTGTTTGCACTTGAAACCTAAGTTACTCATCCAATCAGGAAACAAAAAAATATCAATACAGTGTGAATTTTGAATATTTAATACTTACAGTGAATTGCTCATGCATAATCTGCAGACCAAGAATTATGCACAGAAATTATCTGATGAATTATTTGGGTGGCACTGTCACAAGTGCAGCCAATGTGGTGAATGTAGAGAAAAGATATTTTCTAGTGCTGGACAGCAGGAGTGCGTGGATGACTTTTTGTTTCCTCTTAATTCTGTTTGACCTTTTCAGCATTGGGTCATCATTGTCTACTGAATTGGCACAATGCACAGTGGCAGAGTCCACACAGACAGTTGAGCATGAGAGTAAATTTATACCCCAGACAGCAAGTGTTCATTTCAATAAGCTTTAGGATAAAAAGGACATATTTAAAATGTGCTAGCTAATATGATTTAGACCCCTAGTGCTGACAGGACAAGTTGTATTTTAATGTGTGTTAGATGATCAAGGTGAACCATACAGAGGAGCCTAGACAAGCCCATACATAACTGAATGATCTTCAGTTACTTTTTCTTTTGGTTTCACAGATCACCATGATACCATGATTCCTTACATGAGTGGTTCTCAAGCACTGTGTCGGGACACATTACTGTGTCACCACACAGCAGTAAGCGTGTCATGGAGAGCCAGGGAGATAACTGGATTTGGCCTGGGAATGGTGCACTGGTGTGTCCTGTAGGGTCGCTAAAAAGTGTGTTGAGCCCACAAAAGGTTGAGAACCACTGCCTTACATGATACCAATGCATACCAGGTCAATTCCATCTGTAATGTCAATAATACTAAATTAAACTAATCTAAAATTATTTTAAAAGTACCATAATTAGAGGGTTATGTAAATAAATTAGTGTGTGAAACTCACTGTGGGCTTGTATTGCTGCATAAACCATATGGTTAAGTAAAAAATGGATATTTTGGTGCACTGAACACTTGTGAAGATGTCTGATAAATTCTCTTTATGCCACCATCTAACAAATAGGGTAGAAATAACAATAGATGCAATTCATGTGCCAAAACATGCATTTAAAGGGACTCTATCAAGTTAACTTTGACCTCATACTTGTGTTTAAATTCAAACTTTCATAAAATCTAAACCCTGTAGAAATGTTCCTGCAAAGGGACATTTTAGACCTTCCTCCTCTCTTATCATCATCATCCTATGCTGCCAGATTGTTACGGTTGTTGCTCCTGTTATACTCATCTTCCTGACCAGTTTGTATTATGTCGTGGTCATAACAAATTATGAAATGCAAAATAAAACAAACTGGCCATAATTGGTGTTCAATTCAAATGCAAACAATTGTTTCAAAATACGTTTCCTTATAGTGTTGGAAGTAGAACCTGACATTGAAACTGACAATAAAAAAGTAAGATTGTGCATCTCTTTCAGCTTGGACAATGAACCCAAAATAAACAATCAAGTGGATTACAAAATTCTTTCCCTTGTAAAAATAGAACTTCAGACCCTTAAAACAAGTATAGCCTTGTTCAAATCATATGATTTTTAAAAGTACATTGACTCTTTAACCAAATAATACATTGTAATATTGGGGTACCTGAAGGATTATCTGATAAACATACTTTAATGCTGGTAAAGCCATAACACAGCATTGCTAGCATAGCTGATGCCAACAGCCCCAACCCACCACAAGATGCTTGATTTCAATTTCCCATTTCCCCAGCCGAGAGGCCCTGCTTCTCCCCTACACAACCCCCTCCTGCACCCTAGTGCTTAGGTTGCAGGTGGGAAACCCATTACAATATGTTTTTTTAAAAGCCTGTGCGTGCACATTATACATGCTGCAGAATAGGGTCTTGCTCCACAGCCCATGGAAGTCAATGAGGGTCTTTCCATTTTTGTCAGTGGATGGATGAATGGGTGCTGGATCATGGACTTACCTGCTCCACATCAGGTTTTTGAAGAGTCGGGTCCATCCAGACTGTCTCTCCTCTAAATCATGTATATGTAGTGTGAAACTATCCTCCGTGATGAGAACATCTGCTGAAAACTATCTGCTCCTGGAAGTTGCTGAGGCCAAAAAAAAAAAAAAACCATAGCAAGATTCAAAAGGGACTGTATAGATAACAAGAATACCCAGAGTTAGAATTGTCAATAGTCAACATTTTGGAAGGAATAAACTTGCTTCAGGTCCAAGCCACTTTCTAACCATTAGAGATCACGATGCAACTTAATAGGGGGAGTGGATTATCCCACATCTGGGAGCGAGGAGAGGGGAAATAAGGTGAACCAGCTAGTAAACTGGGAGGGGCTGTGCCACCCTCCATTGCCCCACCCCCTTCCATTGCCCTGTTCCCTAACCAGATCAGAATCCAGAAATTGGAGACAGTATGAACTGGCTGGGTGGGGGGCTTGGCTCCTGCACCAGCAGAGCCCACTGGGAACATTGACTGTGGAGGAGGGACGGGAAAGGAACTGAGGCCCAGGAGTCAAGGGTGCAGTGGATCAGCCTGGGCCATTGTGGGGAACCACATACGAACCACCTGCTCTGGGTGGCACATCCCATGTGCAGGGCCATGAGCCAAGGACCTCTCTTGGGTACCCCTGTTTCCCTCTGTGGCATACTTCTCTACTGCTTCTTGTGTTCAGTGACCAGCCAGCAGGCATCACTCCATCTACTCTGCCTTCAGAGTTGTGCTGTGGAGAGCAGCAGCTGCCATCAGGTGCCTATGGAGCAGGGGGTGGCTAAGGCAAGCCCCCACAGCAGCCCTCCCAGTGTCAGAGACAGGGTATTGGATTACATGGCCGTTGGGGCTGATCCAGTTGACGATTTTGGGGTTCCTCTGTTGAATTAGAGCCAGTCACCCTAGCAGCAAGAATGCAAGGTAAGAAGAAGAGGGCACCTAAAGTAGTTTGACAATGCTCCATAATTCTGCCCCATGGAACTCTGTCAAACTTTAGGCCCATGATCTGCACAGCAAGATCCTACCTCACTATTGTTTATGAAAAGGACTGGTAAAGCACTAGTCTGCTGATTGTGTGGTACTGTCATTTCTCCTCTTGATGGAGGACAGAATCCTAACCTTGTGAAAATAATGCTTAGCTTCAAATGCTGTTTTGGAAATAACCACGATGAGCTATCTACTATTACCTGATTCATAATACTCCTTTTTTTTTTTTTCACGGATGAAGTAATCAAGAAGATGGCTGAGCAATTCTAGGAATTTCTGAGAATAAAAGCCTTTCTCACTCCACCATTTTCATTCCAATGTCAAGCCCCAATGCAGCAGGCAGGTGGCTCTGTGCATGTGTGACGTATGATTTGTCCTAGTGATAACTGTGAGTACTGACTGTGGCAGATCAAATTGGCTGCTGTTTTTAAATCTGCTGACCATGAGTATTGCTGTCTAGACAGTGATGCATCTGATCTTTCCTCTGCTATGTCCTGTACAGACAGTGATGGGGGGCCCAGATCTTTTCCATCTCTAATGTCTATGATCCTGCTAACATTTCATGCCATTCCACCCCGTTAGCTGGATCCTGCACTGATTTCTGTGGAATTTTACCCAAGTAAGGTTTTCCCATGTAAAGACTGCATGACTTGATCATTCTTTCCACAGTCGGGATTCATCCAACTCCCATGATAGTTGATGGGAGTCTTTCCAACAAAGTGAGCGAGAGCTGAAGACTGATTTAGAGCTTGCCTACCCATGCAGAAGCATGTAGAGTGTGTGTTGCAGTGAAAGGCAGGCTGCATCCATGCTCACTGCACTGTATAGCTACAAGTGCCAGTGAAAGGCTCTGGCACAGAAAAGATAACAGAACTCCCTCCTGCAAGAGCCTTTTCCTGCTACTGGAGTCTTTCACTGCAGTGGGCAAAGGCTCCAGCCTCAGGGAGTCAGTGGGCACTACACTGCTTAAAAAAAATAATAATAATAATTAGGCATGGGAGACACCGCTTAGGCAGGTAGAGAGCTGTGTCGGGTGGAGACAGAGGAAGTTCTACTGTATTTGCCTAAGCTCTGCCTCACTATCCACTCTGTTGTTTATACCAGAGTCAGTGGGCATGCAGTGGCTGTACTTGCCACCATAAGTTAGGACAATACTCTTAGAGTAACTATGACCTCTTCTTTCACTTGCACATGAAACCAGTGCTTTCTTAGTGAATACTGGAGTTACCTTTATGCTGGAGAAGAAAGCTGGTTCAAGGATTTAGAGCACCAGCCTGGGATTTGGAAGACTTGGGTTTCTCAACCACAGACCCTGTGTGACCTTCAGAGAGTCACATCTGTAAAATTGTGATTACAGCTGCACAGGGATGTTGTGAGAATACATTAAGGTCTGGGAGGTGCTCAAATATTGTGGTAAAGAGGGTCATATAATGTGAGTCATATGTTTCCCCATGGGTGGATTACCACACAGACCTGGTGGCTTGTGCTCAGGGTCCCCCACATTGTAGGGGCCTTCTGCCCTGCTGGCAGTGGGGGGAAGCAGGACCACTCTGGGCCAGAGGCTGGGCTTTATGCACCCACTGCATCCCTGGGCCAGCAGGTCCATGCGTGGGGTGAAGCTGGGCGGCCCAGAGGCTGGGCTTTGCACTCCCATGCTGCCCCTGGACTGGTCAGTCCACCCCCAGTGGCTAGGTGGGCTGGTGCAACTAGTTGCTCTGCTCCAAGGGCAGGGCAGTGAGCGTGCTGAATGTGGCCTTCAGTGTGGCCTTCCAGGCCCCATGGCCCAGGAGGGCGGCAGTGGAAGCCACGATGGGCACCAGTCAGCCCTACTGCCCTCCCGTCCCGTCCCCCCCCCAGGGCAGACCAGCTGGAGCAGGAGGCCAAGGGCCCAAGTGGGGGGCCACCAGGTGCCAGAGCCCTGAATCCCTTTAATCTGCCTCTACATTCCCCCAAATCTTCTGGTCTGTATTATGAAGCTGTGCTCACCAGCATCTCAGTTTTAAAAAGCAAAGTTGATTCTGGAGTTTTGAGAAACCAAAGAAATTATTTAACAAGGAATCTTTATTATTTGCCCAGCTTATGTACCTCTCCATCAGCCTCACTGATTCAGTTGAAAACTTGTGAATAAAATGTTTGTTCCCATGGTGAAGTCTTGAATGCTGGCTAGAAACAAATTAATAGGGTGGTCATATATTTGCTGTAAATAAATTTGTTAGTCTCTAAGTGCCACAGGACTCCTTGTTTGTTCTTCTGAAAAACTGGCATCTAAAAGAGAATAATGACAAAGCCTTAATGTTTAAATGTGCCAGAATAATAAAAGGTGTTTTGTGAACTCCTTTCTGGTTTCGGCCATATTGCAGTACAGGTTTTGGGTGGTTTTTTTCCCCCCACTGACAGAAATGTGTCATTATCTATGTTTGGGATGTCACATAACCACTGTATAAGGGTGGGGAGGGGGTGGTTGAATATACATTTAGTAACATGGCTAAACTGTACTGAAATATCCAGGGGGGAAATATGCCTCATTTTCCAAAGCATAATCTTGTTAATCCCCTTCTAAAGCACCAGCTGAAGTACAAAAGAAAAATAAAACAGAACTAACCTCACTCCTTCAAACACTGATTTCTCCTCCATCCACTCTCTCTTCCTGAGCAAGTACCAGGAGATTGGGAATCAGTTTTTCTCTGTCTTACATGGGTGTCAATTCAGGGAATCAGTATTTTTTTCTGCACATTTTATTCTCTGAGTTAAAAAGCAGGATGTGATGTTGGTCTCCCAGAGGTCTGAGATGAGCGGAGGTGGAAGTAGGTGATTAGTGAGTATTTGCTGGTTTCAGCTGTTTTTTGTGGTTTTGCTTCCGAATGAATTATGGGAGACCTGAGAGATGTTATAATACTTGAGACCTGCTGAAGCGAGTACGCACTTTATTTAGGAGGGAATTGGCAGTGTATTACAAGGCCTAGTTGAATAAGTCTTTTGAAGCCAGCTGGATCCTTGCTAAATGCAGAGTGTTCTTTGTTCTCACAGGTTTTAAAAGAACTATTTCCTATAAATGTAAACCTGAAAATTCTTTTTATGCTTCAAACTCTTCTATAACTCAATATAACAGTCAATTGCTGCATACAAAAATGTCTCCAAGCTGTCAATTAATGGCTGATAGAAGTTCAATGGCATCCTCGTTTTCTCAGCAGAAGACATGGACAATGGGAAGGGATGTGGTATAATGACTAATGGAGAGGGAGAGCTGCAATTCTGGGTCTCCTATCTGGTGCACAGAGAAACATGCCTGTAACTGTTGAAGAAAATGTTTTTTGTGTCAGTATTGTTAAGGATCTCAGTTCAGCAATATTTCTTGCATTGGTTTTTTTTTCTCCTTTTTTCTAGTTTTAACTTGCACTGTGGAACAATCAGTTTAGATGGGTCCAAACCAAAACGTGAGATCAGACAACTTGTGACCTTCAGAAGAGTTTTAGTGGTTGACTTAAAAAAGCCTGACTTTAATGTAGCCTCATTTTGTGCTTGTGAAATAATTTTTGTGTGTGGTGTTTATGAAGCAGGGCCAGAATAAGGGGCCTGAGGCTGCCATACCACTATGGGACTGCCCCCCACCAGTTTGGGCCCCAGCCCCCAATCACTGTGGGGCCAGAAACTACTCTCCACAGCACTCCCACCTTGATCCAGTTGGTTTGCTCCTGGCCACAGCAGAGGCTGCAGTGTGCACCAGCCAGCCCCATCCCCTGGAGCAGAGGGAATATATGCCAATTTGCCCCACCCTTAGGAGTGGACCAGCTGGCTTGGGGGTAGTCCAGGAGTATGGAGCCCAGGCTGTGGCCTCTGTGTCCCAAAACTGCATGCACAAATGACTACATCTGTGGGAAGCTGGGAAACAGTAGCTGTGTACAGGCTTCAGAAGAAAGAATCAAAGAATCAATCACCTGTGTGATTGTTCTTGCTATAAAACAATTTACAATGATCCCAGAAATACAGATAAGGGTTGATGTGTTGCTTCATTAATTGAAGAAAATAAAATTATCCAAATGCCACTATACGGCTGTTAATTTCCCTTGAAAGTGGAATATGCAGTTTTCCTTGGCAAGACAATAATGCTTTTAATGGTAATTGTTGTTTATGTTGCCCTGGAATCATGGACCATTGCAGACTAATGCACTTTACTAACGGTGAGCCTTACATGGTTGTCACCTAGTCTTTGAAGAATTGTGGAGAAATGCGTCTCTTTGGTGAATTTTGATGCCAAGTATGGAGAGCTGAGAATAGGCACATGAGTCTTGTTAATGGTTCCAATGCAATTTGGAAACCCCCTCCATGTAAACCCATTAACAGCCTCCTGTTCATTGCCTTGCCTTACAACCCATAGAAAGAGAGCACCATTTTGAAAGCAGCTCCAGCAGCTGATCTGCCAACACCAAACTTGTAAACTACTGACCAGCAGCACTCAGAGGTAGTGAATTTCTAGACTGCAATGACTGTGCATTTCATGCTGAGGGGCGCTTCCATGTGGGTAGTACAGCTAGTCTTGCAGGTCTGGGACTAGTACTGCACAGATGTCTAGGAAAGTGGTCTTTAGCATCCTGAAGCTCTGCCATATGAGGGCTTGTCTTCACTGATGGTAGCGAATTTGCTGCTGTAAGATCAATGTCCCTGATCAACTGAGCAGGTCCGTGAAGACCAGGAAGCTGACCAGAGCTGGAAGACCACCCCCGCAGAAGAAGTAGCTGAGTTGGAGGGAAGGGGTTTCCCTCTGGCTCAGGCTACTGAAGATAGTGTGATAAGTAGACAGTAGGCAATTAGGGAGATACACCAGGTATTTATGTACTTTGAATATCTCCCTTTGATTGCTGCCAAAATCCTTTGAAAATCTTGGCCATGTACACTTAGCAGTAGTCTTGGGAGTGTCTTGCCTTTTTACAGGGCAGGTTACCTTGTCAGCAGTGTTTTTAAATGTATTTGTTCAATGCAAATTAACTTGTTTCATGGTACGGTCATGGAAAATTGAGTGAGAGACTTTAAGAGCTTTTCATGGCAGTATTTTTAGATTAGCATTTGTGAGCTAAACATTAACAGCTCATCAGAACAGATGCAGTCTATCAGTTTAAAACACAGTTGGACTCATAAAACATGTAATACATTTGAGCTTTTAAAAATGTATTTGTATGTTAGTGTATACAGCAGGCAGTCATAAATCTTTAGAAGCCGTAATTGTCTTTGGTTAAATATAATATGGCTCTCATTGCATGTCTCATTTATGTAGTAGTGATAAGGGAGCCAGCAGAGCCAGGTGGTCTACTGTGTATATCTGGGTGCTATCTAATATGATAGTTTTGACCCTCACAGAGGCAAAAGAAGAAAGATTTTCCAGGACAGAAATCCCATCTGTACAGTGCTTGGGGCCCCCATGATGTGTGGGAGCAGCCCACAGTAGTCAGCATCAGTTCAGCATCTCAGTTCCAGAGCCTTGTCAGCTGTTGCTGCTACACATGTGAGTGCACCAATGGTGTACAGCAGCCACCAGCAGAGGACGGGAGAAAGGGCAGCTGTCTGGTTTGGAGAATTCAAACCCTTCAGTCAGGGCCAAGTCTCTCCCCCATTCAAAGCCCACCCAAACAGACTTTTGCAGAGATGCTCCGCGGTGCTCAGTGGCAGTGCTTAATTTCTAATGATATTGGTGCTGGGATTCAAGCATCTTTCTTACATTCAAGACTGATACAGCAAGCCCAGAATTGCCAAGGCTACGAACTTGTGAGCCTAGAGGTGCGGGGGCTCATCCTTGCTGAACCTGGCATAAAGCAAGCACTGCTCAGGAGAAGAGACTTCTCTCTTGCAGAACCCAAGCCATGCTGAGAAGGAATGAAGCCAGCCTGCTGCACAGCTGTGTAGGTATTTGACTGCTGTGAATCGGACAGGAAACTAGCTGGTGGATGCATGATACTTCTGAATACTGGCAATGTGCAAGTGGTCTCAGGCTGCTCCTGAATGCTCCTTTTGGCACACAGAGTCTTTGAATATAATATATAATTAAAAGATGTCTCCCATCTTCTTTCATTTTGCACAGTGAAATAATACTAGAACCACTGTGTTCAGGGCATTAATTGGTCCTTATCTGGGCCTGAGGCTTTGGTCTTAAATGACTGCTTTGCAAAGCAGTTTTTTAAGTCTACACACCACATCATAATCTTCCAGCCTTACTTTTTATAACTGCACTGGTGCCAAGCCACTTTACTGACAACTGGGCTTTCTCATACCACCATGCTATACCTTGATGGACCAGGAGTATCCAAAGATGGTTATCAGCTCAAAACCCTTTGAGGTTGAAAAATCCAGTCAATATAATGATCAGGCCTTTTAATTCAGATGAACTTGCTTGCCATCACCATGTAGCTCATGGACTGGAATGTGACTCTAGGTGGTTTGGCTACCTGTCTCTGAGCAACAGCAAAATGTGTTTGTATTTGCTTCCCAGTCCTCGCTGCAACTCAGGTCTCTGACATTTTCAGGTGAAGCCCATCAAGGTTTTTCACTGAGGAAAATGATAACTTCTGTATCATCTTGTCTTCTGCTTTGCAGTCATGTTGCTGTGGCGTAAATGGCTGTGCAAGACACAGGGTTGAGCTAGTCAATATATTTTGACATTCAAGAATTCAAAGCCGTTTTTTTCTGTGGTTCAAATTTTGATTGGGACTGACCATCAGACCAAATATTTGTCATACATTATATCCCATTTTTGACCTGCTATGAAACTGGTCAAAAGATTTCACAATTCTGAATTTTAATGAAGTTTTAAATCAACATTTAGACAAGAGGGAACAAATAGCTGCAAAAGTTTGAACCCATTTCGCAACTAGCATTGTAATGCAGGATGACAATCAATTGGGCCCACAGAACTGAGTGTTCTGTTATCAAGTCATTCTAGAGCCAATTCACTGGCAAGAAAGCACTCCATAGGCTATCTGGACTGAGTGCCTACCAGTTCTGCTAGTAAAACTCATTTTCTAGAATAAATATAAACAGTAAACTTCTTTTAAAATTATGAAGAACTTTTTCCAGATTTTCTTTGTGTCTTGTTCTGTCTTGGAGCCCTTCATCCAGCCTAGCACTGGGCTCTGGCTTGGATGCATCACTCATGGAAGTCAGCCATATATCATTCTGTTCCTTGGAAGGCTTTCTACTCTGGCACTGAAAAATACCAGCATGGCTGATGAAACCTACCTGAAACACAAGGTGGCTTCCCACTTAGGATACATCTATACAGATTCCAGGAGCACGTCGTGCCTGGATTTGTAGACTCGGGTTAGCAAGGTTTGTGCTGTCTCCCAATAACAGCATATAGAGCTTGAAGTTGAGGCTCTGACTGAAGCCTGGGTTCTGACACCAACTTCTGCCCTTGACTTCAGACTCTGAGCTCCAACCAAATCCACAACTTCAAAGTGTTGTCTACACAGCTATTTTGAGAGTGCTAATCTCTGAGCTCTTCTAGCCCAAGTCTGCCAGCCTGTGGCAGTTCCCATGGGCAGTATTGTCATGTCTTTAAAGGCCAAAGGCCTGGCATCAGTCACTTTTAGTTATAGCATGGCACTCGTGAGCAGGGATCAGCTGATTCCCCTGTGAAGGGCAGCAGTAAGCAGCAGAGAGTGGGGGAACATTCAGGGGACATGGAGAACAGAGGCTGTTTGGGTGTGAGTAGGGTCCATCAGGCAAGCAATAAAAGCCTGGGAGTGAAGGATAAACTGATGAAAGTGAGGCGGGATTGAAGAACTTCATTTTGAATGTCTTATTAATTTAATAAATCAGAACCAGAGAAGAAGATGAATGGACTAAAGGATTGGTGTGGTATTGAAGAAATATCTTTAAGGGGGAAACTGATGCAGGGGCATGAGGTGATTTTAAGTAGAATAAGCAGGGCTTCTCTCTTTTCATGACTTCATTTTAATTTCCTTAAGTCCACAGAAATTCACAGCTGACATGTTTTAGAACCAGCTCCATAGACAGATTATTACATTCACTCTGGTGTTTTTACTATTATCTTGTTTGTTTCCACTTGCCTTTTCTGCAGCTGAGAGATTGAGACCCTTATTCAGGCTGAACTGACACCTCCCTGCCAAGTAATCCTATTCAATGTGATGTTTACAGATTTTCCATGTGGGTGGATATTTTTGCTTGAAGTGCTGAGGACTCCCGTTTATTTTTCTGAGAACTTGTTTCTGGAGCTATTCTATCTGAGGCCTTTAGGCAGCTACCAACCATTGACCTCCATGCTATTTAATCCACTGCAGAAAGAGCTCAGCAAAACATGCTGTGTAAAACACCAACAACTTGTGCATTCTGGCCCTCCCACTGACGCAATACCAGCAGTGCCAAACTGTGACAAAATGTGTTAGTGCATCCCCATACCCCCAGCGTGGTAGCATGTAAAATCTGTTTACCCATTTATAGTTGGCATGATAAGAATTTACTGACCTACATCACATGGATACTGTGGAGATTATTCAGTTAATGTTTAAAGCCAGAGCGATAGAACGCTAAGAACTTTTTATGACCCTATTTAAAGCTTGCAGTTACTTTTCTTTTGCCTCTGCTCTTGTCCTTCTCCTCCTCCTCCTCCCTTTTATAAGAGGATTGAAATGGATATGACTTTATTTCTTGCTTAGTTTCATCTATGTGTAAAAGGATCTCCAGTGAATAGAGCACTGGGTTGGGGGCTCAAAAGAACTGCGTTCTCTCCCTGGTCCTGCCACTGTGCTTCTGGGTGACCTTAGCCAAGTCATGCTGCTGCCATGTTTTCTATAAAATGGGGATAATGAGACTTAATACTCTTTGTAAAGTGCCTTGAACTCTGCTGACCATAAATACTATATAAGAGCTAAAACACTGTGTAAGAGCTATAAGAGTTGTTGTAGGATCAGTGCCATTCAGTGCTGGTGTGCTAGGCCAGGAGCTGCCTAAGCTAGCTAATGTATCAGCCCTGCCAGAGCCTCTCAGAAGTGAGGCTATGGATGCTTTGTGTTGGCCCAGCCTAGTCCTAGATCATGCTAGCTAATGGGAGGTATTGACCAGAAGCCTTCCACCCTCTTTGAGATAGGCATCTAAGTCCAGATTGCTGGGAGCCACCTATTTCTCATAGTAGTTCTCAACTGTAAAGCCTCTCCTTGGTCAGGAGTCTTGCAATTTTAGTAAGCAACTGGAGAAAGGAAAAGGACAAGACTTCTGTCATTGCTTTTTTTTTTTTTCAGGGTACTCACCTGAGATATGGGAGCTCCTAGTTTAAATTCTCCCTGTGCCTAAGGGAGAGAACAGGGCTCTGCCAATTCTCCAATGAGGCCTCAAATTGTTCAGCTCTAGGACAGTCTGATGTGGGGCTCACACAGTCTTTCCCTTGGAAGCTGTTCCACTGTGAGTAAATGGAGACATTGGAGCAGGGGGGCTAGACCCTGGCTCTCCCACCTGCTAATAGAGCGCTACACTCACTAGGTTACACAGTCATTCACTGTCTCAGTCTGGCTCCAATGGCTCTTTGAAAGAAAGGGGACCCAAGCATGAGACTGGTTCTGTAGCTCAATGGTAAGAATATTCACTCAGGAGGTGGAAGATCCTGGATCCAACCCAACTCTTCCAAAGACTTTAATTAATTGTCTTCCCATAGCGGTACAACCTGCACAGAAGATCTTGAGAGCACCCCAGACTAGAATAGCCCATAGCCCAATGGTTAAAGACTGCTCCTGAGTGAGCCAGATCTCTGTTCAAACCCCTTCTCCCTTTCAGCTCCCCTTTTAATGCAACCAGCATTTTTAACAAAATGGACCCACCATGCCATCTGAAAACAAAATCTAAACATTAGGCATCATGAGGGGAACCCTGAATGCTCACGTTTCTATAGCCATTTTTGGAGTGTTTTGTTATATCTAATAATGGCTTAACATCCCAAGAATTGGGGGCTAAGAAACCCATTTGGGAAAGACTTCTCAGGGTTTAATTTCTTCTATTGACATAAAAAGAAGAGAGAGATTTGAGGTATGACAGTCATCACTTTTTGCTATTTATTTTTAGAAGAAGGAAGTTGAAAAGCCCTTCCCTCAAGGCGTTTTGAGGTCTTGCTCTGCTATGTACCTTGCTGTGTCGCAGAAGGCCAATATACCCAATATAAAGTACCATCAGAAATATGAGGGCATTAATGTTGCTACTGAAAGTCCAAAACTTGTGTAACACTTTGGTTACAAGCCCTTTGACTATGGGAGATGAAATTATATCCTTGAAATGACCAAACAAAACTCTTGCCAGAGTTAAGGATTAATATTTTGTTGGAAAAATGTAAGGATAAATGAACAGGTTGTGGGAAGAATGAAGGATTCATTTTAGAGGAAACCCAGTTCATTTTATAAACTATCAGAAATACTGCAAACCTGAGTCAGAATAGAAACAAAGCAAAACAAATCCAAATAGTTTCCAGGAAAAGTTTCTATTTTCAGAATCTTTCTGTTAGTCACTTTTAAAAAGCCCTGTAAGACTCTAGATTATTTTCTGATGTTTAACCTAAAGCCATTCAGTGGGTTTATATCTGACACTCTAGTCCTTGTAAAGTTAATGGTTTAACACATTTGACAATTATGTCTTTCAAGGAGAGTGCTCAGCCATCATAAGAGTAGTGAGCACTTACAAAATGCCAACTGAAGTGCCTGCTGAGTCACCATCGTAGAAATGGGTTCTCCCTGTTAAGGATGGGGAAACACATTTCTCAGTAACATTTAAACCTTTTGTAGTATGCAGAACACGTAACAGTAATATTAACAGGGATGGCAGTGGCTCTACTGAAGAATTTAAAGCTAAGATTAATATTCAAGAGTAGCATGCTTATTGCAACAGATTTACATTTATTATTTCGGATATGTCCAGAATTTATCTGCCATTCTCTGGGGTTCATTACTGTTATGCATCTGTCCTTTAGGGGCACACATGGGAGACCAATTACCCTGATCCAAACAGGCACTGCAGGGGAGTGTCTTTCTAGCAGGCTGGCGCTCAACCCAGTCAAGGCCTCTTGGCTGTTTCTTCCCCTTTTGGGGTCCCAGGTGAAACATCAAAATGGACCACACTAAGCAGCTGATATTAAATAAAGGCATGAAAATAAAAATAAAGGTGCATTAGATCCTGTAGACAGCACCTCTGAGAATATGGAACTGTCTTACCACAGAGGGTGCTAGAGATATCACAGTCCATTTCTGAGAGCACTGGGTCTCCACTGCACATCTGTCTCTTTCCCCTTTGTAACTCTGGGGATCAACAGCCTCCTTCTGTGACTCCAGAGGATCTGCTGACAGTTGAACAACCATTTCCTACCCAAGGCTGACTCCACCTGAATGGAGTTCTCTCTTTTCAGTTCCTCTTCCAGTTCTGTCATGTTTTACAGATGTGGAAGAGTGGAGCCACTCCAACCCAAAGCAGCTTCTTGTCCCCTTCCATGCTAGTGCTATGGTCTGTGAACAAATAAAAGGTCTTTCCTAGCAAATAGTAATGTGGCGAGTCCTCAGCCAATTCTTTCTTCTCCCTAATGCCTCCTTCCTCAGAGATACCTTGTGGAATGAACTCCAAGCCATGCTGATTCTGGGGGTGATTGAAGAAACCACAAGGTGAACAGATATGTTCCATTGTACTAGTGCCAAATCAGGATAGCACGACCCATTTCTGCACTGATTTCCCAGAGAGAAAGGCTTGAAGATTTGATCAGTCCTCTGACCACTGGACTGTCCTTGGGCATCCACTCTTTATGAGATCTTGGCAAACCCAATAATTGCCAGACTTGTTTCTTTGTCATGGGTGCTGAACGGTGGTGAATCCTTGGATCATATTGGCTAGTGGCCTTAGACAGCTTCTTTCACGATGTAACCCAAACACATGTCTTTTGCAGTTCTCTATTTTATATTTCACCCCATTAACTGTTACACTGGCATTTGCAAGGGCCTGGAGCACCCCTGCAAGCTGCCCAATTACATGGCTGTAATCTGGACTGTAGAGAATAATGTTATACAGGTTTGTGGCTGCATGCTGATCATGCCATTGATGTAGCTGGTCTATTAGCCTCGAGAAAGTCTCTGCTGCCTGTGGAGACCAGAAGGCATGCTCCTGAATTGATACAAGCTTAAGGGCATGAGAAAGTTTGCCTTCTCTAAGGAGTCTAGCATCAACAGTATTGCCAGTAACCTTTTGTGGGGTTTTAAATGGATATATATCTGGCAGCTCTCAATCATTCTAATAATTTACTCTCAGCATTAGGTAGGCATTGAATTTCAGTGTTGCCTCGATCTTTTGAAAATCAGTGCAGAAATGTCCTGCTAGCCTGCTTTGGCACTAGTGCAGTTGGGCTTTTCCATTCACTATGTGATTTCAGCTAATCCCAGAATCAACACTGCTTGGAGTTCACCCCACATGGTATCCTACGTTTTACAAGGAAGCAGCCACAACATTTCTCTGATCTGTTGTCACTGAGGCTGTTTTGATATGGGGTGGTATGTTAGGTAAGTTTGCCCTGGTAGGGGTGAAACTATGGTGGGAAATTAATCAACATGTTCTTGGGGTTTTTTTCAGTCTATAGCCCTTCTCGCGCGCGCGTGTGTGTGTGTGTGTGTGTGTGTGTGTGTGTGTGTGTGTGTGTGTGTGTGAAAGAGAGAGAGAGAGAGAGAGACATATATAATGGTCCAGCCATTTTTGCTATGGGCAATTCAGACTTTAAGGGATGTGGAGTTATGGAGAGCCTCTCTAGGTCTTTTCAAGGCATCTTGATCGAAGTGATACAGTTTGGCCTCCCCCACCCTTTTGCCAGTGCCAGATCTCACAGCTAAAGAGGCTGCATGACTACCTCAAAGGATCCCTGCCATCAGGCCAATAATTTGGATTCTGGGCTTGGTAGTAATAGCCCTACTTGGTCACCTTGTTTGAACACTTGCAGCCAGGCCTCCAAATGTTCTCTTGCACCCATTGTGTGTTCAGCCAGTTTTCTTTAGCAAATACTCCCTAAGTCTTAATTAGAGCCTTTTGCTGTTCAGAGTTATGTAGGTGGGCTCTTTAAGCACTCATCCATGCCAAGACTGGAGAAATGCAGAGATTACTTTTACCCACCACCTTCTGAGTAATGCCATGTGCTCCTCAGCAACAGTATAGGATCTAGGCCTCAGGGGCTATATAGACATCCTTCAGCATATATGTATTCAGGCTGGTCTGTCCTCTTTACTGACAGCTGAGCATGCATAGGGAGAACAGAATTATACCCTTGAGCATTAAAGTTGGTAAAACTAGTCCAGTGTTGACATTCAGGAACTAAAATCAACAGTTGTTCACTCCTTTCTCCATGCACAACACTTTTTTATGTATGAGATTTTTATGTTAATAACAACAAATGGGTCTGAAAAGGCAAATTTGAAAAAAAGAAAAAGAAAAAGGCCAGTATATAAAACTTAAACTACACAAGGTTTCAGCATCAAGCCTTCTGAGAGCTTAGCACTGGCAAGTCCTGAAATGACTTACTAAAAAAAAAAAAATTAAAAAAGGAAAAGTGTTGAATTGAGGAAGAATGCAAATTTCTGTATACAGATGTGTATAACCTCTGAGTTTGACAGAGACCATTTTTTTAAACCAAGAGAGGGCCATGAGAGAGTCTGTATAACTTGAAATATGGGAAGATGAATTTACTCAGGAAGATGTATTCACAGCAAAATTACTTTTGCAGAACTGCATCTCCTGAAATGTTCATTTTTAACTTTCATTATTTTTTGCATGTGTGCAGTTCATAAGACAAAGTATCACAGACTCACTCTCAGTGGATACAATCTAACTGTCCCTCAATGCTCCTCAAGGTATTTAATATAGGAATTAAACTTTAATATTCAGTGTAAGTAGCAGAAATATGCATAGAGGACCAAATCCTAATCTTCCTGAAGTTAAAAACCCTTATGATTTCAGTGGGTTCAGACTTGGCCTTAAATTAGCAACTATAAGCAAATTAGAGAGATGGATTTAAAAAAAAAATCCTACATTTTCGTGTGATTAACTTTCTTCAAATGTTTCAAATATTTGCTGTTCTATTAATGCATACAGACTTTGCCAATTGCACCTTAAGAAGGCTTGTCCAGTCATGCAGAAATCTACTTTGCATACCTTGTCTTTGCTTCTCTGTGATTAGTTTGCTTCAAATTAAGAGTTTGCAAGGATTACTAATTAAAAGCCAGAAGACTTTGTTTCATGATTTCAAAGCCTTCATTTCCTCAGAAGTCTAACAAATGCTATTGATGCACCCCAAACACTAGCATCTCAACCATACTGAAAAACCTGCAAAAAGGTAAATGAACTTCAGTGGTAACTAGCTCATGGAGACAGAGGGCTAAATTCCAGTCCCTTACACTGCTTCAGCAGCAGATAGATGGAGCATGCCTCAGAGAAGTCATACCAGCACAGGTGTGTGTGTCAGAGGTGACAGAGAAAACACTGGACCACTCTGTCCTTAAGCAATTCAAGCAGAGGGGACTGGGAGAGTTTTAGAAATTCAGAATAGGGCCAGAGATGCTCTAACTTGTGCTGTGGATTCCACTGGCTCCCAGGGTGGGCCAGCATTTGAGTAGCACTAGGGTGGCTTACCCCCCACCCCCAGCCATATTTGCCCCATGGTTTTGTCTTTTGTGCTATGTCTATCATGAGTTGCAGCACAGAAAGTGGCTGAGTAAATAATGTAATCTGCTATTAAATACTGTGATTTACCTCTTTGGGGCCTGCTTTTAAAAGTCCTTCTGTGTGCTTTCAACTCTCATTAACTTCAGTGTAAATTTAGAGGAATGCATGTATTGCTTACTTTCCTAAATAGATAGCAGCAGTAGGAGTGTTCTCAAAACATGAACACCCACACCAAAATCTTTGCCCATCCCTGCCAGTGGTTCACATTCTGTAATGATGTGTGACACATAGTGATACAGAATGATTGATGGATGTAGATCAGTTACACAGATGAATGCTATGAAAGCCTTTGGGAAATCTACTGCATTTTATCATTGTGCCTTGCCACAATATAATGCCATTACATTTGATTGTGTCACATAACTGTGCAGAATGTTAAACACTGGGGAAGTGCTAGGGAAGCACCATATGGTAATAGCACCGTTTGGGAGTCTTTTGATGGATATTTTCATGCTGAGCTAGCTTCAGGGAGATGTGCAAAAAAAAAAAAAAAAAAAAGTACTGAGGTCATGCTTGATTACAAGTATCCCAGAGAAGATACCAACAGAGATGAGGTCAGAGTGCTGGAAATATTTCACAAATCTGGCATAACGGCTTCCCTGTTGCATTTCTTCAGTCTCTAGTTTGAAGCACATCAGCAGATTAACATGTTTGTGCCTTTTTGCCTAGTTTGGTTCTCAGTAAATAATACATGATGATATTTTACTGTCTTCTCCAGGGAACTTGGGAGTGTGGCAATGCCACTTGCTGTGCCCACCCATAAGATGAAGGGGGAGACCCCAAAGGCAATCACAAACAGAAAGGAGAGTTGTTTCAGAGGTTACAGAAAGTATCCAGATGGACAACGGTGGCAGGATGCAAGGAAACAAGGCAAAACTCATCAATCGAACAGAATCTCTAGTAAAGGCTTAGCATGTTATATGTGACACACACCCATAGCCACTGTCTTGTAAATGAGTCCTCCTGACTGTTCTGACATGTCTGTTTCCCTGCCAATCTGTGAGAATCCAATGGGAAACAAGATACAATTCTAGCTGGATTTCCCTGAGCCAGTAAGAAATGTCTAGCAAAAGGAAATTAAAATGTCACTCCTTTCTCCTCCCTGCCCCATTTCTTCTTTTCTTTTCTTTTGCCTTTTATGTGCTTTACCTTTCTTTTTTCTGTTCTTCACTTACTTTTATGAGTGGGGAAGAGAAGAAGGAAATAAATTATGCAACTTTTTTTAAACAAGCTAATAACACTCCTTCACAGAGAATCCAAGGGAGAGATGCAAAAAATAAAATTTTTAGAAACAACCATCATTTGATTCCCTAATTCTCTGCCCTTGTCTGCAGATGCAGATTAGAGCAATCTCAGGGCTTCTCCAAATTGTAACACCAAGTTCTGGTCTCCAAGGAGCCATATTTTAGTTGGGACTAGCTAGAATACAGTGATCTGCAGCCACATTTTCTCCCTGGATGGTGCAGGAAGGAGGTGTTCTGCTTTGCGCCCTTTAGGGACTCGTCCCATGACAAGAACTCATGGTGGGGCTGGAGAGGGTTGTGGGTAGTCCCTATTCCTTTTATGCCATGTAAATTGTGGAAAGGAAGTGGAATAAGATGGAGAATCTGCCCCCAAAGTACTTATTATGGCCCTTTTGACATCTTGGAAATAATTTTTATATTTGGCCCTCAGGCTGAAAAAGTTAGATGTCACTGTCTGAAGCGACCCAGAAGGGAGAGAATTATTACATAAGAACGGTTATACTGGGTCAGACAAATGATCTATCTAGCCCAGTATCCTGTCTTTTGACCAGTGGCAATGCCTCATGCTTCGGAGGGAATGAACAGAACAGGTGATCATCGAGTGATCTATCCCTCACCATCTAATCCAGTGGTTATCAACCTTTTGCAGGTTACAACACACTTGGTGGCATATTGTGATCCTACAGGACACAATAACCCACCTCCTTCAGGCTACATCCAGCACTTATCTAGTGTGTTGCAGAAAGCCAGGGAGATCACCTCCTGATTCATTTTCTCCATACTAGTCATGATTTTCTAGGCCTCTGTCGTCTTTTCAATATCATATCAACTCTTCTGCAAGCTGAAAAATTCCAATATTTTTAATCTCTCCTCAAATGGAGTCAGTTCCATCTTAATAGTTTTTGTTGCCCTTCTCAGTGCCTTTTCCAATTTTAATAACCCTTCCCAAGATGAGGTGACAGAACTGCATCCAGTATCTAAGTTGTAGGCATGCTCTTGATTTATACAGTGGTGTTATATTTTCTGTCTCCCATCTTACTGGTGACTCGAGCTGGTTTTCTGTTGTATGGTTGAAAAGGACCCCCCCCCCCTTTGCAATTCTTCACAGTCTGCTTTTCACTTAATTATCTTGAGTAATTTTGTGTCGTCAACAAATTTTGCCACTTCACTGTTTATCCCCTTTATCCATATGATGAAGGGTACTGGGGCCAATACAGACTGCCGGGGGAATCCCACTATTTACATCTCTCCATTCTGAAAACTTTATTCCTACCCTTTGTATCCTACCTTTTTAACCAGTTACTGATCCGGGAGAGGACATTCCCTCTTACCCCATGACCACTTACTTTGCTTAAGAGTATTTGGTGAGGGACCTTGTCAAAAGCTTCCTGAAGTCCAAGTACACTGTTTTCATTGAATTGCCCTTGTCCGCATGTTTGCTGATGCCTCGAAAAGAATTCTAATAGATTGGTGAGGCGTGGTTATCTTTTACAAAAACCACTTGGACTTTTCTCTAAAAAAAATGTTCATTTATTCGTTTATTTATGTGTCTAATAATTCTATTTGTTGCTAGTTGCAACCAATTTGCCTGACATTGAAGTTAGGCTTACCAGCTTATAATTGCCAGGGTCACCTCTAGAACTTTTTTAAAAATTGGGCTTATATTAGCTATCCTCCAGTCATCTGTTATAGAAGCAAGAATCAGCAGATGGTGTTGCTACACAGTCTTACACTTTATTTTTCTTAATGTGCTGGCTCAGCTCAGTTTCTGAAGAAATGCTGTGTTGTTAATTTTGTGATAGTTCATTTTTGGGAGTTTGCTGTCTGCCTTAATCTTCCTAACTAGAATCAATCCTTAGGACAGACTTGTTTCCTGAAAACACCAATTGATGCTTGCACTGAGATCTCCACAACAGGATATTTACTATGTGTTGTTTGTGACCCTCTCTGATGCAGGACTGGTGTATGAAACACTTACACCAAGAAAGTACCCCTCCTCATGTCACTGATTTCTCCTCCAATAAGAAACCAATCTGCTAGGAGAAATGGAGGCTCACATGATGAAGATGGAATGTAGCTCCAGGGAGGAGGATATAGTAGTAGCTGAGCATAGTTCAAAAGACCAGGGGTGGGGGGGGAGTTAAGGTGCTACTCATCTATTCCAGTGGAAATGAGAAGAGAGAGAAAAAGTAGATCTTGGATTTTTTCTTGTGTGGTCCCAACTACAGAAGCTGGAAAACAAGAAACTTTTGTTTCTACCAGCAACAAATTATCCTGTACATTTAAATAATACAGTAAGGTAATATTATTCTCAACTGTAAAAGCACTAGAATTCTAGACTGTGAAAGGATGAGATGCATTTTAACAATAACAGTAACCAACTTTGTATAATCACAATCCCTATGCACATGTGCATGTGCGCTCTCTCTCATACATTCACACACCCGTGAACATCAACATCGAGTTGTATGTATAGCACAATGGTCAATATTCAAGGAATGCCACCTGCTGCACACCACTGGAATGACTGACAGATTGTCATGTAACTATGTCTTATGTTTAGCCTGCGTACTGAGCAAGGGATATTTGACCGTGCTAATAATGGGATCAGAATCATCTCAGAAAGTAAGTATGCCCATTCTGAGTGTATGTGTATGTACACTGCAAAAAAATCAGTCTGCAATATGTGCATACTTAGGACAGACGCAGTATCTACTGAAATCAATAGCAAGTCTCCTAGTTACTAATATTTGGAGTTCCACTGTTTTGTTTTAAAAAGATAGATATACAAATATAATGCGTGTTTGCATAAATGCCCTTCTTTTCCCTCAATTTACAGTAGTGACCATTACATAAATTCCCAAGAGACATCTCCCCTTGGTACCATTTTTGCTCAGTTTAGCTGTCAGCACTTTAATTCTAAGTCATCATCTTTTGAAAAGTCATTCATTTCACTAGGATGTTTCTGGTCTGATAAATATCTATGAATATTGCTAGGAGAGGTAAAATGTGCTCTTTAGATCATACATTATTCAGCAGATATTCTTGTTTTTGCTGAATAATTTATTCAGCGAATTTTTTTCCCAAGTGTTTGACCAGCTCCAGTGCTGATATAATGGGAGTTCAATTCATGCTGCTTTCCCCCTAAATCTGTGTGCTACTGACTGCCAATGTAACAATGCTTTCTGTTTCATAAAAAGTGATTAAATAAATCATGAAATGTAACTTCCTTTATCTTCAACAGAAAGTAATGAAATTTCGCTCTTCCCCACCCCCAGTGATGGTAAAATCAGTGCTTTATTTTGCAGTCTGCAGACACGTACATAAATCCAGGCAGTTACATACATGAACAGTCACATAACCTTTTCAGGGGAAAGGGGCTTCCACAGCTCTCTCTGGTGGTTTGAGGAAATTAATGAGCAAGGCTCTATATGATGCAAAACTAAAGGAGTAAAAGAAAGCAATTATAACTGTCCTGCTGTAAAATATCAAATAAATTTAGCAATGTAGGCAAGCAAGTAGTATTTAATCAGTACTTGCTCCTGTATTTTACAATGGATATAGTAACTCAGAATAAAATTGCTTTTGTCTCCATTGGGATCCATTTTATCATGGCATATGGGCTATAAATAGTGCATTACAGGTGATATCATACCTTCTACCTTTTGTGACCAGAATTACTAGGTACCCTGCACATGCAACTTCTGCTAGTCCCTGGTCAGGCAAAGGGCAAGCATAACAATAAAGCCACCGTCTTTCTTGATTCATAGCACTGGTAAGTCCATCCAATAATACAGCATTGAAGCCAAGGAGAACTGTAAGGCACAGCTGGGATTTAGAGAAGCCAGAGAGAGTGATCTGCAAGTTGCAACATAATTAAATCTTAATGCAAGAGTGAAATACTTGGCAGCTAGCTTGTGTGTGCCTATGCCTGTTTACACAAAACACTCAGCCCTTTCTTAAGGGTTTGGTTGACATTAAAACCAACAGTCTCAAATATAGTCCAATTTTTGGGCCAGGTTCTCAAAGGTCTGAGTGCCCTCAGTCTTTATAGACAACCTGGGAATTGGGGGTTCTCAGCAGCTTGCAAGGTCAAACACTTTTTTTGCACTGAATCTGTTACACAAACTGCATCCCAAAATGCTTTATTATTTGTCTCTTTTGAAAATAATAGTCTTCTGGCAGATTCTTCCCAGAGTTAGTTTATCTGGCAAGAGAGATTTCCAGGAGTTAAAATAAAATTTGGTGGGCCCCTGAACCCTCCTAATCGGGTGGGGCCCCCCCACATGGGTAAGCCCCCTCCCCAGCTACTTCCCCCAATACCCACCCCCAAAATCCACACCAGCCCCGAATACCCATCCTGAATAGTCACTCCCCTGTCCCCCAAAATCCACCCCCATCCCCAATACCCACTTCCAGCTCAGGCACCCCTAAAACTACCCCCAGTGCAAGCTGGGCACCTATTACTCACTGGCAATGTGCTGGACCTGGAAACTGTGCAGCCTGCTCATGCGTGGGGGAGCCCACCCACGCCCCTGCCTGCCAGAATGCAGGGGAATGCCATTCCGGGGCCCGCTATTTTTAGGGCCTAGCATCTGGGCCCCTAAAAATAGAAAATGGTGCCAGAATGCAGTGTTCCAGCACCATTTTCTATTTTTAGGGGGCCCAGAACACTCAGCCCCTAAAAATAGAGGGCCCCAGAACGGTGTTGTGGGCTGTTCCAGCTTACTTTAACTGCTGGATATTTCCCTTTGGTGTTATCATCCTTGCCAGCATCCTTCTGAATTTTCATAGGGATACAGGATGCCCTTTTAATGTGTTATGTAGCATGACTGTGCAATGAGGTGCCAGTCTTGATGGGTGAACTACAATACAGTAATTGATCATAAAAAATATAGTTAGTAATAGGAAAAAAAATCACAATTAGAGATACATCTGGGATCCAAGTCTCTGGCCTTGACTATCCCAAGGCTTTAGGGATGTTTGAGATAAAGGCAATATATAGCAGTTGTAGCAATAGAGATCAGGGATGACGTTTATATCTGGGTTCAGATTCTGAACCCTTCAAAGTTAAAGGGACATCTGACTTTTTGGTTAAGTTTCACGCCCATCTCTAATGAAAGCTTTAAAAATAAATATATATGAATCTAGTGCAGTGGTTCCCAGACTTTTTGGCTTGAGGGTCACAGGTATCATTTTTACATTCATGTGTATCACTAATTAGATGTGGAGTAAATATGACTATCATTTTTTCAGCCCTGAATGGCCACCAGCCTCCACCAGCAGGCCCCCCTGAAAAGTAGTTTTGCCTCCTTGCTCATGGATCCCCCATCTCCCTGGCTGCAGCAGGGAAACCTCACACATCTACAGCTCTGCACAATCTCTGTCCCAAGACAGTAGCTCCTCTCTGCAGCCAGGGGAACAGAAGATCAGTGCTTCCCTCCATCTATCTCCAGCAATGATCCTGGCACCTGTGGACCTAGGTAGAGTGCTTTGATATGCTCCCTGATATGGACAGAGGGACGGGAGCGCTAATCTCCTCTCTCTTTGGCTGCAGCAAGGAGCCTGCATCCATTTTTCAGCCCAGTGCAAATGCACTCCAAGGGCCACTTTTGACCTTTGAAATACAGGTTGGGAACCACTGATGTAGTATAACATATTAGCCCTAGTAATGATTCGTTACCAGTTTAAATCTAGCTCTGATCATTATTGTTAAATGATTCCCATCTAACCAAAAATGAATGGTCTATATGAAATGACCATAATGGTTTCCATCTCACTCTTACTGGATCCACATCATAAAACCATCCACACTCTTAGGCATCCTCGATGTCCATATAAGTCAATGAGAGTCCTTCTATTGATTTTGGTAGGTGCTAGATCAGGACTTTAGGTTTTATCTACATAAAGAAATTTACCACTACCCCTGAAGTGTTATAATTACACAGCTCTAGTTATACTTCTATAACTTGGTGCAGATGCTCTCTTAGTCTGGAATAAAAGTGTCCAAATGGGGAATTACACCAGCATAATCATAGCACTCTGATTATACCTATATAGTTCTGCTGGTAAATTTTCCTGTGTAGACAAGCCATTGATCACACTGGAGAATGAGCTGCCATCTTACCTTCAAAGCTGGTGCCTGAAGAACCGCACGTGAGCATGACAGCATGAGGAATCTAAAAAGCTACTATCTATGCTCTATATATTCTGTACTGAAGCAGAGAAAAATTGGGGTGCCCTTCCACTGCTATTCATGGGACCTCCAGGTAGTAAAGTTTAAAACAGAAAACTTATTTTTTTAAAAAATTGAATGTTTGAGCATCCATTACATCTGAGAGAGAGAGCGAGAGAGAGAGATTCTTCTTTCCCACCCCAAAATAAGAGAACAGAAAGACAAAAGAATAAGAAAGGAAAAGAAGGTCAGAAGGGAGGGAAAAGGAATTAATCAGATTTCTAAAACAGTTACTCAAAATTTTTCCCAATTTGTCTGTGTCTGTCTTCTAAATGTTATTCAGCATTTAGCTGTCAGGTCAGCCATGTTTCTGAGCCAATTATTTATTTCCGGAGGCAGACTCCTCTTCCATCAAAGCAGTATGAGCTGTTTGGCTACAAGCATAGCTCTAAAGAATCAAGCTTATCATGAGTTAGGGAGTTTCCAAGATGATGGGCTCTACCAAAAACACAGTTCTCGGAAGTAATTTTTAAGGAAGTGTCTTTTATCACGTTAATCGTCCAACCTACTTCTAGCCAGAAGAACTGCTTCCTGGAACAGTCACAAAACGTGAGAGTCAAAGTAGTTCTGGGAGACTTGCATCTCCAACAGCAACCTGATGTGGCAAGGCCTATGTACTATAACCTTGGGGAAGGTGGTGGTAGGAGAATCAAGGTGAAGAAAATACAGCTTTCTGCCTTAACAGTAGATCAATAGTAGAATTTTTAATGTTTTGCAAAGCATTTCCCTGCTGGTATGGGCTCAAGGAGATACTATACCAGTCATTATTCGAGGCTTGGTATGGGCAATCTAAATTATGAGGATCTTTTTGGGCTAGCAAATTGTAACTGGCTACAGCTAATAGGTGGATCTTTGCTGCTCTCTCCGCATCAATGATTCTGGAGTCACTGATGCTAAATGTCCATTTCTGTTTCGGGCCTAAATAGCTACCACTTCTGGTTGCTTGGTATCTGCAAAGGGAAGCTGTTTGTAACTTTCACTCTATATTATAAGAATTCAGACTAGATTGTAATCTGTGGTTTAGCTTAAAGCTTTTGGTTTGCCTTTTTTGTTAAAGACAGACGCTTAGATAGTTGTCAGTGAAAAGCTGCTAAGAGTGGTGCTGTCTCCCCATTGGCTTTAGGTTTTCTGTTTTATTGGCTTTTCACCTAATTCTCCAGTGGCCTTTAATACCAATTTTCAGTTAAGAAAGCAAAATGGGCAATATTACAAATCTGTAAACTTAGTTGTATCACTATAAAGTGAAAGTTAAATATAGTCAGATCATGAAATAAAATAATTTTTAAAATTCATGAGCAAGCTGATGCTGAGAGAAGAATGCAAAAGAGTATGTAGGATACATCTGCATTGCAAAAATAGGTGTGGTTTTTGTTTTTGGTTTTGGTTTTTTGTTGGTTTTGTTTTGTTTTGTTTTGTTTTTAACCCAGGGTAGCTAACCCAGGTTAAAATAGCAGTTATGACATGCCTTTAACTCAGATTGGCAGGTCAAGTTCAAACCCAGGCTGCCCTAGAGTCTTTCACTAGAGTTGTTAACCTGAGTTAAATTTACAGTTGTTGTGTCTCCACTGTTGTTTAAATGCAGGGTTAACTAATCTGAATTAAGAACACCTCTATTTTTTTTTTTTTTTTTGCAGTGTAGACTAACCCTTAGACAAGAAAGGAGATCAAGGAAACAAGAACAGAGGGGGAAAAAAATACAAGTAAATGTGTTAGCCCAAGACCTTCTATAGTCCTTTAAATACAGTACTACATTGACTTAACTCTCTGAAATTAAATTGGATGATAAGCAGTTAAAAATGGTCACAAAATGGGTCCTTATTCAGCCAGAGCACTTAAACACATCCCTAATTTGGGCAGATATATTATCACAATGAAATCAGTCTGACTTGTAGGCTGAAAGATATGCACATCCTAAAATACCTTGCTGATACCTTATCAATTAGTGTGTGACATTATTTTCACTCCTTATTTTTACAGTAATAACTGCTTTTCATCTGCAGTATAAGAAAGAGGCAGTGTGATCTGGCAAACAGGGAACAGCACTGGACCTGAGTTTCATTGGAAGATTTCATTCACTGTGAGAACTTGTGCAGATCACTACTCTTAAATATTTGAACCTGCTTGCCTAAAGTCAGGTGTCTAAATCCATATTTAGGCACCTAAATAAGAGGCTATTTTTAAGAAGTGCTAAGCATCTGTGGCTCCCATGGACTTCTTTTCTGTCACCACTGAAATAAATCTCCATATTTATTCAATAGGATTAAAGTGAAAGTTCCCTTTTTTGTTTGTTTACATTTCCTATAAGCAGTCTAGTAAAATATTTTGGGTGATTATCCTCTTGAAACATGCAACTATTGTCTACTGGCTGCTTTCCATAAGAGGACCCTATGATGCGTACATAAACTGTGGCATCCTTTTTGTTCCAGGATTCCTTCCATTTCCTCTCTACTTATCGTGGCCATGTAATGATAAACCATTATCCAGGATTTATTGATGAGACTATTGTCTTTTCAGCTGCTAAACTTAAATTTTCTTCTTCATGCATCAATCTGGTGCCTGTACAGTTTTAAAAAATTATTCTTTTCTGGTTTCACAAAGGGTTTTGATGAAATTATTCTGTAGGGTTTGCTTGACATCTTTTAACAGTAACCCACATGATTATTTCCTGCTGGAAATTTTTTATCTAAGCAAACTTTTGCTGTAGTTTAGATGGGGGGGAGGGGCTACAACCCATAGCTGTTATGAATTGTCATAGCTTTGTTGACTTCAGAGGAGCTACACTGATTTACTCTAGCTGAGGATTTGATGCTTTCCTGTGAGGCAAACAGTTCTCCTGCTGTAATCAGATAGTGTCTATTTAGAAAGTACCATACTTATTAAAAGAATATGCAAAGTAATTAATGATTTATTTCAGTCCAGCAATGTAAAAGATCCTCACTGTTATCTTTATTTGGTTCTTCTGTTTTCACCCGCTTAGTGCTGCTAGTTCACATAATTATTGTATGAGTATTTCCTATGATTGTTTATGTGCATCTGAATGCATCATATTGGACAACTTATAGATGATATGAAATGACAATAGCTAAAAATTGTATTGATGGAACTTTATTGTGCCTAATTACTCAACAGGAATCATTCTGAATGAATTAATCAGACTGAAAATACGGTTTAATTTTTGTGGCACTTCAGCAATGAAAAATGCAACAATAAACATTGTCCTCAGTAAATTGTAGCTATATTTTTAACTATTAAACTTTCAGATAAACTGTGCATTCCAGAAGAGCCTGTAACATCCGTGCTTAGCTTGTGACATTTAATTAATTCACAATGTAAAATGGAATTACTGCAAGTATATTTCTCATTCACAGACTTGCTGGGATGGCAGGTTGTCACTCCTTTTCTGGTATGCGGAGAGGAGCACATATAGAAACAGTGCATGAGAAATTTGTAAGTTTCCACATTCCATACCATTATTGAGAATATTTTTCTACCCTTTGGGGAAGAATACAGGATGTACAATATGTCACTCAGTAGGCATGATGCCCCATGAATCTGTAGTTTTCTTTACTGAGGTAAGTGTCAGTGTTTAGAGTCACTGACTTTAGTGGAGCTACTCACAAGTTTAAAGTTAGCATATTTAAATGCTTTGCTGGATCAGGGCCCTAGTGCACGGTGCCATGATAATTCAAGCCTTACAGAAAAATCAAATATTACCAACTTCTGTAGCTGTTTTTGCTTTATATTTGTCATTTATCATTCATATACTAACCCATCCACTCTCAAAGAAAAGCTTGAAGTGAAAGCCTAAGAGTATATTTTGCTATCTCTTCTTAAACTAGTATATATCATTCTAAAACATAGGTAGTTAATGCATGGCATGATGTATGTTTTTTGTGTGCACGTGCGTGGGTGTGCAAGAGAGACAGACCAGGACCTACCATATTAGTTTTCCCATAATTATCTTTCTGCTGGAATTTTCCAGAGATGATACCCAGCAGAAAAAGACAAGTGATATGAAAAAGATCGACTGCCACAATAAACTATGAAAAAGGAAAAAGGGAAAAACTAGGCAATACTTTTGAGATACAAATGTAATGTTTCATACAAAGATGGTATTCGTTGATTACAATAACTTGTGTTCTTGATCTGATATGTAGAATAATTACCACCCACACATTTTAAAGGAGTATTTATTTCATGTCATGTTCAAAAATGAGGTGAAGCAGAAAAGCAACAAATAAAATATACTGAAGATAGAAATATAGACAAAGAAGGAAAAACCACACCAAGATATAATGTTGAAGGCAAGCACGAGGTAGGTAGATTAATTATTTTATAGGTTATTAATCTGAGGTTTATTTATTCTTATTGAAGCCTTGTCATGCTAATACATTTAGACATGAAGAAGTGGCGCAAGGAATAATGTCCAGGCAATTTACAAGTGGGAGCAGAAAGTCACTGCATGTAATATAATTCCTCCTTGTACATGCTGTAGTCCAAGAATTACTGTCTCTCCCTCATCTGCAATAAATCATATTTAGCCTCTCCTCAGTGTGTTTAAAAATCATTTATATTATTGTGCTTCAACCGGCTTATTCACATTCATTTTCTTTTAATCCAACTGGCATTGTTTTTGGCAAGTATTACAGTACATTGCTGTGTGATTATTTTAGTTTGACTGCACTTGTTTTCCATATATGTGCATTGTCAAAATAAAGCAGATACCAAATTCTGCAGGCTGTACCTATTGAGCATCTAACAAAGCTGCCCCTTGAAGTCAGAAGTAGGCCAGGTCAAGGTAGATGTTCTTCTAAATTATGACAACTGTGGAACTGGCCTCCAGGGTCAGGCCAAGATTTAGTGAATTCCTGGCATAAGCTAATACTCCCATTCCTAGAATTAACTTGCATTGTTTTCCTGCATCACTCCTTTGAAACTCCCAGAATCAGGCAAGGAGCATAAGATGAAGCGTCAACTGGGGCAGCCTAGGACCACAGATCCTGTCATTGCTGTACTGTCAGAGTGATGAATGAGTAAAACCAGGAGCCAACACAAAGACAGAGGACCACAATGGAACATAATGGTTTTCCTCACCATTGATATAATGATGACTTGAAAAGTCTCAATGTCCAAGTATGCAGAGCAGTTTTTCCCCTATGGTGCATCAACCTGGATGGAGGATAATTTGATCCTAAGAATTTACTATGAGGAGCACAGTTACGAGTAGCTGATAGCAAGAACAAAAAAAAATATATTATTAGACTCTTCATGTCTACTGAAAAGATTCATAACACCTCATTAATCTATTCCAACATGAAGAAGAAATTGCTACAGCAGCATCAAGAAAATAAGTTTAATATTGTTAAAAATGTTTTGGGAAAGGAGAGCATATGTGATTGGGTATAAAAATAGGTATGTAGCCTTTTTAAGTGAAGAAAATTTAGAGTGTAGAGAGCATAATCATTAAAAAAAAATTAGAAAATGCACAAGGCCTCTTGCTTGAAAAACATGTTTACAAGATATGGACAGTTGGGTTACATACAGAGCTTAATAGTCATAAAATTTGATCAAAATGAGTAATAAGACATACTTATCGATTAAAGCTCCTCAGAAGAATCGTAAAGAATTTCCATGTATCTCCGTTACCCTTATCTTGGCTTCTCAGAGCCCATTCTCTACTGCCTTACACCTTCTGGAGTCATTTAGATTTTGTAACATCTTGCACTCACTTTGTTCAGGGGCAAATAATAGGGATCAGGCTTGGCAGAATTTTTAAAAAAAATAATTTTGGCTAATATCAATGTTTCCTTTTTAAGCATTTTTTTATTTTTATTGATTTATATTTTCACAGTTGCACAAAATTTCTGATGGGAATCAACATCACATCTCAAAATATACATGGTAAATAACCTTATATTAAACTCTAATTAGTTCTCAAGCAGCATTTTTCTTACATTGCCTCCCTGTAAATTTTAATTATTATCAATGGTACTATTGTTCCATCAGTTCATGTGTATGTGGGGAAATTGATCTTTTACTGATTTTTATTGATAAAAATCTAATCCTTTAAAAACTACCTAAAAATGTTGGGCCTTGTTCTCCACTTGCTTATGATTTGCCATTCCATTGATTTAAGTGAAGCTATTCAATATATGACTTAGCATGAGAGAAGAATCAAACCCTTATTCATTTCACTACAGTTTGGATCAGTGCTTCTCTCATTGATACTGGTTTTAGAGAAGTGTAATTCTGTTGACTAACTCTTGATTTACACTTGTAAGTGAGAGAAGAATCAGGCCCAGTATTTCTAAAATTGCTAATAGATTCTGTACCCTATAGCTTTGCCAAATTTGCACAGACTTTCCATGAAAATCAAAATCTGTATGAAACTAAGTACAAGACTTTTTCCAGGTGTATTTTTCTTGGTTATACTAAAGAAAGGATTTGAAAATGGAGTTTCTAGTGGGAAGCTGGTCACAGCGATGACTGGGGCTGCTACTGGACGCAGAGCAAGGTTCTTAAAGAGAAAGTTTGGTGTGGTAATACCTTCTACTGGACACAGAGCCCTAACAAGGCATTTTGGCGCACAGGGCAGAACGTGCCCCTTACAATGAGCAGTGCCTAGACCGAGCAGCACAGAATGCACCTTTGATAGAACAGTTCAATGGAGCTGCTCTGGGGCACCCAGAGCGAAGCTCCATTCGCCCACCATAGTTATGGCCCTGATTGGACATACTTCTGTTGGTGAGAGACACAAGCATCTTTGGTTGTGTTTCTAAATTTCATTGTTACACTTGGCATCACAACTCTTCAGTGCCCCAAAGTGGCTGAGTAGTAGTTCGTGTGAGTTCCAAGCAGGTAGCCATGTTAGTCTAGTTCAACAAAACAAAAGGAGTCCTATGCCACTTTTAAAGACTAACACAGTCTGACCTGATCCTATCACTCACACTTCCCTGCATTTATTTTCCACTCGTTCTTTGTTCCCCCATCTTCAAAGCATCCAACGAAGTAGAATTTTCTCATGCAATAAATAAATGTGTTAGTCTTTAAAAGTGCCACAGAACTCTTTGCTTGTTTTGCTAGCTCATGTAAGTTATTATTTAAACCCCTGAGCTGGTACTAAAGAGGGAGGAAACTAACTGGAAAAATATAGAATTGCTGTGTTGGAAACTGCCCTCTGTGGACTGACTGCTTTGTCAAACAGCTGGCAGAGACAGGGTTACTTTCAACATACCCTTATTTCCATTGCAGAAATGAAATTGGAAGCTTCCTAACCGTTCGGTGCAGATTTAGTAATAGAAGGTAAAAGTTGATGGCCCATAGTTCAGTTGAACGTAGCAGTCAGCTCTTTGGAATGTAGGAGAAACTGATCTAAAATTCTCAGCTATCGTTTTAAAGTAAAAGGGGGTGGGGAGTGATTCCCATTTACACGGATGCAGTTAGGTTTCACCAGCAACACTAAGAGCAGCATTTGAGCTGCTATTGTCCATAATATAACAAAGTTCAACATCTTTGGGAGAAAAATGTACCAAGAACTAGACCAGTGGCACTACCTTTAAAAAAGAGAGAATTTTTTAATAAAAATGAGGTTATTAATCAAAACAATATCAAAGTCAAAAATATAGAAAAGATACATTTCTTAGATGTCACTTGGATGTTATTTCCCAGAACCATGCAGAACCTCAAAAGGCATGCAGACTGCTGAATAAAAAAAGAAGCAGGAAGGCAAGAAATAAGCCAATATGGCTAAATGGCAAGGGCCATACAAAGATCCTGCAGAAAATGAAAATCTGTTCCAGGGACATCTATGGAAAGAAGTACAAGCTGTAGTTGGCAATAGATAATGAGGAAATTAGGAGGGCTAAAATGATATTTGAAAGGCAAATGAGTAAAGATGTAAAAAATTAACACGACATTATTTCAGTCTATCAGAAGCAAAAAGCCTGCAAAAGAATTGTAGTCTGCTGGGTCACCAGAGAGTTAAAAGTAGCAATTAAGGACAACACAGACATTCATGTTTCATCTCCCTGGAATTGACTCTTGTCTGATAATGGCTACAAGTTGCTGGAGATTGAGGAGTCAAGAAACAGGAACAAACTAATGATAAACTAAAAAGCAACAAGGAATTATGCCCAAGAGTTTTGAAGGAAACATGAGTGGTTGAATTGCTAGCAAATATATGGAGTCTGTTGTTAAAATACCTATTATACTAAAGGACTCAGAGAGCAAATTCATAGATTTCAAGACCAAAAGGGACCATTCTGATTATCTTGTCTGACCTCCTGTATAACTCAGGCTATAGGGCTTCCTTAAATTAATGTTTGATTTAGAGCAAGGATCTCAAATTCAAATCACCACAATGACCTCATGAGGACTACTATGGCAGCGTATGAGCAGCACCACTGAAACTTTTCATACAACAGTATTGCAAATATTGATAGCGATAGTTTCATTGCAGGCCACAAGAAATAACTTTAGGGGCCTCATGTGGCCCTTGGGGCATGTGTTTGAGACCCCTGATTTAGAGCATACCTCTTTATAGCATAACTTTTAATTCCAATCTTGACTTAAAAATTGCCAGTGATAGAGAATCCACCCTTGCTATTGGTAAGTTGTTCCCTTGATTAATTACCTCAGTGTTAAACTTCTGATCTGAATCTGTCAAGCTTCAAATTCTAGTTGTTAGATCTTGTTGTACCTATATTGTAAAAAGAATATATAGGCGAGCCAGGAACTACAGACCAGCAAGTCTTTCTTGTGTACCTGGGAAATTGGTTGAAATGATAGTTTTAATAGAATTATAAAACCTAGAAGATCATGATATGGTAGGGTTTAATCACCATGGCTTCTGCAAAGGAAAATCACAACTAAGTAATAACCTTTATAATGCTTTGAATGTGTCAATAAAATAGTGGCTAATGAAGAACCAATTGGTATAATTTATTTAGCCTTCCAAGAGGTCTTTGATAAGACAGGAGACCAGCTTTCCAGACCCCCCTCTAGCTGCCTTTCTGCACATACTACTTTCCTAACATACCTTTTTCCAGCTCAGACAACTACTATACCAAATATTTACAAGTACCAACACTGGGAGCAAGAATTTAGTAAAGGAGTGTATGCGAAGAAGTCAAAGGAACACAGAGATAAGGTTGTGATGCATGATTTATAATGGATGTTAGCTATAATCATGGTCAAATGTGTGCTTGTGGGAAAATGAGAATAGGATATGAACTGTTAGGCAACTTAAATGTTCATTTTCTTACTTTCGTGGGTTTATCATCAAACATGTTATAGCAACCCTAACTTTTTCTTTTTTTGTATATTTTGTATATTTTTTGTATATTATATTTTTGTATATAAATTGCTGTTACGTCTTCACCTAGAACAGTTTTAGTCACCCCATCTCCAAAAGGATACAGCACAATTAGATGAGAATGATATGGGGCATAACAAAAAATATGAAGAGAGAGTGAAAATATTGGTATTTATATTAGAGGACATGAGTAATGATAAAAATGCAATAATAATAAATAGTCTAGATAAGGTAGATCAGGAATTCAAAAATAATGTGAAGTGTGTTGTAGATCAGGAATGTAAAAGCAATGAATAGTCTAGACCAGTGGTTCCCAACCTTTTACTTTACACGGACCACTACATCACCACCAAAAGCTTTTGCTGACCACCACCCTGCACTCCCTGGTCCCGAGCCCTTTACCACACCCCTGTCCGCCCATGGCCCTGCACTCCCTGACCTGAGCTCTTTACTGTGCTCCTGTCCTACCGCAGCCCTGCACTCCCTGGCCCCTTATTGTGCCTGTCCCCCATGGTCCTGAACTCCCCAGCCCAAGCCCCTTACTGTCCCCCTGTCCCCCTGCAGTCCTGCACTCCCTAGCCCTGAGCCCCTTACCATCCCCCCCCCGCGACCCTGAACTCTCTGGCCCTGAGCCCCTTAGTGTGCTCCCCAGCCCCTTACTGTACCTGTCCCCCATGGCCCTGCACTCCCCAGTCTCCAGGCCTTATGACACCAGCTAGCTGCTTTTCCCACCCTCCATACCACGTGCAGAGCAGCTCTGCACTCCCCGGCCTCCAGCATCTTCTGTCTGCTACAGCTCTACATTCCTGGGCATGAGGCTCTTAACCCTCCCCCCCGCCCCCCAGCTCCCTGTTCTCCCCAGCCACGAGGCTGGTACTTCCCCCTCAACCTCCCATGGTACTCCACAGACCACAGGTTGGGAATCACTGGTCTAGACAAGGTAGATCAGGAACTTCTGTTTAGCTTTTCTCATAAAATAAGGCCAATGGGATAGTAAATGACATTGAAAGGTGTCAAATTCAAAACTGATAAAAGGAAATAACTTTTCACATAATGTACATTTAGCCTGTAGACTTTATTGCCATGTGGTATCATGGAATCTGAGAGTTTAGTAGGATTTAAAAAATGGATTAGGAATTTATATGAATCAAAAGAATAACAGAGTAATGATTGAAGGACCCCACGAATTGGCAGGAATATAAAACTTCATGCTTCAGGCATAACTTAACTTCTAATTAGAGGATTAGGAAAAGATTTTCCTTAGGAGGAGGTTATCCCACAACTGCCTACTATGGAGTATCCTTCACCTTCCTCTGAAGAATATACTTCTGCTTGTGCCAAGATCCTGGACAAGATAAACTATTGGTCAGACATGCTATGGCAATTCCTCTGGAAATTCTAACTCCATTCAAATGATTACATTGTAATACAGTCTTATGCAATTTCACTGTGGAGCAAAATTTGCCCTCTACAATTGTTAAATCAGTGGTACCCATCTTGTACTTTGTATTGGAGTTTTGGTTGAGTTAAGTTTGTAAGATTAGACTGCAAGCAACATACAGCTGGTGACAGAGATGGGGTTAATATTCACAAGGCTCCCACCCCTTTGCTCAGCTGGATAGAATATACTTCTCAGCGTATAAGCTAAAATGTTGGTTCTGCTCCAGGGTCCCTTGTATTTCTGTATAATCTTGGAATCAAATTCTGCTCTTAGTTGCATGGGTGCAACTCCCATTGACTTTAGCAGAAGTTCTACCTGTGTAACTGAGAGCAGAATCTGGCCCCTAGCTTTACTGAATGGAACAGTAGATTTAGTTCATGTTCCAAATGTCTTTTTTTCTTTTTTCCTCCCACCCTGGTGGCTCAAATTGAAAGGTTGTGTGCTATGCATATTCTTACTTAGACTGGTATCTCAGAGATCCTAGACTCCTTAATCTACCTTTCTATATCCTGTACTATAGACATGAAATAACCAAGTGGCATCCAGAAGATGCATAATTTCTTTTTCTAAGGATTGTTTCAGTGACTCAGATGCAGAAATTCTCCTTGAAAAAATGCTAATGGTCAAGTAAGTAATGTACTCTTACTGTAGTGGAAATATGATTCAGACCCTAACCTCTACACACACACCCCATGGAAATGATTAGGGTCATTTGCAAGAATGAAAAAATATAAACTATGAAGCCAGAGCAAGAGATGTATGATTTTAAAAAAATGAAACAAATATATCTTTACATTTTCCCTTATGCTCTGGGAATGCATCCTTTCATTTTCCTATGATAAATAATCCATAGAAAACTTGGTCATCCCTATGAGATTGAACTGTTTGCTTATCATATAAATTCTTGGTGAACTTTTTTTCCCCCTACAAGTTAGAAAATGTTTAGTATTGCATAATAACTATAAGCATGAATATTTCATAACAAAAACACCCATAATTGTAACAAATCTGATCTACTGCTGGAATCCATTAGCTAATCTGTTTATTTTAAAATGTACATTTATGGAGTAGCTATTGAGAGCCATTGTCCCCAGAGATTTGTATTTATTATGGAGCTAGGTTTTGAATATAAATGATATGCTTCCCTGGGAGTTTAGTCAACATTACATCCACAGTGTGTTTTTCTAGATTTAATGAATATTTATACAATAGCATCACACTTGCTGTTTACTGTTATGTGATGAATTGCAGCTACTATTCTGCAGATACTCCCTATATTGCAGTTGTATGTTACATGAATGTGCCTGTTTTGATACATGAATAAAGTAGATTACATAATTTTAAAAAAAAACATAAAACCAGATTGTAAATATATGTTACGGTAGCTTTGCTAAAACTTTTAGGTGTTTTGTCTACTTACAAGAAAATCTAAAATAATTCCTGGCTTTGTAAACAGACTGCATTATACGTTAATTTTTTTTTAATCAAGAAAAGATCTGATGTATTTGTGCCATGACTCTACAAATGTATGGTTATAACTTGCACTGTGCATACCACTGATCTTTAGCTTAAAGGTGTGGGATTCTTTCAGAGGTAAAGAGTCTTGCTGTCTGATGTGGATTAACAAATTTATTCTAGAATTCTAATTCACAGTACCACTGGTTTGGTAACAATAGCAGAGAAAAAGGGCAGGACATCAAAACTGCCCCTTAGCAGAGCAAAGAACTCAGTTCTCATTTGGACTCTTCAGTAGAGTGGACATACCTTAAAAAATGCTCAGTACCCAGTAACTCCCAGAGCGTCTGGCTGCCGAGCACTTTTGAAAGCCCAGTCCCTTAGTTTAGATACATAAATAGGAGCAGTAGCATATTGAGTGTGTTTGAAATGGAAAATACACTAGCCATACTGTGTACTGAAAAAAAAAAGGGATAAAAATGAACATGTGTGCAGCACTCCTGCAGATGACATCTTAACTTTCATTAGGTATTGGCAAATGCAAAAACATAGAACATGATGCATGCTGCTAAGGGGCACAAAAATTATTAAAAGGGATACTGCCTTATATCTGTACACTGCTTTTGCACTTACTTTTTGTGAGCTAAACAGTGCAGACTCTTTAACTTGTAGTAAGACAGGTGGGGAGGAGGCCGGGTTTTGTTTTGTTTTCTGTTTTGTGAGGTATTCTTTCATTACCACCACTGCTGGGGTTTAAAGAAAATTAAAGAAAAAACTATAAAGTGCAAATTGACTTGAAGAGTTTCACCAGAAGCAATTTTAAACTCCTTCAGCCACAGCTTTTCACTATAGTAGATCCTATAAACCCTGCCAGAAATGTTTGTGAGCTTCTTGAATCCACATGGACTATTATGAATATTCTCAGTGAAGCCGATAGGACGCTTTGTGATAGTTATTTTAGTCCTAAAACAAATAAAAAAGCAACTGACTTTTTAAAAAAAATTTACACCTTTTTTTTTTTTAATGGGACAGGTGCTGGGTCTAATTTGCCATTCTCTGCACCTTGTCTTTTACACCAGTACGTGAGTATAAGACCCTAACAGTCTGATATAATGTTGCAAAGCACAGGAACATGGTGAAACAGGATCCCTCTCACCATATTTTATCTCATAGAATTAATTACAAGCAGCTCATTGTCCCTCTTTCTTCTTGGCAGGCAAAGTCTGTGAAATCCAGTGATGAATCTGACCAAGCTGGTCATTTTAAATCTGCTAGGACCATATGAAAATTTCATTACCATTGGAGGGTTTAAGAAAAAAGTAAAATATTCAAAAGGTTAAAGTGATACTGTCAGCTGCATTTTTAAAATAATTTTTCTCCCCCAACCAATGTTTATAATATTTTCCTATAAACTTGAAATTAAATCATTTCCCTGGTGTTTTGTGTTGGGTTTTTTTCAACTGGAAAGAAATCAGTTCTGCTGTCCATTTTTCCTGGGGCTCCGTTTTAAAGAAATCTGATCAGTTATTTAACACACTATACAATGTTAATTAAAAATACTAGGAAATACATCCCTGGAAGTCACTGGGGAAGGAAAAGAGACAAAACAAAAAACTTCCTCCAACACTTTTAAAAGGAAGATCGTCTACTTTTTGAAGTATTCTTTAAAGGTTACTCACCCAAACATGTTAATAATTTGCTCTTCACATGTGCCTTGTAAGCACAGCCCAGCAAGAACAGTGTGGGATAATCGACCTCCCAGCCCTTCTAGTTGTGCAAAGGCTGTACCTCCCATTGATTATACCCAATTATGAAGTGCAGTGTACTCTGCTGGCTAGCTGTGCGTGTGTAAGGGGGGTGATGTCCCCAACATCTCAGTGCCCTCTAGCATTGCTATGCCAGGAACAGGCATAGAATCAGAGAATCACAGAAACTGGAAGGGATGATGAGAGGTCATCAAGTCCAGTCCTCTGAACTCATGGCAGGACCAACTACCCTCTTAAACTGTCCCTGACAGGTCCTTGTTCAATCTGCAGGCATGGGGGACTGCAGTCCTGCCTGGCTTTTATAACAGTGCACGGAGGTTGGTTGGCGCATAAAGAGCTTTCCACTTGGTACGGGCCAGTCAGAATCTAAACGAGAGTCCCTATCTGTGGAGTAGCACATAGCCAGTCATAAAACCCAGCCTCCAGAGTGCCACGCACACTGAGTTGATAAGACATGTTTTATGAGTTTTTTGTCTCATCATTGTCAATGTGAAACAGCAGTAAAACTCACCACCGTGACGGGGGCTGAGGAAATCAACACAGGAAGCGACTATAAGTGGCTGCTCTATTTGTGCTATGTTGCACATCACGACAAATTCATCAGAGAGGAACAAACAATACCTCTTTACACCCCTGACTCCTCCAGCTGTCCTGGCAAAAGTCTGTAGTGTTGATTAGCCCTAAACAAATTGAAGAAAATTGAGGCAGTATAAACTGCTATCTATCAGTTTCTTCCTGTCCTTCAGTGTTGATCATATCAATGTAAACTCACCCCTAGACCTCCTTAGCTTCTCTGATACCAAATTCTGATGTCATTTACACTGGTGTAAATTTGAAGCAGCTTCACTGACATCAATTTTATGCCTGTGTAGTTTAATTCAGGTTTGGGCTCAACATGGAAGGTGGTGCTAGTTAGCCATTCAAGACTCCATTCTGCTATTGAAGAAGGTTGGAGGAGGTTTAATTCTTCTGGCAAGGAGAGAACAGAAGGTATAAAAAAGATGCGAGTTAAACTAGCTTCCACACAAAGGCTTAAGTGGAATTTAGGAGTCTTGAATTTTATTGCCCTGACTTGCTTTGTGACCCTAGGCAAGTCACTTCATTTCTTTTCTATCTCCTATGTTTTTTCTGTCATCTGTTTAGATTCTAAGCTTGTCAAGGAAGGGGCAGCCTCTTTATGAGGTGTGTGTATGCAGCAGAACTCCATTTGGTTTAAGTCCTCTTGGCACTGCTACAATACACATGGTAGTGATGAAGTGAGAACCTTGGCGTACAGAATTTCTCCCCTTAGCAGTCATCACTGAAGTACAGAGCAGACAACTTCTCCAGGTTCTTGATAGCCACAGGCACCGAGCATTACCTTATTACAAATGTACATTACCACAGCATTACGGGCCTGCTCCTCAACATATGAGAAGTCTGCTGCCCTTCACAGATGTTTCTCACTCAAGGCCAAGGTTAATCTCCAGAGGGACTTCTGTTGCAGCACAAGGTAGATATGATTTGATCTAGAAATGTTCCTTATACTAGTTTTATACTATTAAAAGATGGCTAGCTAATTTGAGGCAGTCATCAGGAGAGTTAAGAGCATCAGGCATCTTCTTATTGGTCTGTGCTTGAGACAAATTAAATATAAGGGGCACCAAGAATTCCCCCAGAGCCAAACAAACCCTGCATAAAATACTTGAATCTTATGGGTATATAGACACCTTAAGGCATTGCTGAACTCTGCCTATGAATAGCAAATTTCTAGGTCTTCAGTAGCTATAAACATCCCCAGGTGACCCTCAGGCCCAGATGTGTAAAGATGTAACTGAGCTTTATTATTTTTTAAAATTGATTTTGCATGTTTTTATTCCTGTGTTCCCACAGAGGTGAGATAAATAGAGCATGCTTCGTACTCCTGTCTACACTTTTCTCTCCCTTGATCCTTCTAAATACCCTGGACCAGATTCTACTCACACTTTCACTGGTGTAAATCTGGAGTAACTCCACTGGCTTCACTGGGCTTACACCAGAACTACATTTCCATAAGTGAGGGAAATTTTGATTTTTTCAAAGTCCTAACTACATTCTTTCTCCCTCCTTAAATTCCAACAGAAATTTCTAGTTTGCTACCTCCTGTTTGCTGATGCTGTTATAAAATCTGTCCTACTCTTTGGTTTGTACTCACTGAAAACTTGGAACTGCTTTTCCAGTTTCTACACAGAGCTCCCAAACTAAGCTTGTGAAGCAGCTAATCAACCTACTCTATGGCCTTTGGTTCATGTTCAACCACCCGCCAATCCCCAAAGAAAGGTCACCTTGCTGTGCTATGGTAAGCTACTATTCTCTTGTAAGTTCTCATGAACTACGCATCAGCTAAAGAGGAAAAGAATAAAAGGGTGTCTCCTATGAAAGAACAAGTTACACCAAATTATCCATATGGTCCCTTAAAATGAATTCAGTATGGTAATTACTGCTGCTTTCTTTATGGATATTCTTGTCTTTTAATGCAAAGAAGTGCTCATATTCTAGACCTAGGGCTTCTGGTTCTAAGTAATGTTCTCAATACTGTATAATACAAAACATATTTTTCAAGAGACTCTTCCTTAAAGAGCTTACAAAGGATCCATGAGCTGAGTGTAATCAAGCAGCTTTCTAAATGTTAAATATTGCTCCAAAGGTTACCTGTTTTGAGTACAAATGATGTATGGAAAGATGCTAACTGGTTCCATCATCATTCCTTCCCTCAACACATCCATGAGTGTTTTAAAAGTATAGATTTGAACCATCCATGGTAAATTCAGAGAGAATTTCCATTTCTAATAAAGAAAAATAGTTCTTGGTTACAGTATACAACATGGATTTTTACCATAGAAGAATATGCCTCATAGCAGGTGGTAGGATTTAGATCCCCGCATCCTGCAACTTTCACCCACACAGATGGACCTCTCTTCCTCTGTACATCTCCATTGACTTAAATGGGCTCTTGTACAAGTTTGGAATCTACTCACATTAGATATGTCTACACTGGAGCCTTAATCGACTTAACCTCCCTTAAGTTGACTTAAGGAAAGACATGTCTACATTGGACTTTTGTTAAGTCAACTTAAGCACTTGCTGAAGTTGACTTAACTCCATGCATCTTGTCAATTTTAAAATGGATAGCCATGTTAGTCTAGTCCAGTGAAAAAACAACAAGGAGTTGTGTGGCACTTGAAGACTAACA